>CM059436.1:46963111-47330611 GCA_030390025.1 Squalus acanthias
TTCATGGTCGACTCACGTTCAGTGATGAGTGACCCATCGTTGACTATCATCCAGTGAATGAGTAACAGTCGACTATAGTCCAGTGACGAGTAACATTTCGCTATCCGTCCAGTGAAGAGTAACAGGTCGACTATATTCCAGTGATGAGTAACAGGTACGCGACTATATTCCAAGTGCTGAGTAACATGGACGACTATCGTCCAAAGATGAGTAACATGGTCGACTTGAGTCCAGTGTTGAGTAACATGGTCGACTATAGTCCAGTGATGATAACATTGTCGACTATAGTCCAGTGATGAGTAACATGTCGACTATAGTCCAGTGATGAGTAACATGTCGACTATATTCCAGTGATAGTAACATGGTCGACTATAGTCCAGTGATGAGTAACATGGTCTACTATAGTCCCAGTGATGAGTAACATGGTCGACTATAGTCCAGTGATGAGTAACATGGTCGACTATAGTCCATGATGAGTAACATGGTTCGACTATAGTCCAGTGATGAGTAACATGTTCGACTATAGCCAGTGATGAGTAACATGGTCGACTATAGTCCAGTGATGAGTAACATGGTCGACTATTGTCCAGTGATGAGTAACCTGGCCGACTATAGTTCAGTGATGAGAGACATGGTCGACTATCGTCCAGTGATGAGTGACATGGTCGACTATCGTCCAGTGATGAGTAACATGGTTGACTATCGTCCAGGGATGAGTAACATGATCGACGAAAGTCCAGTGATGAGTAACATGGTCGACTATCGTCCAGTGATGAGTAACATGGTCGACTATAGTCCAGTGATGAGTAACATGGTCGACTCTTGTCCAGTGATGAGCACATTGTTGACTAAAGTCCAGTGATGAGTAACATGGTCGACTATCGTCCAGTGATGATTAACATGGTCGACTATAGCCCAGTGATGAGTAACATGGTCGACTATATTCCAGTGATGAGTGACAAGGTCGAATATAGTCCAGTGATGAGTAACATGGTCAACTATATTCCAGTGATGAGTAACGTGGTCGACGATAGTCCACTGATGAATAACATTGTCGACTATAGCCCAGTGATGATAACATTGTCACTATAGTCCCAGTGATGAGTAACATGGTAGACTATAGTCCAGTGATGAGTAACATGGTCGACTATAGTCCGGTGAAGAGTAACATTGTCGACTATAATCCAGTGATGAGTAACATGGTCAACTATATTCCAGTGATGAGTAACATGGTTGAAAATAGTCCAGTGATGAGTAACATGGTTGTCTATATTCCAGTGATGAGTAACGTTGTCGACTATAGTCCAGTGATGAGTAACATGGTCGACTATAGTCCAGTGATGAGTAACATTGTCGACTATAGTCCAGTGAGAGTAACATTGTCGACTATAGTCCAGTGATGAGTAACATTGTCGACAATAGTCCAGTGATGAGTAACATTGTCGACTATCGTCCAGGGATGAGTAACATGGTCGACTATAGTCCAGTGATGAGTAACAGGTCGACGAAAGTCCAGTGATGAGTAACTGGTCGACTATCGTCCAGTGATGAGTTACATGGTCTACTAAAGTCCAGTGATGAGTAACATGGTCGACTATATTCCAGTGATGAGTAACATGATCGACTATAGTCCAGTGATAAGTAACATGGTCAACTATAGCAAGTGATGAGTAACATGGTCGTCTATAGTCCAGTGATGAGTAACATGGTCGACAAAAGACCAGTGATGAGTAACATGGTCGACTATAGTCCAATGATGAGTAACATTGTCGACTATATGCCAGTGATGAGTAACATGATCGACTATAGTCCAGTGATGAGTAACATGGTCAACTATAGCAAGTGATGAGTAACATGGTCGTCTATAGTCCAGTCATGAGTAACATGGTCGACAAAAGACCAGTGATGAGTAACATGGTCGACTATATTCCAGTGATGAGTAACATGGTCGACTATAGTCCAGTGATTAGTAAAATGATCGACTATAGTCCAGTGATGTGTAACATTGTCGACTATAATAAGTGATGAGTAACATGGTCGAATATAGTCCAATGACGAGTAACATGGTCGACTCTCGGTCAGTGATGAGTCTCATCGTTGACTATCGTCCAGTGAGGAGTAACATGGTCGACTGTCGTCCAGGGAGGAGTAACATGGTCGACAATCGTCCAGTGATGAGGAACATTGTTGACTATAGTCCAGTGAAGAGTAAAATTGTCGACTATAGTCCAGTGATGAGTAACATTGTCGAATATAGTCCAGTGATGAGTAACTGGTCGACTATCGTCCAGTGATGAGTAACATGGTCGACTACAGTCCAGTGATGAGTCGCATGGTCGACTATAGTCCAGTGATGAGTAACATGGTCGACTATAGACCAGTGATGAGTCATATGGTCGACTATATTCCAGTGATGAGTAACATGGTCGACTATATTCCAGTGTTGAGTAACATGGTCGACTATAGTCCAGTGATGAGTAACATGGTCGACTACAGTCCAGTGATGAGTAACATGATCGACTATATTCCAGTGATGAGTAACATGGTCGACTATATTCCAGTGATGAGTAACATGGTCGACTATATTCCAGTGATGAGTAACATGGTCGACTATAGTCCAGTGATGAGTAACATGATCGACTATATTCCAGTGATGAATAACATGGTCGACTATAGACCAGTGATGAGTAACATGGACGACTATAGTCCAGTGATGAGTAATATGTTCGACTATAGTCCAGTGATGAGTCACATGGTCGACTATAGTCCAATGATGAGTAACCTGGTCGACTATAGTCCAGTGATGAGTAACGTGATCGACTATAGTCCAGTGATGAGTAACATGTTCGACTATAGCAAGTGATGAGTAACATGGTCGACTATAGTCCAGTGATGAGTAACATGGTCGACTATTGTCCAGTGATGAGTAACCTGGCCGACTATAGTTCAGTGATGAGAGACATGGTCGACTATCGTCCAGTGATGAGTGACATGGTCGACTATCGTCCAGTGATGAGTAACATGGTTGACTATCGTCCAGGGATGAGTAACATGATCGATGAAAGTCCAGTGATGAGTAACATGGTCGACTATCGTCCAGTGATGAGTAACATGGTCGACTATAGTCCAGTGATGAGTAACATGGTCGACTCTAGTCCAGTGATGAGCACATTGTTGACTAAAGTCCAGTGATGAGTAAAATGGTCGACTATATTCCAGTGATGATTAACATGGTCGACTATAGCCCAGTGATGAGTAACATGGTCGACGATATTCCAGTGATGAGTGACAAGGTCGAATATAGTCCAGTGATGAGTAACATGGTCAACTATATTCCAGTGATGAGTAACGTGGTCGACGATAGTCCATTGATGAATAACATTGTCGACTATAGCCCAGTGATGAATAACATTGTCGACTATAGCCCAGTGATGAGTAACATGGTAGACTATAGTCCAGTGATGAGTAACATGGTCGACTATAGTCCGGTGAAGAGTAACATTGTCGACTATAATCCAGTGATGAGTAACATGGTCGACTATATTCCAGTGATGAGTAACCTGGTCGAGAATAGTCAAGTGATGAGTAACATGGTTGACTATAGTCCAGTGATGAGTAACATGGTCGAATATAGTCCAGTGATGAGTAACATGGTCGACTATAGTCCAGTGATGAGTAACATTGTCGACTATAGTCCAGTGATGAGTAACATTGTCGACTATAGTCCAGTGATGAGTAACATTGTCGACTATAGTCCAGTGATGAGTAACATTGTCGACTATCGTCCAGTGATGAGTAACATGGTCGACTATCATCCAGTGATGAGTAACAAGGTCGACTATAGTCCAGTGATGAGTAACATTGTCGACTATAGTCCAGTGATGAGTAACTGGTCGACTATCGTCCAGTGATGAGTAACATGGTCTACTATAGTCCAGTGATGAGTAACATGGTCGACTATATTCCAGTGATGAGTAACATGATCGACTATAGTCCAGTGATGAGTAACATGGTCGACTATAGCAAGTGATGAGTAACATGGTCGTCTATAGTCCAGTGATGAGTAACATGGTCGACAAAAGACCAGTGATGAGTAACATGGTCGACTATAGTCCAATGATGAGTAACATTGTCGACTATATGCCAGTGATGAGTAACATGATCGACTATAGTCCAGTGATGAGTAACATGGTCGACTATAGCAAGTGATGAGTAACATGGTCGTCTATAGTCCAGTGATGAGTAACATGGTCGACAAAAGACCAGTGATGAGTAACATGGTCGACTATATTCCAGTGATGAGTAACATGGTCGACTATAGTCCAGTGATTAGTAAAATGATCGACTATAGTCCAGTGATGTGTAACATTGTTGACTATAATAAGTGATGAGTAACATGGTCGAATATAGTCCAATGACGAGTAACATGGTCGACTCTCGGTCAGTGATGAGTCTCATCGTTGACTATCGTCCAGTGAGGAGTAACATGGTCGACTGTCGTCCAGGGAGGAGTAACATGGTCGACAATCGTCCAGTGATGAGGAACATTGTTGACTATAGTCCAGTGAAGAGTAAAATTGTCGACTATAGTCCAGTGATGAGTAACATTGTCGAATATAGTCCAGTGATGAGTAACTGGTCGACTATCGTCCAGTGATGAGTAACATGGTCGACTACAGTCCAGTGATGAGTCGCATGGTCGACTATAGTCCAGTGATGAGTAACATGGTCGACTATAGACCAGTGATGAGTCATATGGTCGACTATATTCCAGTGATGAGTAACATGGTCGACTATATTCCAGTGTTGAGTAACATGGTCGACTATAGTCCAGTGATGAGTAACATGGTCGACTACAGTCCAGTGATGAGTAACATGATCGACTATATTCCAGTGATGAGTAACATGGTCGACTATATTCCAGTGATGAGTAACATGGTCGACTATATTCCAGTGATGAGTAACATGGTCGACTATAGTCCAGTGATGAGTAACATGATCGACTATATTCCAGTGATGAATAACATGGTCGACTATAGACCAGTGATGAGTAACATGGACGACTATAGTCCAGTGATGAGTAATATGTTCGACTATAGTCCAGTGATGAGTCACATGGTCGACTATAGTCCAATGATGAGTAACCTGGTCGACTATAGTCCAGTGATGAGTAACGTGATCGACTATAGTCCAGTGATGAGTAACATGTTCGACTATAGCAAGTGATGAGTAACATGGTCGACTATAGTCCAGTGATGAGTAACATGGTCGACTATTGTCCAGTGATGAGTAACCTGGCCGACTATAGTTCAGTGATGAGAGACATGGTCGACTATCGTCCAGTGATGAGTGACATGGTCGACTATCGTCCAGTGATGAGTAACATGGTTGACTATCGTCCAGGGATGAGTAACATGATCGATGAAAGTCCAGTGATGAGTAACATGGTCGACTATCGTCCAGTGATGAGTAACATGGTCGACTATAGTCCAGTGATGAGTAACATGGTCGACTCTAGTCCAGTGATGAGCACATTGTTGACTAAAGTCCAGTGATGAGTAAAATGGTCGACTATATTCCAGTGATGATTAACATGGTCGACTATAGCCCAGTGATGAGTAACATGGTCGACGATATTCCAGTGATGAGTGACAAGGTCGAATATAGTCCAGTGATGAGTAACATGGTCAACTATATTCCAGTGATGAGTAACGTGGTCGACGATAGTCCACTGATGAATAACATTGTCGACTATAGCCCAGTGATGAATAACATTGTCCACTATAGCCCAGTGATGAGTAACATGGTAGACTATAGTCCAGTGATGAGTAACATGGTCGACTATAGTCCGGTGAAGAGTAACATTGTCGACTATAATCCAGTGATGAGTAACATGGTCAACTATATTCCAGTGATGAGTAACCTGGTTGAGAAAAGTCCAGTGATGAGTAACATGGTTGACTATATTCCAGTGATGAGTAACATTGTCGAATATAGTCCAGTGATGAGTAACATTGTCGACTATAGTCCAGTGATGAGTAACATTGTCGACTATAGTCCAGTGATGAGTAACATTGTCGACTATAGTCCAGTGATGAGTAACATTGTCGACAATCGTCCAGTGATGAGTAACATTGTCGACTATCGTCCAGGGATGAGTAACATGGTCGACTATCATCCAGAGATGAGTAACAAGGTCGACTATAGTCCAGTGATGAGTAACATTGTCTACTATAGTCCAGTGATGAGTAACTGGTCGACTATCGTCCAATGATGAGTAACATGGTCTACTAAAGTCCAGTGATGAGTAACATGGTCGACTATATTCCAGTGATGAGTAACATGATCGACTATAGTCCAGTGATGAGTAACATGGTCGACTATAGCAAGTGATGAGTAACATGGTCGTCTATAGTCCAGTGATGAGTAACATGGTCGACAAAAGACCAGTGATGAGTAACATGGTCGACTATAGTCCAATGATGAGTAACATTGTCGACTATATGCCAGTGATGAGTAACATGATCGACTATAGTCCAGTGATGAGTAACATGGTCGACTATAGCAAGTGATGAGTAACATGGTCGTCTATAGTCCAGTGATGAGTAACATGGTCGACAAAAGACCAGTGATGAGTAACATGGTCGACTATATTCCAGTGATGAGTAACATGGTCGACTATAGTCCAGTGATTAGTAAAATGATCGACTATAGTCCAGTGATGTGTAACATTGTTGACTATAATAAGTGATGAGTAACATGGTCGAATATAGTCCAATGACGAGTAACATGGTCGACTCTCGGTCAGTGATGAGTCTCATCGTTGACTATCGTCCAGTGAGGAGTAACATGGTCGACTGTCGTCCAGGGAGGAGTAACATGGTCGACAATCGTCCAGTGATGAGGAACATTGTTGACTATAGTCCAGTGAAGAGTAAAATTGTCGACTATAGTCCAGTGATGAGTAACATTGTCGAATATAGTCCAGTGATGAGTAACTGGTCGACTATCGTCCAGTGATGAGTAACATGGTCAACTATGTTCCAGTGATGATTAACATTGTCGACTATAAACCAGTGATGAGTAACATGGACAACTATAGACCAGTGATGAGTAACATGGTCGACTATAGTCCAGTGATGAGTCACATGGTCGACTATAGTCCAGTGATGAGTAACATGGTCGACTATAGACCAGTGATGAGTCACATGGTCGACTATATTCCAGTGATGAGTGACATGGTCGACTACAGTCCAGTGATGAGTAACATGATCGACTATATTCCAGTGATGAGTAACATGGTCGACTATATTCCAGTGATGAGTAACATGGTCGACTATATTCCAGTGATGAGTAACATGGTCGACTATAGTCCAGTGATGAGTAACATGATCGACTATATTCCAGTGATGAATAACATGGTCGACTATAATCCAGTGATGAGTCACATGGTCGACTATAGTCCAATGATGAGTAATCTGCTCGACTCTAGTCCAGTGATGAGTAACGTGATCGACTATAGTCCAGTGATGAGTAACATGTTCGACTATAGCAAGTGATGAGTAACATGGTCGACTATAGTCCAGTGATGAGTAACATGATCGACTATAGTCCAGTGATGAGAGACATGGCCGACTATAGTTCAGTGATGAGAGACATGGTCGACTATCGTCCAGTGATGAGTGACATGGTCGACTATCGTCCAGTGATGAGTAACATGGTTGACTATCGTCCAGGGATGAGTAACATGATCGACGAAAGTCCAGTGCTGAGTAACATGGTCGACTATCGTCCAGTGATGAGTAACATGGTCGACTATAGTCCAGTAATGAGAAACATGGTCGACTCTAGTCCAGTGATGAGCACATTGTTGACTAAAGTCCAGTGATGAGTAAAATGGTCGACTATATTCCAGTGATGATTAACATGGTCGACTATAGACAGTAATGAATAACATTGTCGACTATAGCCCAGTGATGAGTAACATGGTCGACTATATTCCAGTGATGAGTGACAAGGTCGAATATAGTCCAGTGATGAATAACATTGTCCACTATAGCCCAGTGATGAGTAACATGGTAGACTATAGTCCAGTGATGAGTAACATGGTCGACTATAGTCCGGTGAAGAGTAACATTGTCGACTATAATCCAGTGATGAGTAACATGGTCAACTATATTCCAGTGATGAGTAACATGGTTGATAAAAGTCCAGTGATGAGTAACATGGTTGTCTATATTCCAGTGATGAGTAACGTTGTCGACTGTAGTCCAGTGATGAGTATCCTGGTTGACAAAAGTCCAGTGATGAGTAACATGGTTGACTATATTCCAGTGATGAGTAACATTGTCGACTATAGTCCAGTGATGAGTAACATTGTCGACTATAGTCCAGTGATGAGTAACATTGTCGACTATAGTCCAGTGATGAGTAACATTGTCGACTATAGTCCAGTGATGAGTAACATTGTCGACAATCGTCCAGTGATGAGTAACATTGTCGACTATCGTCCAGGGATGAGTAACATGGTCGACTATCATCCAGAGATGAGTAACATTGTCGACTATAATCAAGTGATGAGTAACATGGTCAACTATATTCCAGTGATGAGTAACATGGTTGACAAAAGTCCAGTGATGAGTAACATGGTTGTCTATATTCCAGTGATGAGTAACGTTGTCGACTGTAGTCCAGTGATGAGTAACCTGGTTGACAAAAGTCCAGTGATGAGTAACATGGTTGACTATATTCCAGTGATGAGTAACATTGTCGACTATAGTCCAGTGATGAGTAACATTGTCGACTATAGTCCAGTGATGAGTAACATGGTCGACTATAGCAAGTGATGAGTAACATGGTCGTCTATAGTCCAGTGATGAGTAACATGGTCGACAAAAGACCAGTGATGAGTAACATGGTCGACTATATTCCAGTGATGAGTAACATGGTCGACTATAGTCCAGTGATTAGTAAAATGATCGACTATAGTCCAGTGATGTGTAACATTGTCGACTATAATAAGTGATGAGTAACATGGTCGACTATAGTCCAGTGATGAGTAACATGGTCGACTATAGTCAGTGATGAGTAACATGGTCGACTATAGTCCAGTGATGAGTAACATGGTCGACTATAGTCCAGTGATGAGTAACATGGTCGACTATAGTCCAGTGATGAGTAACATGGTCGACTATAGTCCAGTGATGAGTAACATGGTCGACTATAGTCCAGTGATGAGTAACATTGTCGACTATAGTCCAGTGATGAGTAACATGGTCGACTATAGTCCAGTAATGACTAACATGGTCGACTATAGTCCAGTGATGATTAACATTGTCGACTATAGTCCAGTGATGAGTAACATGGTCGACTATAATCCAGTGATGAGTAACATGGTCGACTATAGTCCAGTGATGAGTAACATGGTCGACTATAGTCCAGTGATGAGTAACATGGTCGACTATAGTCCAGTGATGAGTAACATGGTCGACTATAGTCCAGTGATGAGTAACATGGTCGACTATATTCCAGTGATGAGTGACATGGTCGACTACAGTCCAGTGATGAGTAACATGATCGACTATATTCCAGTGATGAGTAACATGGTCGACTATATTCCAGTGATGAGTAACATGGTCGACTATATTCCAGTGATGAGTAACATGGTCGACTATAGTCCAGTGATGAGTAACATGATCGACTATATTCCAGTGATGAATAACATGGTCGACTATAATCCAGTGATGAGTCACATGGTCGACTATAGTCCAATGATGAGTAACCTGCTCGACTATAGTCCAGTGATGAGTAACGTGATCGACTATAGTCCAGTGATGAGTAACATGTTCGACTATAGCAAGTGATGAGTAACATGGTCGACTATAGTCCAGTGATGAGTAACATGATCGACTATAGTCCAGTGATGAGAGACATGGCTGACTATAGTTCAGTGATGAGAGACATGGTCGACTATCGTCCAGTGATGAGTGACATGGTCGACTATCGTCCAGTGATGAGTAACATGGTTGACTATCGTCCAGGGATGAGTAACATGATCGACGAAAGTCCAGTGCTGAGTAACATGGTCGACTATCGTCCAGTGATGAGTAACATGGTCGACTATAGTCCAGTAATGAGAAACATGGTCGACTCTAGTCCAGTGATGAGCACATTGTTGACTAAAGTCCAGTGATGAGTAAAATGGTCGACTATATTCCAGTGATGATTAACATGGTCGACTATAGACAGTAATGAATAACATTGTCGACTATAGCCCAGTGATGAGTAACATGGTCGACTATATTCCAGTGATGAGTGACAAGGTCGAATATAGTCCAGTGATGAATAACATTGTCCACTATAGCCCAGTGATGAGTAACATGGTAGACTATAGTCCAGTGATGAGTAACATGGTCGACTATAGTCCGGTGAAGAGTAACATTGTCGACTATAATCCAGTGATGAGTAACATGGTCAACTATATTCCAGTGATGAGTAACATGGTTGATAAAAGTCCAGTGATGAGTAACATGGTTGTCTATATTCCAGTGATGAGTAACGTTGTCGACTGTAGTCCAGTGATGAGTATCCTGGTTGACAAAAGTCCAGTGATGAGTAACATGGTTGACTATATTCCAGTGATGAGTAACATTGTCGAATATAGTCCAGTGATGAGTAACATTGTCGACTATAGTCCAGTGATGAGTAACATTGTCGACTATAGTCCAGTGATGAGTAACATTGTCGACTATAGTCCAGTGATGAGTAACATTGTCGACAATCGTCCAGTGATGAGTAACATTGTCGACTATCGTCCAGGGATGAGTAACATGGTCGACTATCATCCAGAGATGAGTAACAAGGTCGACTATAGTCCAGTGATGAGTAACATTGTCTACTATAGTCCAGTGATGAGTAACTGGTCGACTATCGTCCAGTGATGAGTAACATGGTCTACTAAAGTCCAGTGATGAGTAACATGGTCGACTATATTCCAGTGATGAGTAACATGATCGACTAAAGTCCAGTGATGAGTAACATGGTCGACTATAGCAAGTGATGAGTAACATGGTCGTCTATAGTCCAGTGATGAGTAACATGGTCGACAAAAGACCAGTGATGAGTAACATGGTCGACTATAGTCCAATGATGAGTAACATTGTCGACTATATGCCAGTGATGAGTAACATGATCGACTATAGTCCAGTGATGAGTAACATGGTCGACTATAGCAAGTGATGAGTAACATGGTCGTCTATAGTCCAGTGATGAGTAACATGGTCGACAAAAGACCAGTGATGAGTAACATGGTCGACTATATTCCAGTGATGAGTAACATGGTCGACTATAGTCCAGTGATTAGTAAAATGATCGACTAAAGTCCAGTGATGTGTAACATTGTCGACTATAATAAGTGATGAGTAACATGGTCGAATATAGTCCAATGACGAGTAACATGGTCGACTCTCGTTCAGTGATGAGTCTCATCGTTGACTATCGTCCAGTGAGGAGTAACATGGTCGACTGTCGTCCAGGGAGGAGTAACATGGTCGACAATCGTCCAGTGATGAGGAACATTGTTGACTACCGTCCAGGGATGAGTAACATGGTCGACTATCATCCAGAGATGAGTAACAAGGTCGACTATAGTCCAGTGATGAGTAACATTGTCTACTATAGTCCAGTGATGAGTAACTGGTCGACTATCGTCCAGTGATGAGTAACATGGTCTACTAAAGTCCAGGGATGAGTAACATGGTCGACTATATTCCAGTGATGAGTAACATGATCGACTATAGTCCAGTGATGAGTAACATGGTCGACTATAGCAAGTGATGAGTAACATGGTCGTCTATAGTCCAGTGATGAGTAACATGGTCGACAAAAGACCAGTGATGAGTAACATGGTCGACTATAGTCCAATGATGAGTAACATTGTCGACTATATGCCAGTGATGAGTAACATGATCGACTATAGTCCAGTGATGAGTAACATGGTCGACTATAGCAAGTGATGAGTAACATGGTCGTCTATAGTCCAGTGATGAGTAACATGGTCGACAAAAGACCAGTGATGAGTAACATGGTCGACTATATTCCAGTGATGAGTAACATGGTCGACTATAGTCCAGTGATTAGTAAAATGATCGACTAAAGTCCAGTGATGTGTAACATTGTCGACTATAATAAGTGATGAGTAACATGGTCGAATATAGTCCAATGACGAGTAACATGGTCGACTCTCGTTCAGTGATGAGTCTCATCGTTGACTATCGTCCAGTGAGGAGTAACATGGTCGACTGTCGTCCAGGGAGGAGTAACATGGTCGACAATCGTCCAGTGATGAGGAACATTGTTGACTATAGTCCAGTGAAGAGTAAAATTGTCGACTATAGTCCAGTGATGAGTAACATTGTCGAATATAGTCCAGTGATGAGTAACTGGTCGACTATCGTCCAGTGATGAGTAACATGGTCGACTACAGTCCAGTGATGAGTAACATGGTCGACTATAAACCAGTGATGAGTAACATGGTCGACTATAGTCCAGTGATGAGTCACATGGTCGACTATAGTCCAGTGATGAGTCACATGGTCGACTATAGTCCAGTGATGAGTCACATGGTCGACTATAGTCCAGTGATGAGTAACATGCTCGACTATAGACCAGTGATGAGTCACATGGTCGACTATAGTCCAATGATGAGTAACCTGGTCGACTATAGTACATTGATGAGTAACGCTGTCGACTGTAGTCCAGAGATGAGTAACATGGTCGACTATTGTACAATGATGCGTAACATGGTCGACTATAGTCCAGTGATGAGTAAAATTGTCGACTATAGTCCAGTGATGAGTAACATGGTCGACTATTGTCCAGTGATGAGTAACATGGCCGACTATCGTCCAGTGATGAGAGACATGGTCGACTATCGTCCAGGGTTGAGTAACATGATCGATTATAGTCCAGTGATGAGTAACATTGTCGACTATAATAAGTGATGAGTAACATGGTTGAAAATAGTCCAATGACGATTAACATGGTCGACTCTCGGTCAGTGATGAATCTCATCGTTGACTATCGTCCAGTGAGGAGTAACATGGTCGACTATCGTCCAGTGAGGAGTAACATGGTCGACAATCGTCCAGTGATGAGGAGCATTGTTGAATATAGTCCAATGAAGAGTAACATTGTCGAATATAGTCCAGTGACGAGTAACATTGTCTACTATAGTCCAGTGATGAGTAACTGGTCGACTATCGTCCAGTGATCAGTAACATGGTCTACTATATTCCAGTGATGAGTAACATGGTCGACTATAGTCCAGTGATGAGTAACATGATCGACTATATTCCAGTGATGAATAACATGGTCGACTATAGTCCAGTGATGAGTAACATGGTCGACTATAGACCAGTGATGAGTCACATGGTCGACTATAGTCCAATGATGAGTAACCTGGTCGACTATAGTCCAGTGATGAGTAACGTGATCGACAAAAGACCAGTGATGATTAACATGGTCGACTATATTCCAGTGATGAGTAACATGGTCGACTATAGTCCAGTGATTAGTAAAATGATCGACTAAAGTCCAGTGATGTGTAACATTGTCGACTATAATAAGTGATGAGTAACATGGTCGAATATAGTCCAATGACGAGTAACATGGTCGACTCTCGTTCAGTGATGAGTCTCATCGTTGACTATCGTCCAGTGAGGAGTAACATGGTCGACTGTCGTCCAGGGAGGAGTAACATGGTCGACAATCGTCCAGTGATGAGGAACATTGTTGACTACCGTCCAGGGATGAGTAACATGGTCGACTATCATCCAGAGATGAGTAACAAGGTCGACTATAGTCCAGTGATGAGTAACATTGTCTACTATAGTCCAGTGATGAGTAACTGGTCGACTATCGTCCAGTGATGAGTAACATGGTCTACTAAAGTCCAGGGATGAGTAACATGGTCGACTATATTCCAGTGATGAGTAACATGATCGACTATAGTCCAGTGATGAGTAACATGGTCGACTATAGCAAGTGATGAGTAACATGGTCGTCTATAGTCCAGTGATGAGTAACATGGTCGACAAAAGACCAGTGATGAGTAACATGGTCGACTATAGTCCAATGATGAGTAACATTGTCGACTATATGCCAGTGATGAGTAACATGATCGACTATAGTCCAGTGATGAGTAACATGGTCGACTATAGCAAGTGATGAGTAACATGGTCGTCTATAGTCCAGTGATGAGTAACATGGTCGACAAAAGACCAGTGATGAGTAACATGGTCGACTATATTCCAGTGATGAGTAACATGGTCGACTATAGTCCAGTGATTAGTAAAATGATCGACTAAAGTCCAGTGATGTGTAACATTGTCGACTATAATAAGTGATGAGTAACATGGTCGAATATAGTCCAATGACGAGTAACATGGTCGACTCTCGTTCAGTGATGAGTCTCATCGTTGACTATCGTCCAGTGAGGAGTAACATGGTCGACTGTCGTCCAGGGAGGAGTAACATGGTCGACAATCGTCCAGTGATGAGGAACATTGTTGACTATAGTCCAGTGAAGAGTAAAATTGTCGACTATAGTCCAGTGATGAGTAACATTGTCGAATATAGTCCAGTGATGAGTAACTGGTCGACTATCGTCCAGTGATGAGTAACATGGTCGACTACAGTCCAGTGATGAGTAACATGGTCGACTATAAACCAGTGATGAGTAACATGGTCGACTATAGTCCAGTGATGAGTCACATGGTCGACTATAGTCCAGTGATGAGTCACATGGTCGACTATAGTCCAGTGATGAGTCACATGGTCGACTATAGTCCAGTGATGAGTAACATGCTCGACTATAGACCAGTGATGAGTCACATGGTCGACTATAGTCCAATGATGAGTAACCTGGTCGACTATAGTACATTGATGAGTAACGCTGTCGACTGTAGTCCAGAGATGAGTAACATGGTCGACTATTGTACAATGATGCGTAACATGGTCGACTATAGTCCAGTGATGAGTAAAATTGTCGACTATAGTCCAGTGATGAGTAACATGGTCGACTATTGTCCAGTGATGAGTAACATGGCCGACTATCGTCCAGTGATGAGAGACATGGTCGACTATCGTCCAGGGTTGAGTAACATGATCGATTATAGTCCAGTGATGAGTAACATTGTCGACTATAATAAGTGATGAGTAACATGGTTGAAAATAGTCCAATGACGATTAACATGGTCGACTCTCGGTCAGTGATGAATCTCATCGTTGACTATCGTCCAGTGAGGAGTAACATGGTCGACTATCGTCCAGTGAGGAGTAACATGGTCGACAATCGTCCAGTGATGAGGAGCATTGTTGAATATAGTCCAATGAAGAGTAACATTGTCGAATATAGTCCAGTGACGAGTAACATTGTCTACTATAGTCCAGTGATGAGTAACTGGTCGACTATCGTCCAGTGATCAGTAACATGGTCTACTATATTCCAGTGATGAGTAACATGGTCGACTATAGTCCAGTGATGAGTAACATGATCGACTATATTCCAGTGATGAATAACATGGTCGACTATAGTCCAGTGATGAGTAACATGGTCGACTATAGACCAGTGATGAGTCACATGGTCGACTATAGTCCAATGATGAGTAACCTGGTCGACTATAGTCCAGTGATGAGTAACGTGATCGACAAAAGACCAGTGATGATTAACATGGTCGACTATATTCCAGTGATGAGTAACATGGTCGACTATCGTCCAGTGATTAGTAAAATGATCGACTATAGTCCAGTGATGTGTAACATTGTCGACCATAATAAGTGATGAGTAACATGGTCGAATATAGTCCAATGACGAGTAACACGGTCGACTCTCGGTCAGTGATTAGTCTCATCATTGACTATCGGCCAGTGAGGAGTAACATGGTCGACTATCGTCCAGTGAGGAGTAACATGGTCGACAATCGTCCAGAGATGAGGAACATTGTTGACTATAGTCCAGTGAAGAGTAACATTGTCGACTATAGTCCAGTGACGAGTAACATTGTCGAATATAGTCCAGTGATGAGTAACTGGTCGACTACAGTCCAGTGATGAGTAACATGGTCGACTATATTCCAGTGATGAGTAACATGGTCGACTATATTCCAGTGATGAGTAACATGGTCGACTATAGACCAGTGATGAGTAACATGGACGACTGTAGTCCAGTGATGAGTAACATGGTCGACTATAGTCCAGTGATGAGTAACATGGTCGACTATAGACCAGTGATGAGTCACATGGTCGACTATAGTCCAATGATGAGTAACCTGGTCGACAATAGTCCAGTAATGAGTAACATTGTCGACTATAGTCCAGAGATGAGTAACATGGTCGACTATCTTCCAATGATGCGTATCATTGTCGACTATAGTCCAGTGATGAGTAATATGTCGACTATTGTCCAGTGATGAGTAACATGACCGACTATAGTCCAGTGATGAGAGACATGGTCGACTATCGTCCAGTGATGAGTGACATGGTCGACTATCGTCCAGTGATGAGTAACATGGTTGACTATCGTCCAGGGATGAGTAACATGATCGACTATAGTCCAGTTAAGAGTAACATTGTCGAATATAGTCCAGTGACGAGTAACATTGTCTACTATAGTCCAGTGATGAGTAACTGGTTGACTATCGTCCAGTGATGAGTAAGTGATGAGTAACATGGTCGAAAATAGTCCAATGACGATTAACATGGTCCACTCTTGGTCAGTGATGAGTCTCATCGTTGACTATCGTCCAGTGAGGAGTAACATGGTCAACTGTCGTCCAGTGAGGAGTAACATGGTCTACAATCGTCCAGTGATGAGGAACATTGTTGACTATAGTCCAGTGAAGAGTAACATTGTCGAATATAGTCCAGTGATGAGTAACATGGTCGACTATATTCCAGTGATGAGTGACATGGTCGACTACAGTCCAGTGATGAGTAACATGATCGACTATATTCCAGTGATGAATAACATGTTCGACTATAGACCAGTGATGAGTAACATGGTCGACTATAGTCCAATGATGAGTAACCTGGTCGACTATAGTCCAGTGATGAGTAACGTGATCGACTATAGTCCAGTGATGAGTAACATGGTCGACTATTGTCCAGTGATGAGTAACATGGCCGACTATAGTTCAGTGATGAGAGACATGGTCGACTATCGTCCAGTGATGAGTGACATGGTCGACTATCGTCCAGTGATGAGTAACATGGTTGACTATCGTCCAGGGATGAGTAACATGATCGACGAAAGTCCAGTGATGAGTAACATGGTCGACTATCGTCCAGTGATGAGTAACATGGTCGACTATAGTCCAGTGATGAGTAACATGGTCGACTCTAGTCCAGTGATGAGCACATTGTTGACTAAAGTCCAGTGATGAGTAAAATGGTCGACTATATTCCAGTGATGATTAACATGGTCGACTATAGTCCAGTGATGAATAACATTGTCGACTATAGCCCAGTGATGAGTAACATCGTCGACTATATTCCAGTGATGAGTGACAGGGTCGAATATAGTCCAGTGATGAGTAACATGGTCAACTATATTCCAGTGATGAGTAACGTGGTCGACGATAGTCCACTGATGAATAACATTGTCGACTATAGCCCAGTAATGAATAACTAGTATGGCAGGGGGCTAGAAACCTATGTAGTGAAATAGAGGAAAGTGAAAGGCAGACAGAAATAAATGGTAAAAGAGTGAGGAACAAAAAACAAAGGGCCAAACTAATTCATAAAAAATGTGAGCATAAAAAAAGCCTGAGGGTTTTATACCTTAATGCGAGAAGCATCAGGAACAAGGTAGATGAATTAGCTGTGGAAATAGAGGTTAATAATTATGATCTAATTGGGATTACGGAAACATGGTTGCAGGGTGAGCAGGGCTGGGAGCTTAACATACAGGGGTATTCAGTATTTAGGAAGGATCGACAAAAAAGAAAGGGAGGAGGGGTAGCATTGCTGGTAAAAGAAGGGATAAATGCAATTGAAAGGAAAGATATTAACTCAGTTAATACAGAATCTATATGGGTGGAGCTAAGAAATAGCGAGGGGCGAAAAACATTAATAGGAGTGGTATATAGGCCTCCAAATAGTAAAATAGAGGTTGGGGAGGGCATCACGAGGGAAATTAGAGAAGCGTGCAATAAGAGCACAGCTGTCATCATAGGTGACTTTAACTTACATATAGATTGGAATAGCCTAATCAGTAAAAATAATGAGGAGGAGGAATTCCTTGAGTGTTTAAGGGATGGTTATCTGGATCAATATGTCGAGGAACCAACTCGGGAACAGGCTATATTGGACTGGGTACTGTGCAATGAGAAGGGACTAATTAGTAATCTTGTTGTACGGGGACCCTTGGGTCAGAGTGATCATAACATGATCGATTTCTCACTCGAAATGGAGAGCGAAGAAATTGACTCAGAGACTAAGGTCCTGAATTTAAACAAGGGGAATTATGATGCCATTAGACGGGAACTGAGTAGGTCTGATTGGACAACGTTCCTGGGAGGACTGGAGGTAGATAAACAATGGCAAGCATTTAAAGATAGAATGACAAAATTGCAAAAATTGTTTATACCAATCTGGCATAAAAGGAAATCTAAAAAGGTGACTCAACCGTGGATAACAGGGGAAATTAGAGACAGCATAAAATCCAAAGATAGGGCGTATAAAATAGCCAAAAAAAGCGCCAGAGCGGAAGATTGGGAACAGTTTAAGATAGAGCAAAGGAGGACAAAGGGCTTAATCAAGAGGGGCAAAATAGCTTACGAAAGCAAGCTGGCGGAAAATATAAAAACTAACTCCAAAAGCTTTTATAAGTATATCAAGAGGAAAAGACTGGTGAAAACCAAAGTTGGCCCATTGCAGTCAGATACGGGGGAATATATAACGGGAAATAAGGAAATGGCAGACCAACTAAATGCATACTTTGGGTCAGTCTTTACGAAGGAAGACACAAAAAACCTCCCTGGGATATCGGGAAAAATAGGGACATTTGCAAAGGAGGAACTGACGCAAGTCAATATCTCTAAGGATATGGTGTTAAGGAAGCTAAAGGGATTGAAGGCGGACAAATCCCCAGGGCCTGATAACATGCATCCTAGGGTGCTGAAGGAGGTGGCCCTAGAGATAGCGGATGCACTAAGTATGATTTTTCAGAATTCATTAGACTCGGGAACAGTGCCCATGGATTGGAGGGTAGCTAACGTTACCCCACTATTCAAAAAGGGGGGTAGGGAAAAAGCAGGTAATTACAGACCTGTAAGCCTTACATCAGTTGTGGGCAAAATGCTGGAGTCCATCATTAAGGATGAAATAGCGGAGCACTTAGCAAATGGGGACAGGATAGGACAGAGTCAACATGGATTTACAAAGGGTAAATCGTGCTTGACTAATCTATTGGAATTTTTTGAGGGAGTAACTGGTAAAATAGATGGGGGAGAGCCAGTAGATGTGGTGTACCTGGACTTCCAAAAGGCCTTCGATAAGGTCCCACATAAAAGATTAGCAGGGAAAATTGAAGCTCATGGGATAAAGGGGAAAGTATTGACGTGGATAGAGAACTGGCTGTCAGATAGAAAACAGAGAGTTGGAATAAACGGCTCATTTTCTGAATGGCAGGCAGTAACAAGTGGGGTACCACAGGGATCTGTCCTGGGTCCCCAGCTGTTCACAATTTACATTAATGACCTGGATCAGGGAGTCGGATGCAGCATTTCCAAATTTGCAGACGACACTAAACTAGGAGGGGGGGTGGGCTCAGAGGAGGAGACCAGGAAGCTCCAGAGCGATTTGGACAGACTGGGTGATTGGGCGGATAAATGGCAGATGCACTATAATGTGGACAAGTGCGAAGTTATCCACCTTGGGTGCAGGAACGGGAGGGCAAATTATTATTTAAATGGCAATAAATTGGGAGAGGGGGAAGTACAGAGAGACCTGGGTGTTCTTGTACACCAGTCACTGAAGGCGAGCATGCAGGTGCAACAGGCGATCAAGAAGGCAAACGGTATGCTGGCCTTCATAGCAAAAGGGTTGGAATACAGGAACAGGGATACCTTGCTGCAGCTGTACAGGGCACTGGTGAGACCACACCTCGAGTACTGTGTACAGTTTTGGTCGCCTCATCTGAGGAAAGATGTTCTTGCCATGGAGGGGGTGCAGCGGCGATTCACCAGGCTGATACCAGGAATGGCGGGATTGACCTATGAGGAGAGACTATGTAGTTTAGGGATGTACACACTGGAGTTTAGAAGATTGAGAGGGGACCTCATAGAAGTGTATAAAATTCTGACAGGTCTAGACAGACTAGATGCAGAAGGAATGTTTCCCTTGGCGGGTGAGAACAGAACTAGATGACATAATTTAAGGATAAGGGCTAAACCATTTAGGACAGAAATGAGGGGGAATTTCTTCACTCAGAGGGTGGTGAACCTGTGGAACTCATTGCCACAGAGGGCAGTGTACGCCAGCTCATTAAATATATTTAAGAGGGAATTAGATGTATTTCTACAGGCAAAAGGGGTTAAGGGTTACGGAGAGAAGGCGGGGACGGGATACTGAATTGGAGGATCAGCCATGATCTCATTAAATGGCGGAGCAGGCTCGAAGGGCCGGATGGCCTACTCCTGCTCCTATCTTCTATGTATCTATGTATCTATGTAACATTGTCCACTATAGCCCAGTGATGAGTAACATGGCAGACTATAGTCCAGTGATGAGTAACATGGTCGACTCTAGTCCGGTGAAGAGTAACATTGTCGACTATAATCAAGTGATGAGTAACATGGTCAACTATATTCCAGTGAGGAGTAACATGGTCTACAATCGTCCAGTGATGAGGAACATTGTTGACTATAGTCCAGTGAAGAGTAACATTGTCGAATATAGTCCAGTGATGAGTAACATGGTCGACTATATTCCAGTGATGAGTGACATGGTCGACTACAGTCCAGTGATGAGTAACATGATCGACTATATTCCAGTGATGAATAACATATTCGACTATAGACCAGTGATGAGTAACATGGTCGACTATAGTCCAATGATGAGTAACCTGGTCGACTATAGTCCAGTGATGAGTAACGTGATCGACTATAGTCCAGTGATGAGTAACATGGTCGACTATTGTCCAGTGATGAGTAACATGGCCGACTATAGTTCAGTGATGAGAGACATGGTCGACTATCGTCCAGTGATGAGTGACATGGTCGACTATCGTCCAGTGATGAGTAACATGGTTGACTATCGTCCAGGGATGAGTAACATGATCGACGAAAGTCCAGTGATGAGTAACATGGTCGACTATCGTCCAGTGATGAGTAACATGGTCGACTATAGTCCAGTGATGAGTAACATGGTCGACTCTAGTCCAGTGATGAGCACATTGTTGACTAAAGTCCAGTGATGAGTAAAATGGTCGACTATATTCCAGTGATGATTAACGTGGTCGATTATAGTCCAGTGATGAATAACATTGTCGACTATAGCCCAGTGATGAGTAACATCGTCGACTATATTCCAGTGATGAGTGACAGGGTCGAATATAGTCCAGTGATGAGTAACATGGTCAACTATATTCCAGTGATGAGTAACATGGTCGACGATAGTCCACTGATGAATAACATTGTCGACTATAGCCCAGTAATGAATAACATTGTCCACTATAGCCCAGTGATGAGTAACATGGTAGACTATAGTCCAGTGATGAGTAACATGGTCGACTCTAGTCCGGTGAAGAGTAACATTGTCGACTATAATCAAGTGATGAGTAACATGGTCAACTATATTCCAGTGATGAGTAACATGGTTGACAAAAGTCCAGTGATGAGTAACATGGTTGTCTATATTCCAGTGATGAGTAACGTTGTCGACTGTAGTCCAGTGATGAGTAACCTGGTTGACAAAAGTCCAGTGATGAGTAACAGGGTTGACTATATTCCAGTGATGAGTAACATTGTCGACTATAGTCCAGTGATGAGTAACATTGTCGACTATAGTCCAGTGATGAGTAACATTGTCGACTATAGTCCAGTGATGAGTAACATTGTCGACTATAGTCCAGTGATGAGTAACATTGTCGACAATCGTCCAGTGATGAGTAACATTGTCGACTACCGTCCAGGGATGAGTAACATGGTTGACTATCATCCAGAGATGAGTAACAAGGTCGACTATAGTCCAGTGATGAGTAACATTGTCTACTATAGTCCAGTGATGAGTAACTGGTCGACTATCGTCCAGTGATGAGTAACATGGTCTACTAAAGTCCAGGGATGAGTAACATGGTCGACTATATTCCAGTGATGAGTAACATGATCGACTATAGTCCAGTGATGAGTAACATGGTCGACTATAGCAAGTGATGAGTAACATGGTCGTCTATAGTCCAGTGATGAGTAACATGGTCGACAAAAGACCAGTGATGAGTAACATGGTCGACTATAGTCCAATGATGAGTAACATTGTCGACTATATGCCAGTGATGAGTAACATGATCGACTATAGTCCAGTGATGAGTAACATGGTCAACGATAGCAAGTGATGAGTAACATGGTCGTCTATAGTCCAGTGATGAGTAACATGGTCGACAAAAGACCAGTGATGAGTAACATGGTCGACTATATTCCAGTGATGAGTAACATGGTCGACTATAGTCCAGTGATTAGTCAAATGATCGACTATAGTCCAGTGATGTGTAACATTGTCGACTCTCGGTCAGTGATGAGTCTCATCGCTGACTATCGTCCAGTGAGGAGTAACATGGTCGAATATCGTCCAGTGAGGAGTAACATGGTCGACAATCGTCCAGTGATGAGGAACATTTTTGACTATAGTCCAGAGAAGAGTAACATTGTCGACTATAGTCCAGTGACGAGTAACATTGTCGAATATAGTCCAGTGATGAGTAACAGGTCGACTATCGTCCAGTGATGAGTAACATGGTCGACTGCAGTCCAGTGATGAGTAACATGGTCGACTATATTCCAGTGATGAGTAACATGGTCGACTATATTCCAGTGATGAGTAACATGGTCGACTATAGACCAGTGATGAGTAACATGGACGACTATAGTCCAGTGATGAGTAACATGGTCTACTATAGTCGTGTGATGAGTAACATGGTCGACTATAGACCAGTGATGAGTCACATGGTCGACTACAGTCCAATGATGAGTAATCTGGTCGACTATAGTCCAGTGATGAGTAACATTGTCGACTATAGTCCAGAGATGAGTAACATGGTCGACTATCGTCCAATGATGCGTAACATGGTCGACTATAGTCCAGTGATGAGTAACATGGTCGACTATTGTCCAGTGATGAGAGACATGGTCGACTATCGTCCAGTGATGAGTGACATGGTCGACTATCGTCCAGTGATGAGTAACATGGCTGACTATCGTCCAGGGATGAGTAACATGATCGACTATAGTCCAGTGATGAGTAACATTGTCGACTATAATAAGTGATGAGTAACATGGTTGAAAATAGTCCAATGACGATTAACATGGTCGACTCTTGGTCAGTGATGAGTCTCATCGTTGACTATCGTCCAGTGAGGAGTAACATGGTCGACTATCGTCCAGTGATGAGGAACATTGTTGACTATCGTCCAGTGAGGATTAACATGGGCGACTATCGTCCAGTGAGGAGTAACATGGTCGACAATCGTCCAGTGATGAGGAACATTGTTGACTATAGTCCAGTGAAGAGTAACATAGTCGAATATAGTCCAGTGACGAGTAACATTGTCGACTATCGTCCAGTGATGAGTAACATGGTCGACTACAGTCCAGTGATGAGTAACATGGTCGACTATATTCCAGTGATGAGTAACATGGTCGACTATATTCCAGTGATGAGTAACATGGTCGACTATAGTCCAATGATGAGTAACATGATCGACTATATTCCAGTGATGAATAACATGGTCGACTATAGACCAGTGATGAGTAACATGGACGACTATAGTCCAGTGATGAGTAACATGTTCGACTATAGTCCAGTGATGCGTAACATGGTCGACTATAGACCAGTGAAGAGTCACCTGGTCGACTGTAGTCCAATGATGAGTAACCTGGTCGACTATAGTCCAGTGATGAGTAACATTATCGACTATAGTTCAGTGATGAGTAACATGGTCGACTATTGTCCAATGATGAGTAACATGGTCGACTATAGTCCAGTGAGGAGTAACATTGTCGACTATTGTCCAGTGATGAGTAAAATGGCCGACTATAGTTTAGTGATGAGAGATATGGTCGACTATCGTCCAGTGATGAGTGACATGGTCGACTATCGTCCAGTGATGAGTAACATGTTCGACTATAGTCCAGTGATGAGTAACATTATCGACTATAGTCCAGTGATGAGTAACATGGTCGACTATAGTCAAGTGATGAGTAACATGGTCGACTATCGTCCAGTGATGAGTAACATGGTCGACTATAGTCCAGTGATGAGTAACATGGTCGACAATAGTCCAGTGATGAGTAACATGATCAACTATATTCCAGTGATGAGTAACATTGTCGACAAAAATCCAGTGATGAGTAACATGGTCAACTATAATCCAGTGATGAGTAACATGGTAGACTATAGTCAAGTGATGAGTAACATTGTCGATTATATTCCAGTGATGAGTAACATGGTCGACTATAGACCAGTGATGAGTAACATGGACGACTATAGTACAGTGATGAGTAACATGGTCTACTATAGTCGTGTGATGAGTAACATGGTCGACTATAGACCAGTGATGAGTCACATGGTCGACTACAGTCCAATGATGAGTAATCTGTTCGACTATAGTCCAGTGATGAGTAACATTGTCGACTATAGTCCAGAGATGAGTAACATGGTCGACTATCGTCCAATGATGCGTAACATGGTCGACTATAGTCCAGTGATGAGTAACATGGTCGACTATTGTCCAGTGATGAGAGACATGGTCGACTATCGTCCAGTGATGAGTGACATGGTCGACTATCGTCCAGTGATGAGTAACATGGCTGACTATCGTCCAGGGATGAGTAACATGATCGACTATAGTCCAGTGATGAGTAACATTGTCGACTATAATAAGTGATGAGTAACATGGTTGAAAATAGTCCAATGACGATTAACATGGTCGACTCTTGGTCAGTGATGAGTCTCATCGTTGACTATCGTCCAGTGAGGAGTAACATGGTCGACTATCGTCCAGTGATGAGGAACATTGTTGACTATCGTCCAGTGAGGATTAACATGGGCGACTATCGTCCAGTGAGGAGTAACATGGTCGACAATCGTCCAGTGATGAGGAACATTGTTGACTATAGTCCAGTGAAGAGTAACATAGTCGAATATAGTCCAGTGACGAGTAACATTGTCGACTATCGTCCAGTGATGAGTAACATGGTCGACTACAGTCCAGTGATGAGTAACATGGTCGACTATATTCCAGTGATGAGTAACATGGGCGACTATCGTCCAGTGAGGAGTAACATGGTCGACAATCGTCCAGTGATGAGGAACATTGTTGACTATAGTCCAGTGAAGAGTAACATAGTCGAATATAGTCCAGTGACGAGTAACATTGTCGACTATCGTCCAGTGATGAGTAACATGGTCGACTACAGTCCAGTGATGAGTAACATGGTCGACTATATTCCAGTGATGAGTAACATGGTCGACTATATTCCAGTGATGAGTAACATGGTCGACTATAGTCCAATGATGAGTAACATGATCGACTATATTCCAGTGATGAATAACATGGTCGACTATAGACCAGTGATGAGTAACATGGACGACTATAGTCCAGTGATGAGTAACATGTTCGACTATAGTCCAGTGATGCGTAACATGGTCGACTATAGACCAGTGAAGAGTCACCTGGTCGACTGTAGTCCAATGATGAGTAACCTGGTCGACTATAGTCCAGTGATGAGTAACATTATCGACTATAGTTCAGTGATGAGTAACATGGTCGACTATTGTCCAATGATGAGTAACATGGTCGACTATAGTCCAGTGAGGAGTAACATTGTCGACTATTGTCCAGTGATGAGTAACATGGCCGACTATAGTTTAGTGATGAGAGATATGGTCGACTATCGTCCAGTGATGAGTGACATGGTCGACTATCGTCCAGTGATGAGTAACATGTTCGACTATAGTCCAGTGATGAGTAACATTATCGACTATAGTCCAGTGATGAGTAACATGGTCGACTATAGTCAAGTGATGAGTAACATGGTCGACTATCGTCCAGTGATGAGTAACATGGTCGACTATAGTCCAGTGATGAGTAACATGGTCGACAATAGTCCAGTGATGAGTAACATGATCAACTATATTCCAGTGATGAGTAACATTGTCGACAAAAATCCAGTGATGAGTAACATGGTCGACTATAATCCAGTGATGAGTAACATGGTAGACTATAGTCAAGTGATGAGTAACATTGTCGATTATATTCCAGTGATGAGTAACATGGTCGACTATATTCCAGTGATGAGTAACATTGTCGACTATAGTCCAGTGATGAGTAACATGATTGACTATAGTCCAGTGATGAGTAACATTGTCGACTATGGTAAGTGATGAGTAATATGATCGAATATCGACCAATGACGAGTAACATGGTCTACTGTCGTCCAGTTGACGATTAACATGGTCGACTATAGTCCAGTGATTAGTAACATGGTCGACTCTCGTTCAGTGATGAATGTCATCGTTGACTATCGTCCAGTGATGAGTAACATGGTCGACTATCTTCCAATGAGGAGTAACATGGTCGACAATCGTCCAGTGATGAGAAACATTGTTGACTATAGTCCAGTGAAGAGTAACATTGTCGACTATAATCCAATGACGAGTAACATTTTCGACTATAGTCCAGTGATGAGTAACATGATCGACTATAGCAAGTGATGAGTAACATGATCGAATGTAGTCCAATGACGAGTAACATGGTCGATTGTATTCCAGTGATGAGTAACATGGTCGAATATAGTCCAATGACGAGTAATATGGTCGACTGTATTCCAGTGATGAGTAACATGGTCGAATATAATCCAATGACGAGTAACATGGTCGACTGTATTCCAGTGATGAGTAACATGGTTGACTATCGGCCAGTGATGAGTAACATGGTCGTCTATAGTACAGTGATGAGTAACATGGTCGACAAAAGACCAGTGATGAGTAACATGGTCGACTATATTCCAGTGATGAGTAACATGGTCGACTATAGTCCAGTGATTAGTCATATGATCGACCATAGTCCAGTGATGTGTAACATTGTCGACTACAATAAGTGATGAGTAACATGGTCGAATATAGTCCAATGACGAGTAACATGGTCGACTATCGTCCAGTGAGGAGTAACATGGTCGACAATCGTCCAGTGATGAGGAACATTGTTGACTATAGTCCAGTGAAGAGTAACATTGTCGACTATAGTCCAGTGACGAGTAACATTGTCGAATATAGTCCAGTGATGAGTAACAGGTCGACTATCGTCCAGTGATGAGTAACATGGTCGACTGCAGTCCAGTGATGAGGAACATTGTTGACTATCGTCCAGTGAGGATTAACATGGGCGACTATCGTCCAGTGAGGAGTAACATGGTCGACAATCGTCCAGTGATGAGGAAAATTGTTGACTATAGTCCAGTGAAGAGTAACATAGTCGAATATAGTCCAGTGACGAGTAACATTGTCGACTATCGTCCAGTGATGAGTAACATGGTCGACTACAGTCCAGTGATGAGTAACATGGTCGACTATATTCCAGTGATGAGTAACATGGTCGACTATATTCCAGTGATGAGTAACATGGTCGACTATAGTCCAATGATGAGTAACATGATCGACTATATTCCAGTGATGAATAACATGGTCGACTATAGACCAGTGATGAGTAACATGGACAACTATAGTCCAGTGATGAGTAACATGTTCGACTATAGTCCAGTGATGCGTAACATGGTCGACTATAGACCAGTGAAGAGTCACCTGGTCGACTGTAGTCCAATGATGAGTAACCTGGTCGACTATAGTCCAGTGATGAGTAACATTATCGACTATAGTTCAGTGATGAGTAACATGGTCGACTATTGTCCAATGATGAGTAACATGGTCGACTATAGTCCAGTGAGGAGTAACATTGTCGACTATTGTCCAGTGATGAGTAAAATGGCCGACTATAGTTTAGTGATGAGAGATATGGTCGACTATCGTCCAGTGATGAGTGACATGGTCGACTATCGTCCAGTGATGAGTAACATGTTCGACTATAGTCCAGTGATGAGTAACATTATCGACTATAGTCCAGTGATGAGTAACATGGTCGACTATAGTCAAGTGATGAGTAACATGGTCGACTATCGTCCAGTGATGAGTAACATGGTCGACTATAGTCCAGTGATGAGTAACATGGTCGACAATAGTCCAGTGATGAGTAACATGATCAACTATATTCCAGTGATGAGTAACATTGTCGACAAAAATCCAGTGATGAGTAACATGGTCAACTATAATCCAGTGATGAGTAACATGGTAGACTATAGTCAAGTGATGAGTAACATTGTCGATTATATTCCAGTGATGAGTAACATGGTCGACTATAGACCAGTGATGAGTAACATGGACGACTATAGTACAGTGATGAGTAACATGGTCTACTATAGTCGTGTGATGAGTAACATGGTCGACTATAGACCAGTGATGAGTCACATGGTCGACTACAGTCCAATGATGAGTAATCTGTTCGACTATAGTCCAGTGATGAGTAACATTGTCGACTATAGTCCAGAGATGAGTAACATGGTCGACTATCGTCCAATGATGCGTAACATGGTCGACTATAGTCCAGTGATGAGTAACATGGTCGACTATTGTCCAGTGATGAGAGACATGGTCGACTATCGTCCAGTGATGAGTGACATGGTCGACTATCGTCCAGTGATGAGTAACATGGCTGACTATCGTCCAGTGATGAGTAACATGGTCGACTATAGTCCAGTGATGAGTAACATTGTCGACTATAGTCAGTGATGAGTAACATGGTCGAATATAGTCCAATGACGATTAACATGGTCGACTATTGTCAGTGATGAGTATCATCGGTCGACTATAGTCCAGTGAGGAGTAACATGGTCGACTATAGTCCAGTGATGAGGAACATTGTTGACTATAGTCCAGTGATGATTAACATGGGCGACTATCGTCCAGTGATGAGTAACATGGTCGACTATAGTCCAGTGATGAGGAACATGGTCGACTATAGTCCAGTGATGAGTAACATAGTCGAATATAGTCCAGTGACGAGTAACATGGTCGACTATAGTCCAGTGATGAGTAACATGGTCGACTATAGTCCAGTGATGAGTAACATGGTCGACTATAGTCCAGTGATGAGTAACATGGTCGACTATAGTCCAGTGAGGAGTAACATGGTCGACTATAGTCCAGTGATGAGGAACATGGTTGACTATAGTCCAGTGAAGAGTAACATAGTCGAATATAGTCCAGTGACGAGTAACATTGTCGACTATCGTCCAGTGATGAGTAACATGGTCGACTACAGTCCAGTGATGAGTAACATGGTCGACTATATTCCAGTGATGAGTAACATGGTCGACTATATTCCAGTGATGAGTAACATGGTCGACTATAGTCCAATGATGAGTAACATGATCGACTATATTCCAGTGATGAATAACATGGTCGACTATAGACCAGTGATGAGTAACATGGACGACTATAGTCCAGTGATGAGTAACATGTTCGACTATAGTCCAGTGATGCGTAACATGGTCGACTATAGACCAGTGAAGAGTCACCTGGTCGACTGTAGTCCAATGATGAGTAACCTGGTCGACTATAGTCCAGTGATGAGTAACATTATCGACTATAGTTCAGTGATGAGTAACATGGTCGACTATTGTCCAATGATGAGTAACATGGTCGACTATAGTCCAGTGAGGAGTAACATTGTCGACTATTGTCCAGTGATGAGTAACATGGCCGACTATAGTTTAGTGATGAGAGATATGGTCGACTATCGTCCAGTGATGAGTGACATGGTCGACTATCGTCCAGTGATGAGTAACATGTTCGACTATAGTCCAGTGATGAGTAACATTATCGACTATAGTCCAGTGATGAGTAACATGGTCGACTATAGTCAAGTGATGAGTAACATGGTCGACTATCGTCCAGTGATGAGTAACATGGTCGACTATAGTCCAGTGATGAGTAACATGGTCGACAATAGTCCAGTGATGAGTAACATGATCAACTATATTCCAGTGATGAGTAACATTGTCGACAAAAATCCAGTGATGAGTAACATGGTCGACTATAATCCAGTGATGAGTAACATGGTAGACTATAGTCAAGTGATGAGTAACATTGTCGATTATATTCCAGTGATGAGTAACATGGTCGACTATATTCCAGTGATGAGTAACATTGTCGACTATAGTCCAGTGATGAGTAACATGATTGACTATAGTCCAGTGATGAGTAACATTGTCGACTATGGTAAGTGATGAGTAATATGATCGAATATCGACCAATGACGAGTAACATGGTCTACTGTCGTCCAGTTGACGATTAACATGGTCGACTATAGTCCAGTGATTAGTAACATGGTCGACTCTCGTTCAGTGATGAATGTCATCGTTGACTATCGTCCAGTGATGAGTAACATGGTCGACTATCTTCCAATGAGGAGTAACATGGTCGACAATCGTCCAGTGATGAGAAACATTGTTGACTATAGTCCAGTGAAGAGTAACATTGTCGACTATAATCCAATGACGAGTAACATTTTCGACTATAGTCCAGTGATGAGTAACATGATCGACTATAGCAAGTGATGAGTAACATGATCGAATGTAGTCCAATGACGAGTAACATGGTCGATTGTATTCCAGTGATGAGTAACATGGTCGAATATAGTCCAATGACGAGTAATATGGTCGACTGTATTCCAGTGATGAGTAACATGGTCGAATATAATCCAATGACGAGTAACATGGTCGACTGTATTCCAGTGATGAGTAACATGGTTGACTATCGGCCAGTGATGAGTAACATGGTCGTCTATAGTACAGTGATGAGTAACATGGTCGACAAAAGACCAGTGATGAGTAACATGGTCGACTATATTCCAGTGATGAGTAACATGGTCGACTATAGTCCAGTGATTAGTCATATGATCGACCATAGTCCAGTGATGTGTAACATTGTCGACTACAATAAGTGATGAGTAACATGGTCGAATATAGTCCAATGACGAGTAACATGGTCGACTATCGTCCAGTGAGGAGTAACATGGTCGACAATCGTCCAGTGATGAGGAACATTGTTGACTATAGTCCAGTGAAGAGTAACATTGTCGACTATAGTCCAGTGACGAGTAACATTGTCGAATATAGTCCAGTGATGAGTAACAGGTCGACTATCGTCCAGTGATGAGTAACATGGTCGACTGCAGTCCAGTGATGAGGAACATTGTTGACTATCGTCCAGTGAGGATTAACATGGGCGACTATCGTCCAGTGAGGAGTAACATGGTCGACAATCGTCCAGTGATGAGGAAAATTGTTGACTATAGTCCAGTGAAGAGTAACATAGTCGAATATAGTCCAGTGACGAGTAACATTGTCGACTATCGTCCAGTGATGAGTAACATGGTCGACTACAGTCCAGTGATGAGTAACATGGTCGACTATATTCCAGTGATGAGTAACATGGTCGACTATATTCCAGTGATGAGTAACATGGTCGACTATAGTCCAATGATGAGTAACATGATCGACTATATTCCAGTGATGAATAACATGGTCGACTATAGACCAGTGATGAGTAACATGGACGACTATAGTCCAGTGATGAGTAACATGTTCGACTATAGTCCAGTGATGCGTAACATGGTCGACTATAGACCAGTGAAGAGTCACCTGGTCGACTGTAGTCCAATGATGAGTAACCTGGTCGACTATAGTCCAGTGATGAGTAACATTATCGACTATAGTTCAGTGATGAGTAACATGGTCGACTATTGTCCAATGATGAGTAACATGGTCGACTATAGTCCAGTGAGGAGTAACATTGTCGACTATTGTCCAGTGATGAGTAAAATGGCCGACTATAGTTTAGTGATGAGAGATATGGTCGACTATCGTCCAGTGATGAGTGACATGGTCGACTATCGTCCAGTGATGAGTAACATGTTCGACTATAGTCCAGTGATGAGTAACATTATCGACTATAGTCCAGTGATGAGTAACATGGTCGACTATAGTCAAGTGATGAGTAACATGGTCGACTATCGTCCAGTGATGAGTAACATGGTCGACTATAGTCCAGTGATGAGTAACATGGTCGACAATAGTCCAGTGATGAGTAACATGATCAACTATATTCCAGTGATGAGTAACATTGTCGACAAAAATCCAGTGATGAGTAACATGGTCGACTATAATCCAGTGATGAGTAACATGGTAGACTATAGTCAAGTGATGAGTAACATTGTCGATTATATTCCAGTGATGAGTAACATGGTCGACTATAGACCAGTGATGAGTAACATGGACGACTATAGTCCAGTGATGAGTAACATGGTCTACTATAGTCGTGTGATGAGTAACATGGTCGACTATAGACCAGTGATGAGTCACATGGTCGACTACAGTCCAATGATGAGTAATCTGTTCGACTATAGTCCAGTGATGAGTAACATTGTCGACTATAGTCCAGAGATGAGTAACATGGTCGACTATCGTCCAATGATGCGTAACATGGTCGACTATAGTCCAGTTATGAGTAACATGGTCGACTATTGTCCAGTGATGAGAGACATGGTCGACTATCGTCCAGTGATGAGTGACATGGTCGACTATCGTCCAGTGATGAGTAACATGGCTGACTATCGTCCAGGGATGAGTAACATGATCGACTATAGTCCAGTGATGAGTAACATTGTCGACTATAATAAGTGATGAGTAACATGGTTGAAAATAGTCCAATGACGATTAACATGGTCGACTCTTGGTCAGTGATGAGTCTCATCGTTGACTATCGTCCAGTGAGGAGTAACATGGTCGACTATCGTCCAGTGATGAGGAACATTGTTGACTATCGTCCAGTGAGGATTAACATGGGCGACTATCGTCCAGTGAGGAGTAACATGGTCGACAATCGTCCAGTGATGAGGAACATTGTTGACTATAGTCCAGTGAAGAGTAACATAGTCGAATATAGTCCAGTGACGAGTAACATTGTCGACTATCGTCCAGTGATGAGTAACATGGTCGACTACAGTCCAGTGATGAGTAACATGGTCGACTATATTCCAGTGATGAGTAACATGGGCGACTATCGTCCAGTGAGGAGTAACATGGTCGACAATCGTCCAGTGATGAGGAACATTGTTGACTATAGTCCAGTGAAGAGTAACATAGTCGAATATAGTCCAGTGACGAGTAACATTGTCGACTATCGTCCAGTGATGAGTAACATGGTCGACTACAGTCCAGTGATGAGTAACATGGTCGACTATATTCCAGTGATGAGTAACATGGTCGACTATATTCCAGTGATGAGTAACATGGTCGACTATAGTCCAATGATGAGTAACATGATCGACTATATTCCAGTGATGAATAACATGGTCGACTATAGACCAGTGATGAGTAACATGGACGACTATAGTCCAGTGATGAGTAACATGTTCGACTATAGTCCAGTGATGCGTAACATGGTCGACTATAGACCAGTGAAGAGTCACCTGGTCGACTGCAGTCCAATGATGAGTAACCTGGTCGACTATAGTCCAGTGATGAGTAACATTATCGACTATAGTTCAGTGATGAGTAACATGGTCGACTATTGTCCAATGATGAGTAACATGGTCGACTATAGTCCAGTGAGGAGTAACATTGTCGACTATTGTCCAGTGATGAGTAACATGGCCGACTATAGTTTAGTGATGAGAGATATGGTCGACTATCGTCCAGTGATGAGTGACATGGTCGACTATCGTCCAGTGATGAGTAACATGTTCGACTATAGTCCAGTGATGAGTAACATTATCGACTATAGTCCAGTGATGAGTAACATGGTCGACTATAGTCAAGTGATGAGTAACATGGTCGACTATCGTCCAGTGATGAGTAACATGGTCGACTATAGTCCAGTGATGAGTAACATGGTCGACAATAGTCCAGTGATGAGTAACATGATCAACTATATTCCAGTGATGAGTAACATTGTCGACAAAAATCCAGTGATGAGTAACATGGTCGACTATAATCCAGTGATGAGTAACATGGTAGACTATAGTCAAGTGATGAGTAACATTGTCGATTATATTCCAGTGATGAGTAACATGGTCGACTATATTCCAGTGATGAGTAACATTGTCGACTATAGTCCAGTGATGAGTAACATGATTGACTATAGTCCAGTGATGAGTAACATTGTCGACTATGGTAAGTGATGAGTAATATGATCGAATATCGACCAATGACGAGTAACATGGTCTACTGTCGTCCAGTTGACGATTAACATGGTCGACTATAGTCCAGTGATTAGTAACATGGTCGACTCTCGTTCAGTGATGAATGTCATCGTTGACTATCGTCCAGTGATGAGTAACATGGTCGACTATCTTCCAATGAGGAGTAACATGGTCGACAATCGTCCAGTGATGAGAAACATTGTTGACTATAGTCCAGTGAAGAGTAACATTGTCGACTATAATCCAATGACGAGTAACATTTTCGACTATAGTCCAGTGATGAGTAACATGATCGACTATAGCAAGTGATGAGTAACATGATCGAATGTAGTCCAATGACGAGTAACATGGTCGATTGTATTCCAGTGATGAGTAACATGGTCGAATATAGTCCAATGACGAGTAATATGGTCGACTGTATTCCAGTGATGAGTAACATGGTCGAATATAATCCAATGACGAGTAACATGGTCGACTGTATTCCAGTGATGAGTAACATGGTTGACTATCGGCCAGTGATGAGTAACATGGTCGTCTATAGTACAGTGATGAGTAACATGGTCGACAAAAGACCAGTGATGAGTAACATGGTCGACTATATTCCAGTGATGAGTAACATGGTCGACTATAGTCCATTGATTAGTCATATGATCGACCATAGTCCAGTGATGTGTAACATTGTCGACTACAATAAGTGATGAGTAACATGGTCGAATATAGTCCAATGACGAGTAACATGGTCGACTATCGTCCAGTGAGGAGTAACATGGTCGACAATCGTCCAGTGATGAGGAACATTGTTGACTATAGTCCAGTGAAGAGTAACATTGTCGACTATAGTCCAGTGACGAGTAACATTGTCGAATATAGTCCAGTGATGAGTAACAGGTCGACTATCGTCCAGTGATGAGTAACATGGTCGACTGCAGTCCAGTGATGAGTAACATGGTCAACTATATTCCAGTGATGAGTAACATGGTCGACTGTATTCCAGTGATGAGTAACATGGTCGACTATAGACCAGTGATGAGTAACATGGACGACTATAGTCCAGTGATGAGTCACATGGTCGACTACAGTCCATATGAGTAACCTGGTCGACTATAGTCCAGTGATGAGCAACATTGTCGACTATAGTCCAGAGATGAGTAACATGGTCGACTATAGTCCAATGATGCGTAACATGGTCGACAATCGTCCAGTGATGAGGAACATTGTTGACTATATTCCAGTGAAGAGTAACATAGTCGAATATAGTCCAGTGACGAGTAACATTGACGACTATCGTGCAGTGATGAGTAACATGGTCGACTATAGTCCAGTGATGAGTAACATGGTCGACTATATTCCAGTGATGAGTAACATGGTCGATTATTTTCCAATGATGAGTAACATGATCGACTATAGTCCAGTGATGCGTAACATGATCGACTATATTCCAGTGATGAATAACATGGTCGAATATAGACCAGTGATGAGTAACATGGACGACTATAGTCCAGTGATGAGTAACATGTTCGACTATAGTCCAGTGATGCGTAACATGGTCGACTATAGACCAGTGAAGAGTCACATGGTCGACTGTAGTCCAATGATGAGTAACCTGGTCGACCATAGTCCAGTGATGAGTAACATTATCGACTATAGTTCAGTGATGAGTAACATGGTCGACTATCGTCCAATGATGAGTAACATGGTCGACTATAGTCCAGTGAGAAGTAACATTGTCGACTATTGTCCAGTGATGAGTAACATGGCCGACTATAGTTTAGTGATGAGAGACATGGTCGACTATCGTCCAGTGATGAGTGACATGGTCGACTATCGTCCAGTGATGAGTAACATGTTCGACTATAGTCCAGTGATGAGTAACATTATCGACTAGAGTCCAGTGATGAGTAACATGGTCGACTATAGACCAGTGATGAGTAACATGGACGACTATAGTCCAGTGATGAGTCACATGGTCGACTATAGTCCAGTGATGAGTAACATGGTCGACTATAGTCCAGTGATGAGTAACATTGTCGACTATAGTCCAGTGATGAGTAACATGGTCGACTATAGTCCAGTGATGAGTAACATGGTCGACTATAGTCCAGTGATGAGTAACATGGTCGACTATAGTCCAGTGATGAGTAACATGGTCGACTATAGTCCAGTGATGAGTAACATGGTCGACTATAGTCCAGTGATGAGTAACATGGTCGACTATAGTCCAGTGATGAGTAACATGGTCGACTATAGTCCAGTGATGAGTAACATGGTCGACTATAGTCCAGTGATGAGTAACATGGTCGACTATAGTCCAGTGATGAGTAACATGGTCGACTATAGTCCAGTGACGAGTAACATGGTCGACTATAGTCCAGTGATGAGTAACATGTCGACTATAGTCCAGTGATGAGTAACATGGTCGACTATAGTCCAGTGATGAGTAACATGGTCGACTATCGTCCAGTGATGAGGAACATTGTTGACTATATTCCAGTGAAGAGTAACATAGTCGAATATAGTCCAGTGACGAGTAACATTGACGACTATCGTGCAGTGATGAGTAACATGGTCGACTACAGTCCAGTGATGAGTAACATGGTCGACTATATTCCAGTGATGAGTAACATGGTCGATTATTTTCCAATGATGAGTAACATGGTCGACTATAGTCCAGTGATGAGTAACATGATCGACTATATTCCAGTGATGAATAACATGGTCGACTATAGTCAAGTGATGAGTAACATGGTCGACTATAGTCCAGTGAGAAGTAACATTGTCGACTATTGTCCAGTGATGAGTAACATGGCCGACTATAGTTTAGTGATGAGAGACATGGTCGACTATCGTCCAGTGATGAGTGACATGGTCGACTATCGTCCAGTGATGAGTAACATGTTCGACTATAGTCCACTGATGAGTAACATTATCGACTAGAGTCCAGTGATGAGTAACATGGTCGACTATAGTCCAGTAACGAGTAACATGATCGACTATAGTCCAGTGATGAGTAACATGGTCGACTATAGTCAAGTGATGAGTAACATGGTCGACTATAGTCCAGTGATGAGTAACATGGTCGACTATAGTCCAGTGATGAGTAACATGGTCGACAATAGTCCAGTGATGAGTAACATGATCAACTATATTCCAGTGATGAGCAACATTGTTGACAAAAATCCAGTGATGAGTAACATGGTCGACTATAATCCAGTGATGAGTAACATGGTAGACTATAGTCAAGTGATGAATAACATTGTCGATTATATTCCAGTGATGAGTAACATGGTCAACTATATTCCAGTGATGAGTAACATTGTCGAATATAGTCCAGTGATGAGTAACATGATCGACTATAGTCCAGTGATGAGTAACATTGTCGACTATGGTAAGTGATGAGTAATATGATCGAATATCGACCAATGACGAGTAACATGGTCGACTGTCGTCCAGTGACGATTAACATGGTCGACTATAGTCCAGTGATGAGTAACATGGTCAACTCTCGTTCAGTGATGAATGTCATCGTTGACTATCGTCCAGTGATGAGTAACATGGTCGACTATCTTCCAGTGAGGAGTAACATGGTCGACAATCGTCCAGTGATGAGAAACATTGTTGACTATAGTCCAGTGAAGAGTAACATTGTCGACTATAATCCAATGACGAGTAACATTGTCGACTATAGTCTAGTGATGAGTAACATGGTCGACTATCGTCCAGTGATGAGTAACTTGTTCGACTAGAGTCCAGTAATGAGTAACAAGGTCGACTATAGTCCAGTGATGAATAACATGGTCGAATATATTCCAGTGATGATTAACATGATCGACTATATTTCAGTGATGAGTAACATGGTCGACTATAGTCCAGTGATGAGTAACATGGTCGACTATATTCCAGTGATGAGTAACAAGGTCGACTATAGTCCAATGATGATTAACATGGTCGACTATACACCAGTGATGAGTAACATGGCCGACTATAGTCCAGTGATGAGAGATATGGTCGACTATCGTCCAGTGATGAGTGACATGGTCGACTATCGTCCAGTGATGAGTAACATGGTTGACTATCGTCCAGGGATGAGTAACATGATTGACTATAGTCCAGTGATGAGTAACATGGTCGACTATCGTCCAGTGATGAGTAACATGGTCGACTATAGTCCAGTGATGAGTAACAGGGTCGACTCCAGTACAGTGATGAGTAACATGGTCGACTATAGTCCAGTGATGAGTAACATGATCGACAATAGTCCAGTGATGAGTAACATGATCAACTATATTCCAGTGATGAGGACATTGTCGGCAAAAATCCAGTGATGAGTAACATGGTCGACTATAATCCAGTGATGAGTAACATGGTCGACTATAGTAAAGTGATGAGTAACATTGTCGACTATATTCCAGTGATGAGTAACATGGTCGACTATAGTCCAGTGATGAGTAACTTTGTCGACTATAGTCCTTTGATGAGTAACATGATCGACTACAGTCCAGTGATGAGTAACATTGTCGACTATGGTAAGTGATGAGTAACATGATCTAATATCGACCAATGACGAGTAACATGGTCGACTGTCGTCCAGTGACGATTAACATGGTCGACTATCGTCCAGTGATGAGTAAAATGGTCGACTCTCGTTCAGTGATGAATGTCATCGTTGACTATCGTCCAGTGATGAGTAACATGGTCGACTATCTTCCAGTGAGGAGTAACATGGTCGACAATCGTCCAGTGATGAGAAACATTGTTGACTATAGTCCAGTGAAGAGTAACATTGTCGACTATAATCCAATGACGAGTAACATTGTCGACTATAGTCTAGTGATGAGTAACATGGTCAACTATCGTCCAGTGATGAGTAACATGGTCGACTATCTTCCAGTGAGGAGTAACATGGTCGACAATCGTCCAGTGATGAGAAACATTGTTGACTATAGTCCAGTGAAGAGTAACATTGTCGACTATAATCCAATGACGAGTAACATTGTCGACTATAGTCTAGTGATGAGTAACATGGTCAACTATCGTCCAGTGATGAGTAACATGGTCAACTATATTCCAGTGATGAGTAAAATGGTCGACTATATCCCAGTGATGTGTAACATGGTCGACTATCGTCCAGTGACGAGTAACGTGGTCAACTATAGTCCTGTGACGAGTAACGTGGTCGACTATAGTCCAGTGAAGAGTAACATGGTCGACTATAGTCCAGTGATGAGTAACATGGTCGACTATAGTCCAGTGACGAGTAACATGATCGACTATATTCCAGTGATGAATAACATGGTCGACTATAGACCAGTGATGAGTAACATGGACGACTATAGTCCAGTGATGAGTAACATGTTCGACTATAGTCCAGTGATGCGTAACATGGTCGACTATAGACCAGTGAAGAGTCACATGGTCGACTGTAGTCCAATGATGAGTAACCTGGTCGACCATAGTCCAGTGATGAGTAACATTATCGACTATAGTTCAGTGATGAGTAACATGGTCGACTATCGTCCAATGATGAGTAACATGGTCGACTATAGTCCAGTGCGAAGTAACATTGTCGACTATTGTCCAGTGATGAGTAACATGGCCGACTATAGTTTAGTGATGAGAGACATGGTCGACTATAGTCCAGTGATGAGTGACATGGTTGACTATCGTCCAGTGATGAGTAACATGTTCGACTATAGTCCAGTGATGAGTAACATTATCGACTAGAGTCCAGTGATGAGTAACATGGTCGACTATAGTCCAGTAACGAGTAACATGATCGACTATAGTCCAGTGATGAGTAACATGGTCGACTATAGTCAAGTGATGAGTAACATGGTCGACTATAGTCCAGTGATGAGTAACATGGTCGACTATAGTCCAGTGATGAGTAACATGGTCGACAATAGTCCAGTGATGAGTAACATGATCAACTATATTCCAGTGATGAGCAACATTGTTGACAAAAATCCAGTGATGAGTAACATGGTCGACTATAATCCAGTGATGAGTAACATGGTCGACTATAGTCCAGTGAAGAGTAACATGGTCCACTCTCGTTCAGTGATGAATGTCATCGTTGACTATCGTCCAGTGATGAGTAACATGGTCGACTATCTTCCAGTGAGGAGTAACATGGTCGACAATCGTCCAGTGATGAGAAACGTTGTTGACTATAGTCCAGTGAAGAGTAACATTGTCGACTATAATCCAATGACGAGTAACATTGTCGACTATAGTCTAGTGATGAGTAACATGGTCGACTATCGTCCAGTGATGAGTAACATGGTCGACTATATTCCAATGATGAGTAAAATGGTCGACTATAGTCAAGTGATGAGTAACATGGTCGACTATCGTCCAGTGATGAGTAACATGTTCGACTAGAGTCCAGTAATGAGTAACAAGGTCGACTATAGTCCAGTGATGAATAACATGGTCGAATATATTCCAGTGATGATTAACATGATCGACTATATTTCAGTGATGAGTAACATGGTCGACTATATTCCAGTGATGAGTAACATGGTCGACTATAAACCAATGATGATTAACATGGTCGACTATACACCAGTGATGAGTAACATGGCCGACTATAGTCCAGAGATGAGAGATATGCTCGACTATCGTCCAGTGATGAGTGACATGGTCGACTATCGTCCAGTGATGAGTAACATGGTCGACTATAGTCCAGTGATGAGTAACATGGTCGACAATAGTCCAGTGATGAGTAACATGATCAACTATATTCCAGTGATGAGGACATTGTCGACAAAAATCCAGTGATGAGTAACATGGTCGACTATAATCCAGTGATGAGTAACATGGTCGACTATAGTCAAGTGATGAGAAACATTGTTGACTATAGTCCAGTGAAGAGTAACATTGTCGACTATAATCCAATGACGAGTAACATTGTCGACTATAGTCTAGTGATGAGTAACATGGTCAACTATCGTCCAGTGATGAGTAACATGGTCGACTATATTCCAGTGATGAGTAAAATGGTCGACTATATCCCAGTGATGAGTAACATGGTCGACTATCGTCCAGTGACGAGTAACGTGGTCAACTATAGTCCTGTGACGAGTAACGTGGTCGACTATAGTCCAGTGAAGAGTAACATGGTCGACTATAGTCCAGTGATGAGTAACATGGTCGACTATAGTCCAGTGACGAGTAACGTGGTCGACTATAGTCCAGTGATGAGTAACATGGTCGACTATAGTCCAGTGACGAGTAACATGGTAGACTATAGTCCTGTGATGAGTAACATGATCAACTCTAGTCCAGTGATGAGTAACATTGTCAACTATAGCCCAGTGATAAGTAACATGTTCGACTCTAGTCCAGTGAAGCATAACATGGTCGACTATAGTCCAGTGATGAGTAACATTGTCGACTATAGTCCAGTGATGAGTAACATGGTCGACTATACACCAGTGATGAGTAACATGTTCGACTGTCGTCCAGTGATGAGCAACATGATCGACTATACACCAGTGATGAGTAACATGGTCGACTATAGTCCAGTGATGAGTAACATGGTCGACTATATTCCAATGATGAGAAACATGGTCGACTATAGACCAGTGACCATTAACAGGGTCGACTATAGTCCAGTGATGAGTAACATGATCAACTATAGTCCAGTGATGAGTAACACTGTCGACTATAGTCCAGTGCTGAGTAACATTGACGACTTTCGTCCAGTGATGAGTAACATTGTCGACTATAGTCCAGTGATGAGTAACATTGTCGACTATAGTCCAGTGCTGAGTAACATTGTCGACTATATTCCAGTGATGAGTAACATGGTCGACTATAGTCCAGTGATGAGTAACTTTGTCGACTATAGTCCAGTGATGAGTAACATGATCGACTATAGTCCAGTGATGAGTAACATTGTCGACTATGGTAAGTGATGAGTAACATGATCGAATATCGACCAATGACGAGTAACATGGTCGACTGTCGTCCAGTGACGATTAACATGGTCGACTATAGTCCAGTGATGAGTAAAATGGTCGACTCTCGTTCAGTGATGAATGTCATCGTTGACTATCGTCCAGTGATGAGTAACATGGTCGACTATCTTCCAGTGAGGAGTAACATGGTCGACAATCGTCCAGTGATGAGAAACATTGTTGACTATAGTCCAGTGAAGAGTAACATTGTCGACTATAATCCAATGACGAGTAACATTGTCGACTATAGTCTAGTGATGAGTAACATGGTCAACTATCGTCCAGTGATGAATAACATGGTCGACTATATTCCAGTGATGAGTAAAATGGTCGACTATATCCCAGTGATGAGTAACATGGTCGACTATCGTCCAGTGACGAGTAACGTGGTCAACTATAGTCCTGTGACGAGTAACGTGGTCGACTATAGTCCAGTGAAGAGTAACATGGTCGACTATAGTCCAGTGACGAGTAACGTGGTCGACTATAGTCCAGTGATGAGTAACATGGTCGACTATAGTCCAATGACGAGTAACATGGTAGACTATAGTCCTGTGATGAGTCACATGATCAACTCTAGTCCAGTGATGAGTATCATGGTCGACTATAGTCCAGTGATGAGTAACATGGTCGACTATAGTCCAGTGATGAGTAACATGTTCGACTATAGTCCAGTGATGAGTAACATTGTCAACTATAGCCCAGTGATAAGTAACATGTTCGACTATAGTCCAGTGAAGAGTAACATGGTCGACTATAGTCCAGTGATGAGTAACATTGTCGACTATAGTCCAGTGATGAGTAACATGGTCGACTATACACCAGTGATGAGTAACATGGTCGACTGTCGTCCAGTGATGAGCAACATGATCGACTATACACCAGTGATGAGTAAGATGGTCGACTATAGTCCAGTGATGAGTAACATGGTCGACTATATTCCAATGATGAGAAACATGGTCGACTATAGACCAGTGACCATTAACAGGGTCGACTATAGTCCAGTGATGAGTAACATGATCAACTATAGTCCAGTGATGAGTAACACTGTCGACTATAGTCCAGTGCTGAGTAACATTGACGACTTTCGTCCAGTGATGAGTAACATTGTCGACTATAGTCCAGTGATGAGTAACATTGTCGACTGTAGTCCAGTGCTGAGTAACATTGTCGACTATAGTCCTGTGATGAGTAACATGGTCGACTATAGTCCAGTGATGAGTAATATGATCGACTATAGTCCAGTGATGAGTAACATGGTCGACTATAGTCCAGTGACGAGTAAGATTGTCGACTATATTCCAGTGATGAGTAACATTGTCGACTATAGTCCAATGATGAGTAACATAGTAGACTATAATCCAGTGATGAGTAACATGATCGACTTTCGTCCAGTGATGAGTAACAGTGTCGACTTTCGTCCAGTGATGAGTAACATTGTCGACTATAGTCCAGTGATGAGTAACATTGTCGACTGTAGTCCTGTGATGAGTAACATGTTCGTCTGTAGTCCAGTGACGAGTAACATTGTCGACTCTATTCCAATGACGAGTAACATGGTCGATTATATTCCAGTGACGAGTAACATTGTCGACTATACTCCAATGAAGAGTAACATTGTCAACTATAGTCTAGTGTGAGTAACATTGTCGACTATAGTCCAATGATGATTAACATTGTTGACTATAGTCCAGTGATGAGTAACATTGTCGACTATAGTCCAGTGATGAGTAACATTGTTGCCTATCGTCCAGTGAAGAGTAACATTGTCGACTATAGGCCAATGACGGGTAACATTGTCGACTATAGCCCAGTGAAGAGTAACAATTTTGACTATAGTACAGTGACGAGAAACATGGTCGACTATATTCCAATGATGAGTACCTTTGTCGACTATAGTCCTGTGACGAGTAACATGGTCGACTATAGTCCAGTGATGAGTAACATTGTTGACTATAGTCCAGTGACGAGTAACATTTTCGACTATAGTCCTTTGATGAGTAACATGGTCGACTATAGTCCAGTGATGGGTCAAAAGATCAGGATAATGAAACAGTTTGGGTGGAGATTAGGAATAATAAGGGAAAAAAAACACTAGTGGGCATAGTCTATATGCCTCCGAACAGTTGCAACTCTGTTGGACGGAGTATCAATCAGGAAATAGTTGAGGCTTGTAATAAGGGAACATCTTTAATTATGGGGGTTTTTAACTATCATATTAATTGGACAAATCAAATTGGGCAGGGCTGCCTTGAGGATGAGTTCATTGAGTGTATTAGGGATGCGTTTCTTGAGCAGTATGTAACTGAACCGACCAGGGGGCAAGCAACCTTAGATCTGGTCCTGTGTAACGAGACAGGATTAATTAAAAATGTCCTAGTAAAGGATCCCCTTGGAATGAGTGACCATAACATGGTTGAATTCCGTATTCAATTAGAGGGTGAGAAGGTCGGATCTCAAACAAGCGTGCTAAGCTTGAATCAAGGAGACTATGAAGGTATGTGAGCGGAATTGAGTGGAGTGGATTGGGAAAATAGATTGAAGGGTAAGATGATACATGATCAGTGGTGTACATTTAAGGAGTTATTTTACAGCTTCCAAAAAATATATATTCCACTGAGAAGAAAAGGGTGTAAAAGAAAAGACACTCATCCGTGGCTAAGTAAAGAAATTAAGGATAGTATTCGACTAAAAACAAGGGCTTATAAGGTAGCCAAATCTAGTGGGAGGATAGAGGATTGGGAAAACTTTAAAGACAGCAAAAAATAACAAAAAGTTTGATTAAGAAAGGGAAGATAGATTATGAAAGTAAATTAGCAAAAAATATAAAAACAGATAGTAAGAGTTTTTATAGTTATATAAAAAGAAAAAGGGTGGCTAAAGTAAATGTTGATCCCTTAGAGGATGAGACCGGGATATTAGTGGTGGGAAATATGGAGATGGCAAATACACTGAATGAATATTTTGTATCAGTCTTTACAGTAGAGGACACTAAGAATATCCCAACACTGGACAAACAGGGGGCTATAGGGGGGGAGGAGCTAAACACGATCAAAATCACTAAGGAAGAGGTACTCGGTAAAATAATGGGACTCAAGGCGGATAAATCACCTGGACCTGATGGCTTACATCCTAGGGTCTTGAGGGAAGTGGCGGTCAGGATTGTGGATGCGTTGATAATAATTTTCCAAAACTCCCTGGACTCAGCAAAGATCCCAACAGACTGGAAAACTGCTAATGTAACACTCTTATTTAAAAAGGGCAGTAGACAGAAGGCTGGAAACTATAGACCGGTTAGCCTAACATCTGTGGGAGGTAAAATTTTGGAGTCCATTATTAAGGAGACAGTAATGGGACATTTGGATAATCATAATTTAATAGGACAAATTCAGTATGGTTTTATGAAGGGGAAGTCATGTTTGACAAATTTGCTGGAGTTCTTTGAGGAAGTAACATACGGGGTGGATAAAGGGGAACCAGTGGATGTGGTGGATTTAGACTTCCAAAAGGCATTTGACAAGGTGCCACACAAAAGATTATTGCTTAAGATAAAAAATCACGGGATTGGGGGTAATATTCTGGCATGGATAGAGGATTGGCTATCTAACTGTAAGGGGTGACCTGCGGCTCTGTGCTTAGCCTGGGTGCTAGTGCGGGGTTAGGCCTTGTTGCCTGTTCTGGTCTCCAGCCAGCCTGGTAACACTAGACACCTGTGAGTGGTTCGACCCACTCGCCCTTACGGTTCTGACACTGGACTTAGGTGCGAGAGCAATAATGCAGAGAAAACTCAGGTAGACCCGGTAGAATAGTGCGAAATGGAAAATCTTTATTGCATATTATTCAAGATTACGAGATACATGTCATAAGCACAGATTAATGACAGTACAATCTTACACACAGTTATGAAGCTAATTTTAGGGAAACGAGGAGCAGACGACACATCGTAAAAGGGGACACACATTATAATTATCCTTAAAACTTAAACCCTCCCCTATCAATACCTGTCCTAATCTAGATTTGTAGGATCGAGACTCATGCTCACCACTCGTGATAACTCGGAGAATTCCGAAACTCTGCTCGGATGTTTTTACCGCAGCACCTGACTATCCACGTGTTGATCAGGGGTCTCTGTACCCCACTTATTTACTCGTTTCTGCTCTGGCTAGCAGGCTGGACCGTCTGCTGTCATGAAGATCTGTGTTGCCCTCGGAGTTCTGATACTACTCAAAAAAGAGTCTTCCTGTGCCCTACACCGGTTCGATAGAACTCGAAGAAGGGTCTTCCTGGGCCAGTTGTGGAGTAGCCGATAGAATTCAAAGAAGTGTTTATTCGACTTACAGGCGCGGTCGGGGCTTACTGACCGTGGCGATGCGTATTGTCGTCTTCTTCTCTTCGCATCTCCTCTCGGGCCTTCGGTTCCAACACCGTTTACCGACCCCTCGGGATGGTGCGCCCGCTTCCAGGCCTCACAGCCCAGTTCTCCACAGATCTTCGCGGCAAGCCACGAGGTTGATCCTAGCGGATCAGAGTCCAGAGCCGTCAGGTAAGAGAATAAAAGTTCAGCAGTCTTCCAGCGAGTCAAAGCAGCAAGAGAAAGATGGACGGTTGTACTTTACAGTTATAGTGCTGTAATTTCTCTTTTCCCGCCCAATGTTAATGTCTATCTTTTGTCAGGGTTTTGGCGCTCAAACTTCTTGTATGGGGTGATCTCAGTCTTTAATGGGTTTCGGTGACACTTGTAACTGTCTGAGTACTCGTTAATATTTCTCCCATTGTGGAACCGGCTAGTAGTCTCCCTGGAGGGGTTTTGGGGCTTCCAAATGCTTGCTGTGAGTACCCGCAAACGGCTCTCTCATCGTAGAGTCGTGGGGATTTTGCATATTAATGTCTTTGGATGGGTCCTTGATCGCTCAGTACAATAGTCCTTGTTTGCACCTGGGAGACCGATTTCAGTATTCATGTTTAAAGTGTAAACCCATCGCGTTTTGTCATTATCTCATCATGTTGGATCTTTTCGATCTTGCACAAATGTTTATTGGAACGCCATCTTGTCTGCCTACTGAAAGTCTAGAACTTTCTGCCACGAGGCGTGGCGGCCATTTTACAGGCTGTTTGTGTCCGTTTTGAAACCTGACAGCATTCTGCTGAAATAAAGCTGTTTATACGAAACTATATGTCTCCTTCTTATTTTTATAAAATCGCGATAATTTTGCGAATTCTACATAACAGAAGGCAGAGAGTTGGGATAAATGGTTCATTCTCAGACTGGCAATCAGTAACTAGTGGTGTTCCGCAGGGGTCAGTGCTGGGTCCCCAACTCTTTACAATCTATATTAACGATTTGGAGGAGGGGACTGAGTGTAACATATCAAAGCTTGCAGATGATACTAAGATGGGAGGGAAAGTAGTGAGTGAGGAGGACATAAAAAATCTGCAAGGGGACATAGACAGGCTAAGTAAGTTGGCAGAGATTTGGCAGATGGAATACAATAATGGAAAGTGTGAGGTTATGCACTTTGGCAGGAAAAATAGTAGAGCAAGTTATTATCTTAATGGCAAGAAACTGGAAAGTACTGAAGTACAAAGGGATCTGGGGGTCCTGGTGCACAAAACTCAAAAGGTTAGTATGCAGGTGCAGCAAGTGATTAAGAAGGCCAATGGAATGTTGGCTTTCATTGTTAGGCGGATAGAATATAAAAATAGGGAGGTGCTTCAGTTGTACAAGGTATTGGTGAGACCGCACCTGGAATACTGCATACAGTTTTGGTGTCCATACTTAAGAAAAGACATACTTGCTCTCGAGTCAGTACAAAGAAGGTTCACTCGGTTAATCCCGGGGATGAGGGGATGGACATATGAGGAGAGGTTGGGTAGATTGGACTCTACTCATTGGAGTTCAGAAGAATGAGAGGCGATCTTATTGAAACATATAAGATTGTGAAGGGGTTGGATCGGGTGGATGCGGGGAGGATGTTCCCGATGATGGGTGAAACTAGAACTAGGGGGCATAGTCTTAGAATAAGGGGCTGCTCTTTCAAAACTGAGATGAGAAGGAACTACTTCACTCAGAGGGTGGTAGGTCCATGGAATATGCTGCCCCAAAAAGCTGTAGAAGCTACATCATTACATAAATTTAAAACAGAAATAGACAGTTTCCTAGAAGTAAAGGGAATTAAGGGTTACGGGGAGCGGGCAGGAATTTGGACATGAGTCTAGGTTCGGATCGGTCATGGCCCTGTGGGTAGCAGAGCGGGCCCAGGACCGTGTAGCCTGATCCTGCTCCTATTTCGTGTGTCCAATTCTATTAGGTTCAGGAGATGGTTCTGTGATAGTAGATTGGCGGTTAGGATCAGATCAGCCATGATCTTATTGAATGGCGGAGCAGGCTCGAGGGGCCAATTGGCCTACTACTGCTCCTATTTCTTATGTTCTTATGTTCTTATAACATTGTCGACTATAGTCCAGTGACGAGTAACATGCTCAACTATAAAGATGAGTTGCATATTCAGCTACCGTACGGAGTCATATACTCAAGTATAATGATGAGATATAGGGGAGTATTCTCTTTGGCTAATTTTCGTGGATTTTCAGGTCTGGAAATCAAAATGGTAGCAGTTATGAAATTTCTATGGCGAATGTCATGAAAGACAAATTTGATAGCTGGATTCGATGAAAACCAGCCATTTATGATGCACATGTAATAACACCACTTTCACTTTTCTCAAGCATCTAATTTGCCAATTACCTAATATAAGTGGTTAATATTTTGTGGAGTGTGTGAAAGAGCAAAACTTTGCAGCTATAGCTTGGTGTCCAATCTGTAAAGCCAGTTTTGATGACCTGGATGTGGAGGTGATAGTAGATATCATGCTGGAGAAGATAATATATTTAATGCTACAGGGCAGTCCACTATGATATCAGGCAGACAAAGGACATGACAATATAACAGACCCATGTATTCAGAATGCCACACAGTATGGATCTGATGGGAGATTCTGAAGAGGTTTTGTGACATGAAAAAGTGCACCAAGGTCAGTCTACAATGTCACTGTGAAATGTTTACAATGACAGACATATTGAAAGAAAGAACTTGCATTTATGTCGTGCATTTCATCATCCCACGATTTCCCAAAGTGCTTTACAGCCAATGAAATACTTTTGAAGCGTAGTCATTGTTGTAATGTAGGGAAACTCGACAGGATCATTTGCACATGGCAAGGGTCCACAAAATAGCAATAAGATAAATGAAGAGATAATAGCCACGAAATTCGATAATCCCGAAAACAGGCGAGGGGAGCGTGATGCGTGATTAACCCGCGCCCAGTTAGTCCGATGCAGGCAGCACGCCAAATTCGTACTGCCTGCTCATTCAAATGAGTTGTGCGTTAACTATTGATATTTACAATTTTTTTTAAAGATAGGGTTAAGTTCTCTTTATTCTACTCTTGAACACTTTAGAAATACATTGGCCCAGAAATTCGTCCGAATACGGGAGAGTACGCACTGTGTACTCACCCATATTCGGTCCCGAAGTGCCGGTTTCCTGCATGCACTGTGCATGCGCGGGAAACCGGCACTTCTGATATTGCGAAGGGGGAGACTTTAAAGAAAGGTAAGTTTATTTTTATAACTTTTAAAAAGTATTTAAATTTTTTCAAAAATTTTAATTTTTGTTTAAAGTGGTTAATTTATTTAACTATAGTTATTTTATTAATGTGATGTTTTTTTTAAAATTTAATTGAGGTTTAGCTGTTCTTTTGGGGGCAAGTTGTATTCATAGTTTTGACAGCTCTTCCCGTCAAAACTATGAATGAAAGATGGTGTGCTGCCATTGGCTCTAACTGGCCCACGTGATCCCAGAGGTCACATCGAACTAACTGCGACTCTGGGACACGCACACACTGCGCGCCGGCACCAGGGAGAGGCCCAGGAGCAGAAGTTCGTGTGGGCCAAAACCATAAAGGCAGGCGCGGTAGGTAAGATCGCGCACGATCCTTACCCCCGCGGCAACCATTGAAGTCCAATTTCTGGGCCATTGTTTGTAACTGCAAAACACAGTTAAGTGCACTGTTAATGTTACGCTCTGTTACATCCTAGTTATATCAAACCCTTGTGGCGGATCGCCACCTAAACGGGCATAATCCACTCTTCCGTCCGTGGACAAATATCCAGCACCTTCCCTTTAAGGCACCTTACCTTTAAGGCAGGAGTGGGTGGGGTCTCAGGCTTTGCCCAGAGAATTCTGGGAGCTTTTCTGTTCAGCAATTTTGTGCCATGCTGTGATTAAAAAGTCTCTTGTTTAACACACATCGATTCAGCCTTAATTCGTGTTTCGCAGCAGCCTCAACATTTGTGACCCTGACGATCAGAACGTATTCCGAGCACTGCAATGGCGGACACAAACGCAGTTTCCATGAAACTGCTGGAGTTTTGGGAAAACCAGCCCGAAGCCTGGTTTCTCCAAGCTGAATCGCGCTTCCGGCTGCAACGCATCACCACAGATGGGACAAAGTACGACTATCTCGTCACATCACTCGGTAGCGCCACAGTTTCGAAGGTTTGGACAACGCTGCAGAACCCACCAGAGGAAGGCAAGTACGCACATCTCAAGAAGCGCTCCTTAAAAAATTTACGGCCTCGGCATATCAGCGAAACTGCCACCTCCTCGACCTTCCAGGCCTCGGTGATGCCTCACCGACAGACCTCCTCTCCCACATGCTCTGCCTCACCGACGAGAGCCCACCCGGATCCCTCTTCCGCACGCTGTACATCCGCCAGCTCCCTCTCAGCATCCGCCCAGCGATCGTGGCGTCCGGCCACGCGAACCTGGAAGCCCTGGCCGATGAGGCCGACAAGCTGCTGTCCGCTCACTCCAGCCGCGACGTCACTCCGGACCTGGCAGCCAATGCCTGGGCGCGCCCCTCACTGGCCAGCACGCGGCCACAAAGGCCTGCCACCAGGCCCACAGGGCCTTCACGCCCCACTAACCCGGGCCACTGTTACTACCACGCACGGTTCGGTGCCAGGGCACAACGGTGCACACCTCCCTGCACTTTCAAGTCCGCCCCCGTACCAGCCCCCGCGATGGCTGTGGGCCATGCGGGCTCCCTGCTGTTCGTCACGGATGACAAAACCGGCCGCCGGTTCCTGTGCGACACTGGGGCTCATCACAGTATCATCCCAGACTTCTCCCTCGACATCCAAAAGGGCGAACGAGGACCGGCGCTGGCTGCTGCTAACGGCTCGGAAATCCGGACGTATGTCCCCCGGACAGTCACCCTCGACCTCGCTGGTCACCGCTACCGATGGGAGTTCATCACTGCCAAGGTGCTCTCCCTCGTCATCGGTGCAGATTTCCTGTGCGCCCACGGCCTACTGGTAGACATCCCTCGTCACCGCCTCGTGGACATGAACACCATGTCCCCCATCCTGGGCGCCATGGCCCCCCGTCAACCTGCCGACATGGCGTCACAGTGCCACGCCCGGGCCACGGATGACTACTCGGCACTCCTGGCCGAATTCCCAGCCCTTACCAATCCGACCTTCTCCGCGGAGGCCGCCAAACACGGGGTGGAACACTTCATCCCCACCACAGGCCCCCCAGTGTACGCCCACGCCCGCAGGCTGGACCCGGCCAAACTGGAGATCGCGCGGACCGAGTTTGCCACCATGGAACAGCTCGGCATCATCCGCCACTCCAACAGTCCCTGGGCCTCCCCACTCCACATCGCCCCCAAACCAGGCGGAGGTTGGCGCCCCTGCGGGGGATTACCGCCGCCTCAATGACGCCACCACCCCTGATCGGTACCCCGTGCCGCACATTCAGGACTTCTCGGCTAGACTGGCCGGCCGCTCAGTCTTTTCCAAGGTCGACCTGGTGCGCGGCTACCACCAAGTCCCCGTCCACCCCGCGGACGTCCCCAAGACGGCCGTAATCACCCCCTTCGGCCTGTTCGAGTTCCTGCGGATGCCCTTCGGCCTCAAAAACGCGGCCCAGGCATTCCAACGGCTCATGGACTCGGTCCTTCGGGACCTGAAGTTCCTGTTCGTCTACCTGGACGACATCCTGGTAGCCAGTTCCTCCAAGCAGGAACACCTCGAACACCTTCGCATCCTGTTCGGGCGCCTCAGCGACCACGGGCTCATCCTCAGCCCAGCCAAATGCCAGTTCGGCCTGGATAAGATCGACTTCCTCGGCCACCACATCACCCATGCTGGGGCCATTCCCCTGCCCACAAAGATGCAGGCCGTCCAACAATTTCCCCGCCCCACCACCATCAAAGGCCTCCAGGAGTTCCTCGGGATGGTGAATTTCTATAACCGCTTCATCCCCAAAGCGGCGTCCCTCATGAGGCCCCTGTATGAAGCCCTCCGGGGCAGGAGCGGCAAGATGGCGGTCGAATGGACGGCAGACGTGTCCGCCGCCTTCGATTCCACCATGACCGCGCTCGCCAACGCCACCCTGCTCGCGCACCCACGGCCCAATGCCAGGGTAGCGCTCATCACGGACGCCTCCGACCACGCGGTCGGCGCCGTGTATGAGCAGTGGGTCAACGGCGCCTGGCAACCACTTGCCTTCTTCAGCCGCCAACTACGCCCCCTGGAGGTCAAGTACAGCACCTTCGACCGCGAGCTCCTCGCGCTGTTCCTGGCGGTCCGCCATTTCCGGTTTCTGCTTGAGGGCCACCCCTTCACTGCGTTTGTCGACCACAAGCCCCTGACATTCGCAATGACAAAGACAACCGACCCCTGGTCAGCCAGGCAGCAGCGCCAGCTCACGGCAGTGTCCGAGTTCACCACGGACATCCAACACGTCTCCGGCCGAGACAATGTGGTAGCCGACTGCCTCTCCTGCCCCGCCATCCACGCCACACACCTAGCAGTCGACTATGCTCAACTCGCAGCAGACCAGATCACCGACCCTGATCTGCTCTCCGCACCCACCAACCTACCAGGGCTATGCCTGGCCGACGTCGCCTGTGGCCCGACCGCAGTCACGGTCATGTGCGACATATCCCTATGTCAACCTCGGCCCGTCGTCCCAGCGTCCTGGCGCCGCCGGGTATTCGACATTCTCCACAACCTCTCCCACCCCGGCGCCCGCGCATCCATCAAATTGGTAGCCAACCGCTTCATCTGGCACGGCCTTCGCAAGGATGTGCGTACTTGGGCTAACTCCTGCCTAGCCTGCCAACGGGCCAAGGTACAGCAACACACGAAAGCACCCCTCGAGGAGTTTACCGTCCCCTCGCGGAGATTCGACCACATCCACGTGGACATCGTCAGGCCCCTGCCGCCGTCGCAAGGCCACACGCACTTGCTGACCATCGTTGACCGTACCACACGCTGGCCTGAGGCAATTCCACTGACCTCTACCACCACCGCCGACATCGCCAGAGCCTTCGTCAGCACCTGGGTCGCACGGTTCGGCGTCCCCTCTGACATGACGTCGGACAGAGGTCCGCAATTTACCTCTGAACTCTGGACAGCCGTCGCACGCAATCTCGGGGTGACCATTCACCGCACCACAGCGTACCACCCTCAAGCCAACGGACTGTGTGAGCGGTTCCACGGATCCTTGAAGGCATCTCTTCGAGCCAGCCTCCAAGACGGCGCCTGGACCGACCGACTTCCGTGGGTCCTCCTCGGCCTGCGCACCGCGTTTAAAGAAGACCTCCACTTATCGGCAGCAGAGCTCGTGTACGGTCAGCCACTGCGTGTACCCGGCGAGTTCCTGCCCACCGCCACGACACCCTGGTCAGCCGACCAGCAACGCCACGACTTCGCCTCACCGGCGCTGCAGTTCGCCCCGGTGCCCATTGCCCGACACGGCGAATCCACCTCACACGTCCCACTAAGCCTGCACCAGGCACGGTTTGTTTTCGTCCGGCACGACGCCCACCGCAGACCCCTTCAACCCCCATACGACGGGCCCTACAAGGTGCTACAGGCTGGGGACAAATTTTTCACCCTGCAAGTGGGCGACAGGACTGAAAAATTGTCGGTTGACCGACTCAAGCCAGCACACTCGGAGCCCGGTGAGCAGGTCCCTGTAGCTCGTCCACCTCCACGCGGCCGACCTGCCCTCAAGTCGGTTCACCCTGCTGCTCCACGCCCGGCCGTTCCACGTCCACCGGCAGGAGTGGGCGGGGCCTCAGGGTTTGCCCAGAGAATTCTGGGAGCTTTTCTGTTCAGCCATTTTGTGCCATGCTGTGATTAAAAAGTCTCTTGTTTAACACACATGGATTCAGCCTCAATTCGTGTTTCGCGGCAGCCTCAACACCCTCAATATAATGCACACTTTGGGAGCGAGCCAAATTACAGACTAAAGTGAGATTCCAGCTATGGAAGCGTCTATTCATTTCTATGGGCCAATACTACGGGCAAGTTTGAAGCCAACTCTGTAGTGAGTGCTGAGTTTCTGCTATTCACAAATAGAGTTACGATGGATAAGCGTTGGATGTTGGACTGTTAGTTCCCGATCTCAGCTAGGTGGTGACTAGAAGCTTTTCCATCTGGGGTTGTGTTAAAAGTCAGAGAGAGTGTCACCCTTGCCCAGTGACACATACCTTCTTACACTCAGCTACAGATCAGCACTGGCTGAGGCCTGGGAGCAGAGGATGTGCAAACAGCTGGGCCAATAGAGAAGAAGGCACAAAGAAAGTCATTTTTCAGGTATGCAGCCTTGATTTTCTGATATGCACTCACTGGTGTTACACAAGATTCCTCGCCACCATTACTCACAAAAAACTTTGAGATAACTATTCATACGGTAGATTTTTAGATCAGCCGCCCGATAGACCTGGAGACAGGTCCAGCCCAAGAGTCCTGGCCCGAGAGTCCTGGCAGGAGGTAAGCCACCGAGAGTCCTGGAGGGAGGCCTGGCCTGATAGTCCTGGAGGGAGGCCCGGCCCGAGAGTCCTGGCCCGAGAGTCCTGGCCCGAGAGTCCTGGCAGGAGGTCAGCCACCGATAGTCCTGGAGGGAGGCCTGGCCCGATAGTCCTGGAGGGAGGCCTGGCCCGATTGTCCTGGAGGGAGGCCTGGCCCGATTGTCCTGGAGGGAGGCCCAGCCTGAGTGCCCTGGAGGGAGGCCTGGCCCGATAGTCCTGGAGGGAGGCCTGGCCCAATTGTCCTGGAGGGAGGCCCGGCCCGAGAGTCCTGGAGGGAGGCCTGGCCCGATAGACCTGGAGGGAGGCCTGGCCCAATTGTCCTGGAGGGAGGCCCGGCCCGAGAGTCCTGGAGAGAGGCCTGGCCTGATTATCCGGGAGAGAGGCCTGGCCCGATAATCCTGGAGAGAGGCCTGGCCCGATAGTCCTGGAGAGAAACCTGGCCTGATAGTCCTGGAGGGAGGCCTGGCCCGATAGTCCTGGAGGGAGGCCCGGGCCGATAGTCCTGGAGGGAGGCCTGGCCCAATAATCCTGGAGGGAGGCCGGGCCCGATAGTCCTGGAGGAAGGCCTGGCCCGGCCCATTTTTGAGGCTGGGCCTCATTAGCATTCAAGCAGCCCAGCCAGCCTCTGAGCCGGAAGAAGGTAGGTCTCTGGGAAGGGGCCCCATTGTGGGAGGGGAAGAGCGGGAGCAGCAGCAGCCCAGGATGGTTTTGAGTAGACCGGAACAACATTTCTGCTCCTCCCGACCCCACAATAATACAGGGCATGCTCCACCCAGTACTGTCCTAAGATGTCCGATTTGCATATTATAAGGTTCTACTGCCTGGCTCAGGTGGGTGCTCCGGCCTCCCATCGGTAGGCCAAGGGGAAGATTGCGACGGCCACAGTGGGAGTGGGGCATTAAGTCATTCTTCATTTTCAGGGCTCTGCCACTCCATCTCCCCAGGGGAAGGTCTCAAATTATCCCGTAGATTGCAGAATCTCTGAAGAGGTATTAATTTCTCAGATTACTCAGATGGAATTATGATTAAGCAGTTGTCATGGTTCCTGATAATTCTGAAATTAAAGAACTCTGTACTGATTTCTAGAATTAAAAATCAAGTTCCCAGTGGAAAAATTAGGCTCAAGCTTTCCCTGGATAAGAGGCATTTTTCTTGCATGTGTGGCCGTGCTCAGCAAGCCCATTGCAGTTCTGAAACTATGTAAGTAACTATCCTTGCATATCATATTGGACAACCAATAGTGACTGTCACCTTTCAACTGCTTTCAGCTAGATATTACATAAGAACATAAGAAATAGGAAAAGGAGTAGGCTCCTCGAGCCTGCCTCACCATCCAGGGGTATTCAATATTCAGGAAGGACAAGCAAAAAGGAAAAGGAGGTGGGGTAGCATTGCTGGTTAAAGAGGAGATTCACACAATAGTAAGGAAGGATATTAGCTCTGATGATGTGGAATCTGTATGGGTAGAGCTCAGAAATACCAAGGGGCAAAAAACGTTAGTGGGAGTTGTATACAGACCCCCAAACAGTAATGCTGAGGTTGGGGATGGCATTAAATGGGACATTAGAGATGCATGCAATAAGGGGACAGCAGTTATCATGGGTGACTTTAATCTACATATAGATTGGGCTAACCAAATTAGTAACAATACTGTGGAGGAGGAATTTCTCGAGTGTTCCGGGATGGTTTCCTGGAACAATATGTCAAGGAACCAACTAGAGATCAGGCAATCTTAGACTGGGTATTATGTAATGAGAAAGGATTAATTAGCAATCTTGTTGTGCAAGGCCCCTTGGGGAGGAGCGATCATAATATGATAGAATTCTTCATTAAGATGGAGAGTGAAGTAGTTGATTCAGAGACTAGGGTCCTGAATTTAAATAAAGGAAACTACGATGGAATGAGGCGCGAGTTGGCTAGGATGGATTGGGGAGCGTTACTAAAAGGGTTGACGGTGGATAGGCAATGGCAAACATTTAAAGATCACATGGATGAACTACAGAATTTGTTCATCCCTGTTTGGCATAAAAATAAAACAAAAAAGGTGACTCAACCGTGGCTAACAAGTGCAATTAGGGATAGCATAAGATCCAAGGAGAGGACATATAAATTGGCCAGAAAAAGCAGCAAACCTGAGGATTGGGAGCAGTTTAGGATTCAGCAAAGGAGGACAAAGGGATTAATTCAGAGGGGGGAAATAGAGTATGAGAGTAAACTTGCAGGGAACATAAAAACTGACTGTAAAAGCTTCTATAGAGAAAAAGATTGGTGAAGTCAAGCGTAGGTCCCTTGCAGTCAGACTCAGGGGAATTTATAATGGGGAACAAAGAAATGGCTGACCAATTAAATACATACTTTGGTTCTGTCTTCACAAAGGAGGACACAAATAACCTCCCGGAGATGTCGGGGAACATAGGATCTAATGACAGGGAGGAATTGAATGAAATCAGTATTTGTAGGGAAATAGTGTTAGGGAAATTGATGGGATTGAAGGCCGATAAGTCCCCAGGGCCTGATAATCGACATCCTAGGGTACTTAAGGAAGTGGCCCTAGAAATAATAGATGCATTGCTGGTCATCTTCCAAAATTCTATAGACTCTGGAAGAGTTCCCACGGATTGGAGGGTAACTAATGTAACCCCACTATTTAAAAAAGGTGGTAGAGAGAAAACGGGGAATTATAGACCGGTAAGCCTGACATCGGTAGTGGGGAAAATGCTAGAGTCCATTATAAAAGATGTAACAGCAGAGCACTTGGAAAACAGTGACAGGATCGGACAAAGTCAACATGGATTTACAAAAGGGAAATTATGCTTGACTAATCTACTTTTTTGAGGATGTAACTGATAGAATAGATAAGGGAGAACCAGTGGATGTGGTGTATTTGGACTTGCAGAAGGCTTTCGATAAGGTCCTGCATAAGAGATTAGCATGCAAAGTTAAAGCACATGGGATTGGGGGTAAGGTACTGACTTGGATAGAGAACTGGTTGGCAGACAGGAAGCAAAGAGTTGGAATAAATGGGTCTTTTTCTGAGTGGCAGGCAGTGACTAGTGGGGTACCGCAGGGATCGGTGCTAGGACCCCAGCTATTCACAATATATATTAATGCTCTAGACGAGGGAACTAGATGTAATATCTCCAAGTTTGCAGATGACACAATGCTGGGTGGGCGTGTGCGCTGTGATAAGGATGCAGAGAAACTCCAGTATGATTTGGACAGGTTGGGTGAGTGGGCAGATGCATGGCAGATGCAGTATAATGTGGATAAATGCGAGGTTATCCACTTTGGTGGCAAAAACAGGAAGACAGATTATTATCTGAACGGCAATAGATTGGGAAAAGGGGAAGTGCAACGAGACCTGGGTGTCCTTGTGCACCAGTCGCTGAAGGTAAGCATGCAGGTGCAGCAGGTGGTTAAGAAGGCAAATGGTATGTTGGCCTTCATAGTGAGAGGATTCGAGTACAGGAGCAAGGATGTCTTGCTGCAGTCGTACAGGGCCTTGGTGAGACCACACCTTGAGTATTGTATGCAGTTTTGGTCGCCTTGTCTGAGGAAGGATGTTCTTGCCATGGAGGGAGTGCAGCGAAGATTCACCAGACTGATACCTGGGATGGCAGGAATGACGTATGAAGAGAGATTGGGTCGATTAGGCTTATATTCGCTAGAGTTCAGAAGAATGAGAGGGGATCTCATTGAAACTTATAAAATTCTAACAGGACTAGACAGACTAGATGCAGGAAGGATGTTCCCAATGGCGTGGAATCCAGAACCAGGAGTCACAGTCTAAGGATAAGGGGTAAGCCATTTAGGACTGAGATGAGGAGGAATTTCTTCACCCAGAGAGTGGTAAACCTATGGAATTCTCTGCCACAGAAGGCAGTTGAGGCCAATCCCTTAAATATATTCAAGAAGGAGTTAGATATATTTCTTAAGGCTAAAGGGATCAAGGGATATGGGGAGAAAGCAGGGACAGGGTACTGAATTTGGATGATCAGCCATGATCTCATTAAATGGCGGAACAGGCTCGAGGGGCAGAATGGCCTACTCCTGCTCCTATCTTCTATGTTCTTATGTTTCTAATAAGGCTGAGCTGATCTTGGCCTCAATGCCACTTTCCTGCACGCTCCCCATAACCCTTGACTCCCCTGTAGCTCAAATACCTGTCTATCTCCACCTTGAATATATTCACTGACTCAGCCTCCACAGCTCTCTGGGGTAGAGAATTCCAAAGATTCACGACCCTCTGAGAGAAGAAATTCCTCCTCATCTCCATTTTAAATGGATGATGCCTTATCCTGAAACTGCCCCCAGTTCTAGATTCCCCTAGAAGGGGGAACATCCTCTCATTTGCTCACTTTTCTCTTGTAGATGTTTATTTATAATGGGGGCCCGTATTTTCCGATCTCTACGGGTGGTTACGAGCTGTGTACACACCCGTAGGGACATCAGAAATGCCGGTTTCAGGCAGGCGAAGCACATGCGCTGAAAACCGGCATTTCCGATCTGTCAAGAATGCTCTTGACAGATCGGACACCTGCCCTGGAGAAGGGCCTCTGTGGGTGGAGAGTCCCGCTTTCTGCAGAACCTCCGCCCGCTGATATGCCTTAGAAATCTTACACCTGGTAAAAGCAGGCATAAGGCCTGCTTTTACCAGCATAAGAGTCTAAAAAACATTTTTTTTTTAATTTCCACACATTTATAATTTAAAAATACTTTCAAATAAAGTAAGTTTATTTTTAGACCCGTAAAAAAACCTTAATTATTTTTTTCAAAAAATTAAAATTTTGTTTAAAATATTTAATTTTATGTAATTTTAAATCTTTTTAAAAACATGATGGTTTTTTAAAAATGTATTTAATGTTTTAGTGTCTTTTTTCAGTGATCCCCATTCATGCTTTTGACAGGTCTATCTATCAAAAGTATGAAGGGGATTCCCTTCTTTCATTGGCTCGCCTGACACACGTGATCCCAGGGACGCTTGCAGCCCTGGGATACGTGGGCCCTGCGCATTTCGACTGTGGGGAGGCCCAGGAGTGGAAGTGTCCGGAGTTCCGGAGCCCTCAGGTAAGAGCGTAGATTTTTTTCCGATAGGAGGCATCCACACGCAGGAAGCCTCCTATCGGAAATTACGGGCCCGGGTATTATTGCACTGGGATATGGAATGCTTTACCAGAATGCATAAAAGTTTTCAAAAGGGAAGTGGATAAATATTGAATAATTCTAAAGATTATGAAGAAAGGGGAGGGGAATGGGTCTAAGTGGATAACTATTTTAGAGACTCGACTCAGGCATGATGGGCTGTAAAAATTTATGAATAGGCCATTAAAGTGTTGGCAGGCTTGTGAGAACTCAACCAAATGTCATTATTCATGACATTATTCATGTGCCTAGTCAGTGACCAGCTTTTTATTCAGGTTGCTGGGGGCATCACAATCTGATCCTGTCCTCGGTCAATGTTCACACATTTGGACTGTCTAACAGGGATCACTGGATACCAATCAGGAGTGCAAACGCTGACTATTATTTCCCCTCTATGAGGTTGACGTTAGCATTAACTAGGGATGAAATGTGGGTGATTTCTGGTCTGTAAAGCCCCGATAATAACTCCGAGATTCATTCGGAGTGGGGGCATGGGGGGCGATATTGGGTGGGAAACCTGGAAGAAGTTTCAGCGCATTTTAACGCAGCCATCTAATTATAATATAACTTCAGAGTTTGGCATCGAATGCATGGCAGCCGGCGTGGTGCAGACTCGCATGACGCAATCTCAACTCGAGTATTTGAAGGGCCAATCTAAAGATGAAATTTGGAGGAGTTCGGAGTTTGAATCCAGAGGGGGAGAAGTCTCATCATGGATTGAGGACAGTTAAGGGCTGCGCCTCGATTTAACGACACATTGCTTGATGCACTGTTGGGGTCAGTGAGGAACCGGAGAGAGGTACTCTTTCCCAGCAATGGGAGTAAGAAACCTGCTGCTGCTGCAACTGTGGTGTGGCTGGGAATTGCCCAGGAGGTCAGCAGCAGGAGCGGAGAGCCATGCTCATGGATTCAGTGCAGGAAGCACTTTAATGACCTAACAGTCGTGAAAGTTGAGAACAGTTGCACATGCAGCTACATCCTGTTGTGCACATCACCCCTGCTCCCCTCCCATCCACTCTGCCTTGTCGAGCCTACTCCATCACATCACTCCTCACACCCACTTACCTTGCAAGCGCACTCATCCTTCTCTTTCTGTGCACTTCCCCACATCCCCATCTATCCATCCACCACTGCCACTCACCCTGATCCTTATGCAATTTGATGCCTCTTCCTGATTGTCACCCTCACCAAATGCACTGCATCCATCGGCTGAACACGTCATTACACTCACTCCTCGTTCTGTTCTTTCCCCTCGTTGCAGGAGAAGAGAGTGCAGAACACTAGGGAGAGGGAGAGGACCGGAGGTGCTCCTCCACAGATTTCCAAGTTGACAACTGCAGAGGCGAAAGTGCTGAAGATCAGTGGCATCTCCGTGTCCCTGACCATCAGAGATGGGGAAGGGTGGGTGTTTCCAGCTACTCGGTGACAGAATTAAATATCAGCGACCCACATGTCATACAACACTCAGTCATGTTGACTTGATTTCAGCAGCGAGTGAAATATCATTCTTACCTTGCAACATTCTTACCTTGCCAGGACTAATTCATATCTTTTCTTTGCCAGGGTCATCACGTGTACTGCAGCAATCGGTGGGCCTCCCAGAGGAGGAGTTGATTCCTTCTGATTGCACCATCACAGGACTCATGCTTACCATGCACCAGTGCAGATATTCGCACTTCGGTGGATCCAGTTAGACAAATAGTTAGGTTTTCACCTGGCGACTCAAAGTTCACAAGTGAGTAACAGCAGACAGTGGTGGCAGGGACAGCTGTGGAGAGTCCGCATCGTAGGGCGCCAACACCCAGAGGTCATCGGTTAAGAGCATCTCAGCAGTCAGAGCAGGGACATAAGCAGCCTGCCTCAACCTCTGCTGAAGCCACAGAGGTTGCTCCATGTAGGAGCAGTAGGAAAAGGAAGAGTAAAGTTTTGTTGTTGCACAAGGTTATGCATATGGGTGTTTGAGAAAATGTTATGTTGTTAAGTTTCCGTTTAGTAGAATCACATCAAATTTATTACTTTGCACCACTTTCCCGTGTTGGCTGCTGGGTGGCAACTCATCTTTTCAGTTGCTTGTTGATGAATTGATGGGGACCAATGGGGGGATGTGCAATTGGTTGGTTATAGCAGATTCTTTGTTTCTGTGGGATTGGCAGGGGGGCGGGGGTGGGAAGGAGAGTGGCCTTTGGATGTGATTGTTACATCAGTCCAGTGGTGGTAACTAACTGAACTTTACAGCTATAAGGGAATCCCTGGCATCCCGGGCAACAATGTGAGCGGCTGGTGCTGCATTGGGGTCGCCATGTTCCTCCTCCTCCTCTTCCTCCTCACCCTCCTCCTCTTCATTGGATTCGTCCGCAGACGAGGAGTGCTGAGTGCCTTGTTCCTCCTGCAACTCCAATTCCCACTGCTGCACAATATTGTGCAGATTACAGCACACCACGATCGTTCTGGAGACCCTCACTACCGAGTACTGGAGGGCGCCACCAGATCGGGCCAGGCACCTGAAGTGCATCTTGAGCATGCCAATCGCTTGCTCAGTGGCACATGTGGTTATCATATGGCTTTCGTTGTACCGCTCTTGGGCTTCATTGGTTGGATTTCTCACAGGTGTCATCAGCCAAGTTTGAAGGGGCTATCCTTTGTCTCCTAGAAGCCACCTCAAGTCTGCTTGCAGGTCCAAAGCAGGAGCTTCGACTGCTGCAGAATGAAAGCATTATCCCCCGCAATCTGGCGCAAACCTGCATAAACCTTTTCTTGTGATTGCACACCAGCTGAACATTGATGGAATGGAAGCCCTTGCGGTTTATGAGTACTTCTGGTTGATCTGGGGGTGCGCGGATTGCTACATGTGTTCAGTCGATGAAACCCTGCTCCTATGGGAAGCCAGCCAGAGACGCAAACTGACCGCCCGCTCATTCTGACTAGCATCATCACAGACAAAGTTGACATAATTGCCGGCCCTGGCAAACAATCCATCAGTGACCTGCCTTATGCATTTATATGCAGCTGACTGCGAGATGTCTCTGGTAGCGCTCTGGGAGGATCCGGAGGCAAAAATGTTGAGGGCGGTGGCCACTTTCACAGCCACTGGTAATGCATGGCCACCAAGTCCAGCAGGGAGCAGGTCTTCTTCTAGGAGGCTGCCGATGTCTGCCATCACCTGTCACAACAACCTCAGCCTCCGCAAGCACTGGTCAAGGAAGCTGAGCCTCTGCCTGTACACCAATGATCCCTCTCATTTTTTATTTGTGCGCGGTCCCTTTAAATTTGCTGTGCGGTATCTCTTCCAGCGGCAGGAGCTGGTGAGTAGCCTGCGCGGGTCCTCGCGATTGGTGTGCGGCCGCGCACCTTTGGGGGAACATTGCCGTACACCCTGTTACGTGGGTAGTGCTGAAGGGATAATTACTAGTCCTAGCCCCTTTTGGGCTACCCCGGATCAGGCATATTCCCCAGACATTCACCTTCAACTAAAGTTAGAGGTAACCGAATCCTAAAGATGCTTAATTGGGTCTAAAGGTCCAGACTATCTCTCCCTAAAGGAAAGGAACAGCTTGAAGATGTTACCGTCTTCCAGATAGCACTTTTAATAAGTTTAGCTAGACTGTAACGTTCCGGATATTATGAGGGTCCGGAAAACTCCCTCAGAATTCTGCAACTCCTCACCAAAGAGTGCACAGAGATTGAGTTTGCGAGTTTGATACAGAAGTACTATGTGAGACAATTCTAAAAATATATAGATTTCTTAAAGAACCAACATGTAATTACAGTAGGTGTTTCAATCGCAACTTTAACAATTCCAAAAACAGAAATCTTTTACAATCTTATTATCAGAGATCCTTATTCTCAAATCTTAATTTCGTTACATTTTTACATTTCTTAGTCTTATTCCAGGATATTCACCAAAATCAAATACAAGTACCTTGATCCCCGAGATTCAAAGAGTTGAAGACTTACAGAGCTAGCCTCTGAAGCCTGAGAATCGCTTTGCCCCTTTCAGCGAATCTGTCTTCCCATTTGAAAGTCCAATTTTTGTACCCTTTCTCAGTGGTATATCCTTTGAAGTTTCTGCTGATGTAAGCTAATTATCTCTAGTCATTTATCTGCTGACCCCTTCTATTCTTGCAGTTAGTTCAGCTGGTAGCAAGCAGACTCGTGTCTCTACCTTTAGGTGTTTCAAGTTCAACACAAAAACAATGTGATGGCTGGTGCCTCCCCCACTTGATGCCATTCTTACCAAGATCTTCTGTTTGTATCTTTTGCATTTAGAACACCTCAACCGGATGCACCATTGTCTTCTTAGCTACCTCAACTGGTTGCATTAAGAATTATGTCTCCGTATTTCATTTGATGTTATTTTTACGAAGGCATATGTTTCTTTAATTTTCTGTGATTCTTTCCAAAGTGTTGGTTTAAGACACTATAACAGGGTATACCATTGTGTTGTTTCCAAGGCTTCAGACTTTAGGAAACTCCAACCTCCTGTTTCAACAAGGCTATTGTTTCAGTGTCAACAACTTATCTTATCTCAAAAGCCTGTATGCTGTTTACAGCTTTAGCTTGTTGAGGCTTCCAGATTTTCAAGCCCAGTTTGTCATGTTTTAATAAAGTCAAAATTCTTTCATAGGATGGTGTATTTTTCTGAATATGGCATATTCCTTCACAGTGCCTCCTGTGAACTCGACCCCTCTTCTCTTCTTAGGCAGTCCCTCGGAACCGAGGATGACTTGCTTCCACATTAAAAAAGAGTTTGCAGGTGACTGATGAGTCCAATGCGGGACCTACAGTCTCTGTCACAGGTGGGGCAGACGGTGGTTGAAGGGGCGGGTGGGTGGGGTGCTTGGGTTGACATGCGCTCCTTGCGCTGCTTGCGCTTGGCTTCCGCTTGCTCCCGGCGAAGAGACTCGAGATGTTTGCCGCCTTCCGGATGCTTCTCCTCCACTTTGTACGGTCTTGGGCCAGGGATTCCCAGGTGTCGGTGGGGATGTTACACTTTGTCAAGGAGGCTTTGAGGGTGTCCTTGAAGCGTTTCCTCTGCCCACCTGGGGCTCTCTTGCCGTGCCGGAGCTCCAAGTAGAGCGCTTGTTTTGGGAGTCTCGTATCGGGCATGCGGACAATGTGACCCATCCATTGGAGCTGATTGAGCATGGTCAAAGCTTCGATGCTGGGAATGTTGGCCTGAGCGAGAACAGTGACGTTGGTGCGCCTATCCTGCCAATGGATTTGCAGGATCTTGCGGAGGCAGCATTGGTGGTACCTCTCCAGTGCTTTGAGGTGCCTGCTGTACATGGTCCATGTCTCTGAGGCATACAGTAGGGCGGGTATCACTGCTGCTCTGTCAACCATGAGCTTAGTGCCGCGTTTGCGGTCCTGGTCTCCAAACATTCTCTTCCTCAGGTGACCGAAGGCTGCACTGGCACACTGAAGGCGGTGTTGGACTTCGTCATCGACGTCTGCCCTTGTTGACAGTAGGCTCCCGAGGTATGGAATGTGGTCCACGTTGTCCAAGGCCTTGTCATGGATTTTGATAATCGGGGGGCAGTACTGTGCGGCGGGGGCAGGTTGGTAGAGGACTTTTGTCTTACGGATGTTTAGTGTAAGGCCCATGCTCTCGTGCGCTTCGGTGAAGGTGTTGACGATGGTTTGGAGTTCGACCTCCGAGTGAGCGCAGACGCAAGCATCGTCTGCATACTGTAATTCGACGACAGAGGATGGGACGACCTTGGATCTGGACTGGAGGCGACGGAGGTTGAACAGTTTCCCGTTTGTTCTGTAAATTAGCTCCACTCGAGCGGGGAGCTTACTGAGGGTGAGATGGAGCATTGCAGCAAGGAAGATCGAGAAGAGCGTTGGTGCGATGACACAGCCTTGCTTGACCCCGGTTCGTACGTGAATTGGGTCTGTGGTGGAACCATTGGTCAGGATCACACTGCTGCTCCCCTCACTGCTGCTCCCCTCTGTGCTGACCACCTGCAGGTCTCTCCACAGTAGAATGTTGCTGCTGCTGATGGTCATCTTGCTCCTTGTCTGAAGTCCAATCTAAAACAGCCGTGGCACCACCCATTCTGATCTTTAGTCTCAATATCTCCAAAATGCAGAAATTAGCCTCTCAACACAAGCACTCTCAACAAACCCTTTCCCAGTGGTAGCTGTGAGCATTAATTATTAATTGCTGTTGTATGCCTGACTTTTAATGAGCCCCTTAAATTGATGTTCTCTTCTCACCTTGGTTTTAATGGAGAGTTTCAGGAAGTCTGGGAAACCCATGCATTCGGCATTAAATTTAAATGCCAGTTAACATATCACTGCAATTCAATGAATTAAATATTCAAATTGCTAACTCACCTCTTCGGAGGGTGTTACGCACAGGCAGTCGAACGCGCCTGAGTTAAACCCAGAAGTCGGCCCATTGGAGTTGGCTTCCGGACGCACTGACGTTTTCCATGACCTTAACCCCCACCCTCCCACCACCCACCCCCCTCACCAACCCCCCACCACCACCCCTCTCCCCCGCCACCTGCACCAAACCCACAAGCTGCTCAATGTTTAAATTCCCACTGAGTCTCAGAATCAAATTAGGCAATAGATTTATCCATGGAGTTATTAGGGGCATTAACCCATTCTTATTTCTGATTCTTTATAAAACATCATTGTACGTTCAACGTTTTGTTCATCGACACAATGAGCTGCTAACGACCACCATGGAATACATTCCTGAATATTAGTTCCTACCTACTCCCTTGGCCCCAGTCACCTCCTTTAGATTTTCGGCCTACTATATGTATTTCTCTGCTAATAGCTATATTTCCTTTTGCTACCATTCTGCAATCTACAGCAGTTGGTAGCTGTTTTGTGATTATAGTCAGTTTATCACTCACCACTTGGGAATTGAGATTCTATTTTTTAATCACACTTTTTCAGTGTTGCTCTTGGATATGCACCTTTATCAGGCACGTAGCAATAATGATTCTTGGTAAAATGTCAATCTGTTGCTTCTCGTTTTCTTTAGACTCCTGCTGTTGCTGGGCAGCCTATTAAGAGCATAATTATTGAAGGCTGGCACTTCTCTAAAGCTACAACCGGTAGCTTAGTTTTGTGACCTTATTTGATGTGACCGTGACAGATAGCAGAAGTAACAGCTCTGCATTGGTCTGACAACAATGATACCTGGTATTTTGCACATAAACTAAATCCTGTTGTATGTTCGGACAATAGAAATTAATGGTGAAATGTTCATGGATTCTGAATGTCAGCTGATCAAGGTCTAATAATAATAGGAAAAATTGTGTAATTTAATCATTGCCCATACTATAATCTAGACTGCTGTAAATTTCTATTCGATAATCAAAATGCTTAAAAACTGAATAAATATAAAATCTTGTTTTTTCTTTCATTCATAAGTTAAAATAATTAGGGAGAGACTTAAAAACTGACAAGTAAAATCTGCCAACCTTCACTAACCCATAGAGAGGCAGCAGGTGCATAGAAAGCATCAATTGCCATTCTAACAATGAATTAAAGGAAGGCACTAAAAAAGAGGTTGCCGCTCAAAGGAAGGATAATGTGTGCTGTGGGAACTCTGATGGGGGAATAAATAATAATTTTAAATGAGAAAAATGAGTAAGAAACGGATAGCCAACCAAGCTGGTTGTATGCAACATTAAAACTTCACTGCCAGTCCCTCTTGAATGCCTTCAGTATGTTATACAAGGAACGATTGGGAAATCATCAAATCAATTCAATAGCACTCCCACATTTAAGGATGCAATAGTTGAAACAAATGCTGCCCAAAATACATATTTGAGCAGGAATTATGTGCAACATCTAACCGAGCAATGCACACAGTGTCCGTAATAAAACAGGGGAGCTGGAGGCAATCATGCGTTGCGAAGAACCAGACATAGTAGGGATGACGGAGACATGGCTGCAGAAAAATCAGGACTGGGAATTAAACATTGCAGGGTGTAACATATTTAGAAAATATAGAGAGAGAAAAAGGGGAGGTGGAGTAGTTGTACTTATTAAGGATAACATAATGGCAGTAGAAAAAAGTGACGCAGATATCAGCAAGACAAAAATAGAATCCATATGGATAGAGATAAAAGATAATAAAGGATCAATGACACTAATAGGCGTAGTCTACAGACCACCTAATAGTGGAAGGGAGGTGGAGGAAGAAATATGCAGACAAATTAGAGAAATGAGTAAAAAACAGAATAATAATCATGGGGGATTTCAACTACCCCGATATTAATTGGACAGAAGAGGTAGGTAAAGGGGATAAGGGAATAGAGTTCCTACAATGTGTACAGGACTCCTTTCTAACCCAATATGTAAAAATCCCAACAAGGGAGGATTCACTATTGGATCTAGTCATGGGGAATGAACCAGAGCAGATAAGAGAAGTAAAAGTAGGGGAACAACTAGGTAATAGTGACCATAATATAATACGCTTTAAGATGATAATTGAGAAGGACATAAGTATGACGAAAACCAGGTTAATAGATTGGAGAAAAGCTGATTTTGAGGAGCTGAGAATAGAACTTGCGAAAATGAAATGGGCAACAATATTGGCAAACAACGATGTAGAACAGCAATGGGGAACATTTAAAATGGTGTACAACAGAGTGCAGGAACAATATATTCCACTAAAAGGAAAGAACAGACTAAACACTCCATGGATGAATAAAGCCATAAGGGAACAATTGAGGGTAAGGAAAGAGGCATACATTAAGTACATGGACAGCAGGAGAGTGCATGATAAGGGAGAATACGAAGAGATTAGGAGAAAAGTCAAAAGAAATTAGGAAGGCAAAGAGGAACTATGAAATTAAATTATCAAGGAACATAAAATAAAATAGTAAAATATTTTATAGGCACTTCAATAAAAAAGGAAGATTGGGATGGGAATAGGGCCATTAAGGGATAGACAGGATAATACCACGGGTAACGATAAAGAGATGGCAGAAATATTAAATAATTTTTTGGCTGCAGTATTTACCAGGGAGATAGAACAGGTGGACATGACATTGGATGATGAGATTAGTAATGAGGTAAGTGCATTTAAAATAAAAAGAGGGGACATATTAAACAAACTAATCAAACTCAAAAAGGATAAAACCCCTGGTCCGGATGGATTGCATCCACGCATTTTAAAAGAATCTAGGGAAGATATAGCAGAGGCATTACTACACATATTTAATAATTAATTAGAAAAGGTGTAGTGCCAGAAGACTGGCGGATAGCTAACATAATATCTATATTCAAGAAGGGGGATAGAACATGTCCAGGGAATTATAGACCAGTCAGCTTAACATCGGTGGTAGGAAAAATAATGGAATCCCTACTAAAGGAGAAAATAGAAGAACATCTAGAAACCAAAAATATAGTCAGCATGGATTTCAAAAGGGAAAGTCTTGCTTGACCAACCTCATAGAATTTTTTGAAGAGGTAACAGAGAGAGTAGACAATGGTAATGCAGTAGATGTAATTTATCTAGATTTTCAAAAGGCCTTCGATAAGGTACCCCATAATAGACTGATGAACAAGGTCAGAGAATGCGGAGTCAGGGGACAAGTAGCAGAATGGATAACTAGCTGGCTTCAAGACAGAAAGCAGAGAGTTGGGGTAAAGGGTAGCTATTCACAGTGGCAGAAGGTGGGTAGTGGTGTTCCACAAGGATCAGTGCTGGGACCACTGTTGTTCACAATTTACATTAACGACTTAGACTTTGGAATCAAAAACACAATTTCTAAATTTGCGGATGACACCAAATTGGGGGGATAGTCAATACTGAGGAGGACTGCAACAAATTACAGGAGGACATTAATAAACTTGCAGAATGGGCATATAATTGTCAAATGAAGTTCAACACAGATAAATGTGAGGTATTACATTTTGGTTGGAAGAATAGGGAGATCACTTATCACTTGGAGGGTGCGAGTCTAGGCGGGGTAGAGGAACAAAGGGATCTCGGAGTACAAATACACAAATCACTAAAAGTTGCAACACAGGTTAGCAAGGCCATAAAAAAGCAAACCAAACACTAGGGTTTATTTCGAGAGGGATAGAATTGAAAAGTAGGGAAGTTATGCTAAACCTGTATCGAACCTTGGTTAGACCACACTAGGAGTACTGCGTGCAGTTCTGGTCGCCATATTATAAAAAGGATATAGAGGCACTGGAGAGGGAGCAGAGAAGATTTACAAGAATGATACCAGAAATGCAAGGGTATACATATCAGGAAAGGATGAACAGGCTGGGTCTCTTTTCTCTTGAAAAAAGAAGGCTGAGGGTTGACCTAACAGAGGTCTTTAAAATTATGAAAGGTTTTGCCATTTGAAACATGTACTATAACAACACGCTCTCCTCCCCCACTTTCCCTGCCTCTGTACTTCCTTAAAACCTGTTACATCTCTAACCTTTTTCAATTCTGATGAAAGGTCATCGACCTGAAACATTGGGCACTATTTTGCCAGCCCTGGGGAGGCGGGTATGGAGACGGGACTGCCGGGAAAATGGCAGAATCTGGGGGCGGGTGCCCAACCCACCCTCAACCCGCCTCCGTGCCATCTTGCCAGGAGGCGGGTAGCTGACCCGCGCCGGGTCCCGTCTCCTTGGAGGCGGGAAGGGGATTAGTGCCACTTATCTGCCAGTTAACAGGTAGTTAACAGGCAGATAAGAGGATTATCCCCATTTTACCCACAAAAGTGCGGGCTTCCCGAAGGCTCCGAACCCCGCCAGGGTCATCAAGGCAAGCAGTGGGTCTGCGGGGGTCGGAGGGGTGCAAAAGTGCACTGTGAAGGTAAGTGATGGGTGCAAGTGTGGAGAGGCGAGTATGTGAGGTAAGTGGAAAGTGTTAGTAAAAGTTACCTTAACTTTGTTTCTTCCTGCAGGCTTCAATCGGTAGGTATGCGGAGAGTCTTGCACCTCCGCGGCAGAGATGACAGATGGCCGTTGCATTCTCAAATGCAGCAACCATCTAATTTCTGCTAAATAAAGATGTTTGATGAGTCTTGACTTCAAGAACACCTCAAACTACAGAGAATGTCAGTGTTTGACAGCTTCACAGAGCTGTCAAATGATGACAATTCATCTGTCAAAAGTTTTTGACAGATGAAACGTCATACGTTGACGTTCTCTGTAACCGGCTTTCCCTTAATTGGCCTGCTAACCCTGCTCGACGGGCTTAACAAGGTCAATCAAGGGAAAATAGCGTGGGTTGGCCAGAAGTTGATGGAGGCGGGTCTGAAACCTGACAAGTGGGAGTCCCGCCTCCAAAAGCTCCCCATTGGCAAAATCCAGCCCGTTAACTGGCTGGAGTCATACCTAGCACAAAGGAAGATGGTTGTGGTGATTGAAGGTCAATCATCACAGCCCCAGGACATCGCTGCAGGAGTTCCTCAGGGCAGTGTCCTAGGCCCAACCATCTTCAGCTGCTTCTTCAATGACCTACCCTCCAACATAAGGTCAGAAATGGGGATGTTCGCTGATGACTGCACAATGTTCAGCGCCATTCTCAACTCCTCAGATAATGAAGCAGTCCATGCCCGCATGCAACAAGATCTGGACGACGTTCAGTCTTGGGCTGATAAGTGGCAGGTAACATTCGCGCCACAGAAGTGCCAGGCAATGACTATCTCCAACAAGCGAGAGTCTAACGACCTCCCCATGATATTCAACGAAATTAACATCGCCGAATCCCCCACCATCAACATCCTGGGGGGTTATCATTGACCAGAAACTTAACTGGACCAGCCACATAAATACTGTGGTAACAAGAGCAGGTCAGAGGCTAGGTATTCTGTGGCGAGTGTCTCACCTCCTGCCTCCCCAAAGCCATTCCACCATCTGCAAGGCACAAGTAAGGAATATGATGGAATACTCTCCACTTGCCTGGATGAATGCAGCTGCAACAACACTCAAGAAGCTTGACACCATCTGTAGGCTTCACAAAATCCCCCAGAAACTCGAATAGAACCCGAAAGGGGGTGATTTTTGGATCTTAACACGAATTTGGAATGGTGGGACCGAAATAAAGGAATTTGAGGTCAAAACCTCAGTTTTGGACATTTTGAAAGGATCAAGGAAGAAAAAGCCCTGAGGAAAATGACTTTGGATGATAAGATACCTTTTAAAAAAGGGCCATTGGGTAAACCTGCAGTCACAGAAACACAGGCTGCGGGAAGGGGTGTGGTGAGGCAGTGGACAGCGTTTGGCTATTGGGACCAAATCAAGCTGTCTGGGAGATGTTTGCACTGAAATCCAACCAAGGAGGAAGAGCCTCATCCAAAACATCACAAACACATTCAAAAATGAATAAACCAGGACCCCTTTTTGAAATCCCCAGGTCCATACAGGATGCTGGAAGTCTGAAAACAATTCCTAACAATAAAACTTCCAGTACACAGTTTCATAGCCCAGCATCCCATCAAAAACCGATTAGCCAAGTATCGACCGGAACAGTTTAACAAGCCCGCCAAAACCTAAGACAAAAGAAGCGAGATTTGGCGCGCAGATAGAGGCCCTGTCTCGGTAGCCATCAGGACAAGTTAACACAAAGTTAAAGTCATCAGACTTAACGAGCTCACGGAAGCACAGACAAAGAGAAAACGAGATTTGGCGCGGAGATAAGGGAACCCCAATGGGGTATAATTGGGGACCCTTAGCACAAAGAGAGAGAGCGGAGAGAGCAGAGTCGGGCACCACACTCGGAAGTTAACTCAACACGCAAGCAACGAGCAGGAGGAGAGACAAGCAGCTAGGCCACGAGGCAGGCAGACCCGAGGTGAGATTGGAGGCAGGGACAGACAAGGCCAGGCAAGGGCTAGAACTGAGACCACGAGCTGGGAGCAAGTCGGCATCGCTCAACATATGGTCCAGCTCTAGCAGACACTAGCAAAGGTCACTGGAAGCTGGGAGCGAGTCGACATCGCTCAACACACGGTCCAGCTCCAGGAGGTACCGCCCCGACAGGCCTCCAACGCAACAAACCGACAACAAGAGCCGCCAAGGGCTCCAAGAGGTAAACCGACACTCGAAAATACCGCGGAAACCAAGGCCCCCACGCAGCAACCAACCACCAGGTAACCGCAACCAAAACCAGCCAACCAGGGGAAAACCGAAGAAACGCCAACACTACAACTACTCCTGGCTTACCCCTGGGTAAGACTTACATGCAAAGACTCTAAACCCTGCAGCTAGAAACAAAGAAATCGGGTACTCACCTGATAAGTCCAAAACGCACCCTACCGCATCAGCGGACAGACCCAAACTGACCTGGAGTGCAGCTGAAGTCTTCTACCACGTCCGGGGTACGGCAGGCCCCAACAACCAAAAACCCCAGTGAACCCCGAAAACGCGAAATACCTCAACTGTCAAGAACTGTCAAGGAGTGGTGAGCATTATTCCTGGTCCTCTGAAACCCAACCTAGTTAGTGTAGTGGGGTTGGGAGGGGTGAATTACTGTTATACTGTAATTTCCCTCGCTTGTACCAAAGTGTTCCCCTACTGTACTTGAAGTTTATGTTTGTTATTGTGTTTTATCTTGAATAAAGTTTGGAGTTCTCTCATTAAACTTAATTGTCTACTGCACCTTTTATTCACAACCCCTAAATAAGCCCAAGGTCTAGAACCAAGGGAGTGGGAGCGATTCGAACCGCTCAGAGGCCAGAGGTGAAGCTGGCACAAACCACCACCACTCCCTACACCATCCAGGACAAAGCAGCCCGCTTGATTCGCACCCCATCCACCACCTTAAACATTCACTCCCTCCACCTCCAGCGTACTGTGGCTGCAGTGTGTACCATCTACAAGATGCACTGCAGCAACTCGCCAAGGCTTCTTCGGCTGCACCTCCCAAACCCGCGACCTCTTCCACCTAGAAGGACAAGGGCAGCAGGCGCATGAGAACACCACCACCTCCAAGTTCCCGTCCAAGTCACACACCATCCTGACTTAGAAGTATATCACCGACCCTTCATCGTCGCTGGGTCAAAATCCTGGAACTCCCTCCCTAACAGCACTGTGGGAGTACCTTCACCACATGGACTGCAGCGGTTCAAGAAGGCGGCTCACCACCACCTTCTCAAGGGCAACTAGGGATGGGCAATAAAGCTGGCCTTGCCAGCGACGCCCAGATCCCATGAACGAATTAAAAAAAACTGTTTCTCTCTCCACAGATGCTGCCTGACCCGCTGAGTGTTTCCAGCATTTTCTGTTTGTATAACAACACTCCATTTGGTTTGTGCTGAAGCACAAGTAAACACAGCTGAAGGTTTTAATTTTATAAATAGTCACTTTTGTGAAAAGAAGTCTTGCTTTTGTCACTTAATGAAATGGGAGTGCAGCAAGAAGCTGTTGCCATTAGGACAAGGCACAGAGACAGTACATACAGCAAAGATGGTGCCACATACAGTATTTTTTTAAGTCTATACCCTATATTGCTACAATTGTGGTAAGTAACAAACGCAGACTTTTCCATTGATTCTTGTGCCGATAATTGCTAGTGATGTTGTTTTGCCTCCAGGGTCAGTAGGTTGAAGGTCAGTTCAAATCAACCTGAAATAAATATCTGAACTGAAGCTGATTTGAGCATCTCCAGTCACAACAAGAACTATGTCAAGAATCTGTTATGCCATGTTAATTCTTGAAGGAGAAATGTTAACTTCCGGCTATATAGTGCACTCTTTGTGACCCTGTAGAGAAATGTAAAAAAAAAGTGCTGATGCAGAAAGGGGAAAATCTATTCAGGCACTATTCTGACAAATGTGTGTTGCTGAAAACTAGATCTGTTTCCTCACAAACCAGCAATGCAACTCTTATAAAAAGGTGTTGGGGGTTAACTTGGGCCACGTGGCACTCGTTTTTCAGGTGCTGCACAGCCGCCTAAGGCCCCAAAATGGTGGGTAGGAAGCGTGCACGGCACCGTCCACGATGTTAGGTAAGGACAAACAAGAGGCGTCCTTTACCCACGTCTTAAGCAGGCATTATGCCCTTTGTATATTCAAATAAGTGGCCTAATGCCTGCTTCTGGTTCCCGCTCCAACATTGGTTTGCCTCGAGGCAGCCACCTCAGGGAAAACCAACCCTAAACAAATAAAAAGAAGGTAAGTACTTACCAACACATCATCCCAAATGCTGCCGCTCCTGCTCCCAAGATCTTCTACCTCCGAGATCCGACCTCTGACCGCCAGGCCCTGGCCCAGCTCTCCGATGTTTCTCCCTCCCACCTCCGGCTCCAACCTCCAGGCCCCTCGATCCTTCCTCCGAGGCCCCAGATCCCGAGTCCAACTACTTACCTGTAGCAGAGGCCTAAACTTGGAGCACCAACCATGCGCTGCCTCCTCCCGCCATACCGTCTTCATTGTACGTAATAAGGTCCGAGGCCCAATATCCGGGGCTCCTCAGTCCTCGCCAAAAATGGGCGCTATCGAATTTAACCCCCGTTATACTTTTTTGAAGAAAAGTAGAACCTTAATAACATGCTATGAGGGTTGCATTTGATATTGGAGTCTGAAAAGAATCATGAAAAAGATAAAAAAAACTTTTCTTCTTTTTTCTCTTGTTAAAAATTTTCCAGGACTGCTTTGAAATCTCTTTCATATCATCCGTATTTCTCATTGACAGATCATTTTTGTTTTTTTGTTTTGAACATTTAGAAACATAGAAGCTAGGAGCAGGAGTAGGCCATTCGGCCCCTCGAGCCTGCTCCGCCATTCGATGAGATCATGGCTGATCATCCAAATTCAGTACCCTGTACCTGCCTTCTCCCCATATCCCTTGATACCTTTAGCTTTAAGAAATATATCTAACTCATTCTTGAATATATATTTCTGCTATAAATGCACTGTTGTACATCAGTTGCACATTATCTAAAACTGCTAAAAAGTATTTAAAAGACTCAGGCCAGAGTCTACAAATCTGATGTATCTTCATTCTATATATTTTATTCAAACATACTCCCACCCTCATTACAAGACTCATAGTTATAATACTCTCACTTCTGATAGCTCCCAATTTATTCATTTCACGTTATAGGAACACAGATTGGTAAATCAAGAAACCTTATATAGAATATTAATCAAACAGAACCAGATGAATCCTTAACCCCTTCACCTTAACTTCTCATGAAAGAACTGTTTGGGAATTTGAAGGGCTAGAAATTCGGTACTGGGTGGGGCGCTAACAGGGCGCTAAGGGCTTGTCGCCCGGGCACGGCGATTCCAACGTCACCTGCGAAATTCAGTCGGCATTTAGCGCTGGCGCTAACACTTAGTGCCTGGCCCTCTAGCACCGCTCAGACTGTGGCGTTAATGAGTGTGCAACGCCCCATTAGCACCCCGGATGCGAAATTCATTCGCTTCCCCTGACACCGCCTGGCACTGAGAATGCCAGAAATAGCAAGCGTTGATACCTGGGATTCATTGCTGGCTTGTCAGATAGCGTTTTGGCTGTGTTCACATTTTCTCCATTGTTGCTTTGTTGCTGCTCTAACAGTTTCTTCACTTGTATTGCTCTGAACATTTCTACCTCCTCTTTTCTCTCATTTATGGGGGCTGTGCTGGCACTCAACCTTGCCCTTCGGCAACTACGTCCGAGGCAGTGGATGCAGAGACAGAGATTGCCAAATGTGGCCAGAAGTAGGAGGAGGACCGACAGACCTCGCAACAGGAGGCCTTAACCTCCCAGGGTATTCCGGGAGCACTTCTCCTACTACTCCCCTGATCGAGTCTCCCTTTTCATCATTGTGTGCTGCATGCTGTACAACCTGGCCATTCTGAGGGCCCAGCCATTGCCACCAGGGATTGCAGGTCCACCTCAGGAGGAGGAAGAGGGAGGAAGGAGGAGGAGGCAGAGGAGGAGGATGAAGAGGAGGAGGAGCAGCAGCAACGGAGGAGGGAGGCAATCAATCTTGCTTCTGCAAAGGGCGTGCGTGAGCGCCTCATTAGACAGCGCTTCCAATCAATGATAGGGCACATGGCGTTTGCGCAGCACAACCACATCATTGCATCCATCTCGCAGCCCGTATCACCAGGCAAAGGTCAAATGAGAAACATCACAAAATGTGCATCGTCAAATTAACTATTTATTATCGAACACAACTCTCTCTTATGAAATACAACTATTCATAAACAAGCACAACTCCTTCTTATCAAACTGAAATATTTGTTACCAAACACAAATATTTATTTACAAGCATAACTATTTGTTCACAAACACAACAATATATTTACAAACACATCAATTTATTAACACACACTACCCCCATTTGCTACTAAAGTATTCTTTACTCCCCCTTCTTCAATGATTTCCCTCCCCTTTTGAGTTCCCCCCTCCCAACCCTACTGCTCCTCCGTAATGTGACCCCAGTGGCTGCAGCAAGTCTGGTGGAAGGCTGCTGAGTCTGGGAGCCAGAGACTGCAGATGGCCTTGCAGAACGCCCTCGACCAGCTCTGGGCCTGGAAGGCCCGGCTACAGACTGCACCATCTCAGCATGTGCAGCGGCAGTCTGCGATGGACGGGTTACAGGCTGCGACAAGTGCAATGGCGGAGTGGCAGTGGTGGGAGCAAGAATGCTGTCATCCTCCTACTCGATCGACACACTACCACTCCCCGGTGGACTGTGTGCGACCCAGCGACGATGGCAGCAGTTAGCGTTTGCGTGGCATCAACCTGAGACTGCATCAGAGCAGTCTGAGACTGGCTGCCAGCAACCACTGACTCCATTAAAGCACTAAGCCGTTGCGTTGCTTCAGTCTGTGCTGCAATAGCTGCTGCCACCTCACCCATGACATGCGGCATGAGGTCTGGGTCCCCACAGTCTCTCTGCAAATCGAGTGAGTTCGTTGAATTTCTTCCGGCACTGGGTGAGAGTTCTGTGGACCACACTTTTGGCCGACATGTCCTGGGCGATCTCCCTCCACATCCTCCTGAACTCCTGTGGCAATGGCCTCCTGCCAGTGTCCGGGAACAGCACTGCCCGCCGGCGTTCCATGGCCAGCGACCAGAGCCTCCAAAGCATGGTCGCTGAACTGGTGAGCTCTCTCTCTGGGCCTCTGATCAGCCATGACTCCTTGGAGTGAAGGCTTGCAGCTCCTTGCAGGCCCAGTTCACAAGTAGCAATGATCAGAGTGAGGCAGTGCAGCATGATTAAACCTCCCCTTTAAGAACTGGAAGGCCCAGTCTGTCTGCCGACTTTCTAATTGACAGCGCCGGAACTTGATTAGCGCTCTGAAGGTAGCGCCCCGCTCTCCGATGTTAGCGCCTTAAGGGCTAGAAATTGGGTACCTTAGCGCCTCCCGTTAGCGCCTCCGGGGACATTAACGGGGCATAAATGACTTCGTCCGGGCACAGCGCTGCTAACGACTTCGACTAAATTCAGTGGGAGTTTAGCGGCAGCGGTAACCGGTAGCGCCCTGCTCCGCTGCGCAGGCGATGACAACGTCATCACCGTGCGCAGCGCCCCGTTTTTGCCCCGCCTGCAAAATTGGCCCGCGCCCCCTGAATCTGATCCGGGCAGTGAGAGTGTCTGATTCAGGGGGCGGGAACACAACGGCAGGATGCTCACGGGGCGCTAAGTAAAGGAAAGATGGCGGGTGGGGAAAAAAAAATATCGTCCGACTTACTTGTCGCGGCCCATTGCGTCTTTGAACGCGGGTCCATGCTGCGATCTGACAGCCCAGCACTCCTCGGCACTCCTCGGAATCCCCGACCCCAGGTGGGGTTCCAATCCCGAGGGGGGCGGTCTGATCCCCAATCCCGGGGTGGGGTGGGGTCTGATCCCTGAGCTGTCCGATCCCGATGAGGGTATCCGATTCTCCACCGATCCCCAACCCCGGTGGTCCTTTGTATGGGGAGGGGTATAATGGAGCTTGGGGGGGCCAGGGGAATGCACTGGCCCACAAGCAGTGCTGTAAAGGCACTTACATTCTCCCCAAAGCTATCTTCGCCTCCCTTTAGCTTTCCCAGGCCTCGGGAAACCCGACCAGCCACTGTTATACAAGAAACCCAGGTTAAGTCAGAGGCTGCCAGACTCATTAAAATATTTAAATTGCCATCCCATCTCCTGGGAGCGGGTTGGCTGCCCGCCCTTTGTCCCTCCTCCATTAAACCCGGAAGAGGAGGCTCATGTGAAGCATAAAAATACCGACATGGACCAGTTGGGCTGAATGGCCTGTTTCTGTGCTGTAGATAATGGGGCAGAAATTCAGCTGTTGTCAGGTGATTACGCGCTGTGTACTTACCCGTGGACGGAACGAAAGTGCCGGTTTCCTGCATGCACTGCGCATGCGCAGGAAACCGGCACATCCGTTCCCCTGAAGGAAGGGGTTCAGAGGTCGAACGCGTACGCCGGAGGGCCAGCGCGTTCGCCTCGCACTTCGGGTTTTTTTACAGGTTCCTCCGTGAGGGTAAGCACGGAGAAGATACACATTGAAAAAGGAGGCGCAAGGCCTTCTTTTAACAAGGTAAGTGTTGATTTTATTAAAATTTAAACATTTTTTTCACAGATTTATCTTTTTTAATTACTTTAAAGAAAGGTAAGTTTAGTTTTAGCCCCATTAAAAAATGTAATTAATTGTTTCAAACATTTAAATTTTTGTTTAAAATAGTTAATTAATGTAATTTATAGTTATTTTAAAAATGTGATTTAAAAAAAAAATGTATTTGTAGTTTTAGGGATGTTTTGGGGCCGATCTGTATTCATAGATTTGACAGGTCTTCCTGTCAAATCTATGAATGAAAGATGGTCTGCTGCCATTGGCTCTCCATGGCCCACGTGATCCTACGCCCCTGGGATTCACAAGCCCTGCGCGCCGGCAGTTGGAGAGGCCCAGGAGCCGAAGTGCCCGTGGGCCCAGAGGTCAATGGCAGGCGCGGTAGGTAGGTGCGCGCTCGATCGTTGCACCCGCGGGAAGCCAGGGAGCCGAATTTCTGGCCCTATATGTAATTCTATGTACTGAGGTAGAAAATATTAATTGACAGAATTAATATCTGAGGCAGTTCAAGTGTACCACAGGAACTCTATATCAGTGGGCTCTACTAATTACAAATTGATATTATGTTCAGTGTCCAGGAGGGGGAGAGTTACCTGGACACTTTGATCCAGGAGGCAGTCACACCCCTTAGGTTAGGTAGGTCTGTTTAGTGGTCAGGTACAGGCGGGTGTGACTGCAACTCAGACAGGTAAGGGGACCCCAGGTAAAGTGCTGGAGGACCCTCGGCATTTACCCTTATCCAACAGGTATGAGGTTCTTGCTGCCTGTGTGGATGAGGGAAAAGCCTGCATGGTGCCATGGGGCAGGAGGCCATTCAAGTGGGGGGGGTGAAAGGGAATGTAGTTATGGTAGGGGACAGTATAGTCAGGGGGATAGATACTGTTCTTTGCAGCCGCGACCGGCAGTTCCAAAGGTTGTATTACCTGCCTGGTGCCAGGGTTAAAGACATCTCCTCGCGGCTGGAGAAGAACTTGGAGTGGGAGGGGGAGGATCCAGTTGTCGTGGTCCACGTAGGAACCAACAACATAGGTAGAACTAGGAATGAGGTTCTGCTGAGAGATTTTGAGGAATTGGGGTCCAAATTAAAAAGCAGAACCTCAAAGATAATAATCTTTGGATTGTTACCTTAGCCACGCACCAATTGGTATAGGGATAAGCAGATTAGAAGATTAAATGCATGGCACAAAGTGTGGTGTGGGAGGCAGGGGTTTTGCTTCATGGGGCACTAGCACCAGTACTGGGGAAAGAGGGAGCTGTTCCGTTGGGATGGGTTCCACTTAAACCGGGCTGGAATCAGTGTCCTGGCGAATCGAATAACTAGGGCTGTAGACAGGGCTTTAAGCTATTGAAGTGTGGGCGGGTGGGAGGATCCAGGAAAGAGTAAATTTAAAAGGAGCAAGAGAAATGTCAAGGCTCTAGAGTTTTGGGTAAAAATAAGCAGAGTGGGTCAAGAAGAGACAGAGAGAGTAACAAAGGTAATAGGGCATCAATGACTCAGGTGACATCAGGGAAAAATAGAAAAAAGTCAAAACTAAAGGCACTATATCAGAATGTGCGAAACATTCGCAACAAATTAGATGAATTAATAGCGCAGATAGAAATTAACAGGTGGCATAGTGGTTAGCACTGGTGCCTCACAGCGCCAGGGACCCGGGTTCGAATCTGACCTCGGGTGACTGTCTGTGTGGAGTTTGCACATTCTCCCCGTGTCTGCGTGGGTTTCCTCCGGGTGCTCCGGTTTCCTCCCACAGTCCAAAAATGTGCGGGTTAGGTTGATTTGGCTATAATAAATTGACCCTTAGTGTTAGGGGGGTATTAAATATGTGGGGTTATGGGGATAGGATGGGATATGTTAGGGGGAATTAAATACGTGGGGTTACGGGGGTAGGGTGGGATATGTGTACTGTGGGGATTAAAGCAGGGACAGGGTACTGGATTTGGATGATCAGCCATGATCGTATTGAATGGTGGAGCAGGCGCGACGGGCCGAATGGCCTACTCCTGCTCCTAGATTCTATGTTTCTATAATCTAATAGCCATTACGGAGACGTGGTTGCAAAGTGACCAAGGTTGGGAACTAAATATTCCAGGATACTTAACTTTTAGAAGGGATAGGCAAAATGGAAAAGGTGGAGGGGTAGTCCTGATAATAAAGGATGGGATAAAGACAGTAGAGAGAAAGGATCTTAGCTCCGAAAATCAAGAAGTAGAATCAGTTTGGGTGGAGCTAAGAAAAAGCAAGGGGCAGAAAATATTGGTGGGAGTTGTTTATAGGCCCCCAAACTGTAGTTGTAATGTAGGGCAGAGTATAAATCAGGAAATTAGAGGCGCATGTAACAAGGTAATACAGTAATCATGGGGGACTTTAATCTACATATAGACTGGGCAAACCAAATTTGCAGTAATAGTGTGGAGGACGAATTCATGGAATGTATGCAAGATAGTTTTCGAGATGAGTATGTTGAGGAACCAACGAGGGAACAGGCCATTTTAGATCAAGTATTGTGCAATGAGAAAGGGTTAATTAATAATCTTGTAGTAAAGGGGCCCTTAGGGTAGAGTGATCATAATATGATAGAATTTTTTATTAAGTCTGAAAGTGAACTAGTTAAATCCGAAACTAGGGTCTCAAATCTAAACAAAGCAAACTACATAGATATGAGGGGCGAGTTGGCTAAGGTAGGTTGGGAAACTAATAAAAGGTATGATGGTAGACAAGCAATGGCTAGCGTTTAAAGAATTCATACATAATTTACAACAAATATACATCCTTTAAGGCACAAAAACCCCACAGGAAAAGTGGTCCAACCGTGGCTAACAAGAGAAGTTAAAGATAGTATTAGATCAAAGGAAGAGGCGTATAATGTTGCCAAAAAGAATAGTAAGCCTGAGGATTGGGAGGATATTAGAATTCAGCAAAGGAGGACCAAGAAATCGATAAAGAAAGGGAAAATAGAATATGAGAGTAAACTAGCAAGGGACATAAAAACAGACCGTAAAAGCTTCTATAGGTATATAAAAAGGAAAAGATTAGCAAAAGTAAATGTGGGTCCCTTACAGGCTAAGAATAGAGAAATTATAATGGGGAATAAGGAAATGGCGGAGAAATTACACAAATACTTTGGGCTGAATTTTGCCGGCACTCAGAGTGCTGGTTTGGAGGCGGGTCCGCTGTCAAAGTCAAAATGATTGACAATGTAATCCATCTGTAGAGCAATCCAGTCAGTCTCATTCCCCCGCTCTATCCCCGTAGCCCTGCAAGTTTATTTCCCTCAAGTGCCTATCCAGTCTCCCCTTGAAAACATTGAGTGTCTCCGCTTCCACCACTTCCGTCGGCAGCGAGTTCCAGGTCCTCACCACACATAGAACATAGAACATAGAACAGTACAGCACAGTACAGGCCCTTCGGCCCTCGATGTTGTGCCGAGCATTGTCCGTGACCAAGATCAAGCTATCACACTCCCTGTCACTCTGGTGTGCTCCATGTGCTTATCCAATAACCGCTTGAAAGTTCCTAAAGTGTCCGACTCCACTATCACAGCAGGCAGTCCATTCCACACCCCAACCACTCTCTGAGTAAAGAATCTACCTCGGACATCCCTTCTATATCTCCCCCCATGCACCTTATAGCTATGCCCCCTTGTAACAGCTGCCTCTACCCGAGGAAATAGTCTCTGAACATCCACTCTATCTATCCCCCTCATCATCTTATAAACCTCTATTAAGTCGCCTCTCATCCTCCTCCGCTCTAAAGAGAAAAGCCCCAACTCCCTCAATCTTTCCTCATAAGTCCTCCCCCCCAAACCAGGCAGCATCCTGGTAAATCTCCTTTGCACTCTTTCCAATGCTTCCACGTCCTTCCTATAGTGAGGTGACCAGAACTGCACACAATATTCCAAATGTGGTCTCACCAAGGTCCTGTACAGTTGCAGCATAACCTCACGGTTCTTAAACTCAAACCCTCTGTTAATAAACGCCAACACACCATAGGCCTTCTTTACTGCTCTATCCACTTGAGTGGCAACCTTCAGAGATCTGTGGATATGAACCCCCAGATCCCTCTGCTCCTCCACGTTCCTCAGAACCCTGCCGTTGACCCTGTAATCCTTATTCAAATTTGCCCTACCAAAATGAATCACCTCGCACTTATCAGGGTTAAATTCCATCTGCCATTTTTCGGCCCAGCTCTGCATCCTATCAATGTCTCTTTGCAGCCTACAACTGCCCTCCACCTCATCCACTACTCCACCAATCTTGGTGTCATCAGCAAATTTACTGATCCACCCTTCAGTCCCCTCCTCCAAGTCATTGATAAAATCACAAACAGCAGAGGACCCAGCACCGACCCCTGTGGCACACCGCTGGTAACTGGTCTCCAGTCCGAAAATGTTCCATCCACCACCTTCTATGAGATAGCCAGTTACTTATCCAATCGGCCAAATTTCCCTCTATCCCACAACTCCTTACTTTCTTCATGAGACGACCATGGGGAACCTTATCAAACGCCTTACTAAAATCCATGTATACGACATCAACTGCTCTACCTTCATCTACACACTTAGTTACCTCCTCAAAGAATTCAATCAAATTTGTTAGGCAAGACTTACCCTTCACGAATCCGTGTTGACTATCCCTGATTAAGTTGCCCCTTTCCAAATGGTCATAAATCCTATCCCTCAGGACCTTTTCCATTATCTTACCAACCACCGAAGTAAGACTAACCGGCCTATAATTACCAGGGACATTCCTATTTCCTTTCTTGAAGAGAGGAACAACATTCACCACTCTCCAGTCCTCTGGCAGCATCCCCGTGGACAGTGAGGACCCAAAGATCAAAGCCAGAGGCTCTGCAATCTCCTCCCTTGCCTCCCAAAGAATCCTAGGATATATCCCATCTGGCCCAGGGGACTTATCGACCCTCAGGTTCTTCAAAATTGCTAAAACATCTTCCCTCAGAACATCTACCACCTCCAGCCTATCCACCTTTATCACACTCTCATCCTCAAGAACATGGCCCCTCTCCTCGGTGAACACTGACGAAAAGTATTCATTCATCACCTCTCCTATCTCTTCTGACTCCATGCACAAGTTCCCACTACTGTCCTTGACCGGCCCTACCCTCACCCTGGTCATTCTTTTATTTCTCACATAAGAGTAAAAAGCCTTGGGGTTTTTCTTGATCCGACCCGCCAAGGACTTCTCATGCCCCCTCCTAGCTCTCCTAAGCTCTTTTTTTAGCTCATTCCTTGCTACCTTGTACCCCTCAATCGACCCAACTGAACCTTGTTTTCTCATCCTTACATACGCTTCCTTTTTCCTCTTGACTAGACATTCAACCTCTTTTGTGAACCATGGTTCTCTCACTCGGCCATTTCCTCCCTGCCTGACAGGGACATACCTATCAAGGACACGCAGTAATTGCTCCATGAAAAAGCTCCACTTTTCGTTTGTGCCTTTCCCTGATAGTTTCTGTTCCCATCTTATACTCCCTAATTCTTGCCTAATCGCATCATAATTACCCCTCCCCCAATTATAAACCCTGCCCTGCCGTATGGCCCTATCCCTCTCCATTGCAATAGTGAAAGTTACCGAATTGTGGTCACTATCTCCAAAGTGCTCTCCCACATACAAATCAAACACTTGGCCCGGTTCATTACCCAGTACCAAATCCAACGTGGCCCCACCTCTTGTCGGCCTATCCACATATTGTGTCAGGAAACCCTCCTGCACACACTGTGCAAAAACTATCCCATCCGAACTGTTTGACCTATAAAGGTTCCAATCAATATTTGGAAAGTTGAAGTCACCCATGACAACTACTCTGTGACCTCCACACCTATTCATAATCTGCTTTGCAATTTCTTCCTCCACATCTTTATTACTATTTGGGGGCCTGTAGAAAACTCCTAACAACGTGACCGCTCCTTTCCTATTTCTAACTTCAGCCCATATTACCTCAGACGGCAGATCCCCCTCGAACTGCCTTTCTGCCGCTGTTAAACTATCCTTGATTAACAATGCTACTCCTCCACCTTTCTTACCAACTTCCCTACTCTTACTGAAACATCTATACCCCGGAACTTCCAACAACCATTCCTGTCCCTGTTCTAACCATGTCTCCGTAATGGCCACCACATCGTAGTCCCAAGTACCAATCCACGCTCCAAGTTCTCCTACCTTATTCCGGATGCTCCTTGCATTGAAGTAGACACACTTCAAGCCATCTTCCTGTCTGCCGGTACATTCCTGCGACCTTGATACCCTCCTCAGTACCTCCCTACACTCACCACTGGCTCGTGGACTACAGCCCTTTTTCCCATCCCCCTGACAAATTAGTTTAAACCCCCCCGAAGAGCCGTAGCAAATTTCCCTCCCAGGATATTGGTGCCCCTCTGGTTCAGGTGCAAACCGTCCTGTTTGTACAGGTCCCACCTTCCCCAGAATGTGCTCCAATTATCCACATAACTGAAACCCTCCCCCCTACACCATCCCTGCAGCCACATGTTTATCTGCACTCTCTCCCTGTTCCTCAACTCGCTAGCACGTGGCACCGGCAACAAACCAGAAATTACAACATGGTTTGTACTGGCTCTCAGCTTCCAACCTAGCTCCCTAAATTCCTGTTTTAAATCCCCGTCCCTTCTCCTACCTATGTCGTTGGTACCGATGTGTACCACGACTTGTGATTGTTCCCCTTCCACTTTGAGGATTCTGAAAACACGGTCCGAGACGTCACGGACCCTGGCACCCGGGAGGCAACATACCATCCGTGAGTCTCTTTTGCTGCCACAGAACCTCCTATCTGTCCCTCTGACTATTGAGTCCCCAATAACTATTGCTCTCCTGCTCTCCCCCCTTCCCTTCCAGCGCCGGAGATCCGTTCACCGTGGCTTACCACTGGTAAGTCGTCCCCCTCAACAGTATTCAAAGCGGTATACCTGTTACTGAGGGGAACAACCACAGAGGATCCCTGCACTGACTGCTTCCTCCTAGCCCCTCTCACCGTCACCCATCTATCTTCATGCTTTGGAGTAATTACATCCCTGAAGCTTCTATCTATGACCTCCTCTGCCTCCCGAATGATCCGAAGTTCATCCAGCTCCAGCTCCAGTTCCCTAACACGGTTTTCGAGGAGCTGGAGATGGGTGCACTTCCCACAGGTGTAATCAGCAGGGACACCTACGGCGTCCCTCACCTCAAACATTCTGCAGGAGGAACATTTCACTGCCTCCCCTGCCATCCCCTCCAGCTAACTTGCAGATTAAACTAGAACAAAAAAGAGCTTACCTGATAGTCACTCACCTCCTTTAGGTTAGAGGAGGAGGAAGGGTGGGGGACACTACAAGTGTAGTGTCTCGGGTTTAGGAACCGCCCAACTTATATACAGGTAAAAATTACTCACCTACCCAGCAACCACTGCGTCCCGCACTTTAAAAGCCTCTGTGGGCCTACCTGATCGCCGCCGCCTCTTAAGTCCTCCGCCTCGCCGCAGCCGCTCCACCCAGGTCCGCCGCCTCTGTGGGCCTACCTGATCGCCGCCGCCTCTTAAGTCCTCCGCCTCGCCGCAGCCGCTCCACCCAGGTCCGCCGCCTCTGTGGGCCTACCTGGTCGCCGCCGCCTCTTAAGTCCTCCGCCTCGCCGCAGCCGCTCCACCCAGGTCCGCCGCCTCTGTGGGCCTACCTGATCGCCGCCGCCTCTTAAGTCCTCCGCCTCGCCGCAGCCGCTCCACCCAGGTCCGCCGCCTCTGTGGGCCTACCTGATCGCCGCCGCCTCTTAAGTCCTCCGCCTCGCCGCAGCCGCTCCACCCAGGTCCGCCGCCTCTGTGGGCCTACCTGATCGCCGCCGCCTCTTAAGTCCTCCGCCTCGCCGCAGCTGCTCCACCCAGGCTGCGTATAAAAGTTTTTCCTCACGTCCCCCCTGTATCTCTTGCCCAAAACTTTAAATCTGTCTCTCCTAGTCCTTGTACCATCAACTAGTGGGAACAGCCTTTCCCCATCTAGCCTATCCAAACCCGTCATAATCTTGTACACCTCTATCAAATCACACCTCAACCTCCTTTGCTCTAATGAAAACAAATCCAGCTTCTCCAACCTGTCCTTGTAGCGAAGATTCCCCATCCCCGGAACCATTCTGGTAAATCTCCTCTGCAACCTCTCATGGGCCTTCACATCCTTCCTAAAGTGTGGAGACCAGAACTGGACGCAATACTCCAGTTGTGGCCTAACCAGCGCTTTATAAACTTGCTGCGTAACTTCCTTGCTTTTGGACTCTATGGCCGCGATTTTGCCAGCGCTCAGAGTGCGTGTTCGGAGACGGGTCTGCTGTCAAAATCGAAATGATTGACAGCGGGTTGGGAGCCCGCTCCGAACCCACCTCCATGTAAGTTTCCAAACTGTCGGATCTGCGATTTCAGAACAAACCCGAGACGAAGTGGCAGGGGAGGCATTTAAGATAGTTAAATGCTTGTTAAACGCTTGTTAACTACTACTTTGCCAGCCTATTTCTATTTTACCACTTTTTTAACGAGGTTCACGTCGTTCGGAGATCACGTCGGGTCAGTAGGTCGGGTTCTCTATGTCTCCCCATTGCTGTGAATAGGTGACAGCTGCAAAAGTGGTATGAAAGCTACCATTTCACACCTGTTCACTTTCCAATGTCAGAAGCTTGAGCCTTCAGGACTTGAAAGACACTTTTGAGCTGTATGCAGTTTAGAGTAAACTTTCTATCCACTGTCACCTCCTTGGAGCAAGCTCTCTCAACATTGACAGATCGCTTCTGTCATCTCAACTTCAGCTGCCATCCATTCCAGCAACATCGGTGCCCTTGAAAAAATCTCACCTTGGTCCTCTGAATCCCTCCATGATCAGCCCCAACACCAACATCACCAGGTACACCAACATCACCAACAACAACACCAACCTTCTCCGCAATCACCTGATGCTGCACAGGACGCAGGTCATCAGCACCCGACAACATTGCTGCCCGGAAGGCCAAGGATGGCCTCACCATGTCCAGATTTACTTCACTTGATGCTGAACACCCTGGCTGCCACAGATTGGCACCACCCCACACTAGCACCATAAAACATCCCTACAATGTCCAAGCCATTCCATTCACACTCATCAAAATTGGGGTGGGGGGTGGTTTGGAAGTTACATCTCAACATTCACTGTAACTCAGGTCTGTCCAATAAGGTAAAGTGTTGAAAATATAGATTTCAATGTTTGATAACACATTAACAGAAAATTTACATGAACATTGCATAAAACACCCAAGTGCCTACCCTTGTGTGTTGTTAGTTGGCGGGAGCGGCGGCGAGTCAATAAAGGGAGGCCCGAGGCTCAGGTAGGCCTCAGACCAGCGTCGACAGCGGGGGAGGAGGAGCCTTTCTTTCTCTCTCCCACAGAGCGGTCGGCAGCGGGGAAGGAGGAGCGGACCTGGTTGGAGCGGCAGGAGCCTGAGGTGTGTCATTAAACTCACCTACGTGGCCTTTTTCCCCAGCGGGGAAAGAGCTTCGCGGGCTTTTTCAAAGGCAGGGGGCGGGGCCAATTCATTGGTACCCGTATATAGGTGGAGCGGTTGCTAAACCCGAGACACTACACTAGTAGTGACTCCCACCCTCCCACCTCCTCTAACCTTTAGGGGTAGAGGGAATTTAAAAGGTAGGTTCGATTTTATATTTTGTTTTCAGGGACTTAACTCCTGGACCTAAGATAAATAAGTTTAAATTTTAGTAATAAAGTAACATAAGGGTTAAGTCATGACAGGAAGTCTCGGACCCGTTTCATGCTCCTCCTGTGCCATGTGGGAAACCAGGGACACTTCCAGTGTCCCTGACAACTACGTGTGCGGGAAGTGTGTCCAGCTGCAGCTCCTGACAGCCCGCATGGCAGGTGCTGGAGCTGCGGGTGGACTCACTCTGGAGCATGCACGATGCCGAGAACTCGGTGAATCGCTCATTTAGTGAGTTGTCCACACCGCAGGTAAAGGCTAGGACAGACAGTGAATGGGTGACCAAGAAGCAGGGCAATATCAGGAAGGTAGTGCAGGAGTCCCCTGTGGTCATCTCCCTCCAAAACAGGTATGCCGCTTTGGATACTGTTGGGGAAGATGGCCTACCAGGGGAAGGCACCAGCAGCCAGGTTCATGGCACCATGGCTGGCTCTGCTGCACAGCAGGGCGGGAAAAAGAGTGGTAGGGCTATAGTGATAGGGGACTCAATTGTAAGGGGAATAGACAGGAGTTTCTGTGGCCGCAACCGAGATTCCAGGATGGTATGTTGCCTCCCTGGTGCAAGGGTCAAGGATGTCTCGGAGCGGCTGCAGAACATTCTGAAGAGGGAGGGTGAACAGCCAGCTGTCGTGGTGCATGTAGGTACCAACGATATAGGTAAAAAGCGGGAAGAGGTCCTACAAGCAGAATTTAGGGAGCTAGGAGCTAAATTAAAAAGTAGGACCTCTAAGGTAGTAATCTCTGGATTGCTACCAGGGCCACGTGCTAATCAGAATAGAGAGAACAGGATAGTGAGATTGAATACGTGGCTTGAGCAGTGGTGCAGGAGGGAGGGATTCAAATTCCTGAGGCATTGGAACCAGTTCTGGGGGAAGTGGGACCTGTACAAAAGGGACGGTCTGCACTTGGGCAGGACTGGAACCGATGTCCTCGGGGTAATATTTGCTAAAGCAGTTCGGGAGGATTTAAACTAATATGGCAGGGGAATGGGAACCTATGTAGCGAAACAGGGGGAAGTAATATGCAGTCAGAAACAAATGTTAGAAGGGTGAGAAACAATAGGGGAAGGCCGAGTAAACAAAGGCAAGAAACACAAAGGGCCATACTAAATCATAAGTCTAAAAGGATGTTAATAAAACAAGCCTAAAGGCTCTGTGTCTTAATGCAAGGAGTATCCGTAATAAGGTGGATGAATTGACTGTGCAAATAGATGTTAACGGATGCGATGTGATTGGGATTACAGAGACGTGGCTCCAGAACAATCAAGGCTGGGAACTGAACATCCAGGGGTATTCAACATTCAGAAAGGATAGAATAAAAGGAAAAGGGGGTGGGGTAGCATTGCTGGTTAAAGAGGAGATTAATGCAATAGCTAGGAAGGACATCAGCTTGGAGGATGTGGAATCAATATGGGTTGAGCTGCAGAACACCAAAGGGCAGAAAACGTTAGTGGGAGTTGTGTACAGACCTCCAAACAGCAGTAGTGAGGTGGGGGAGGGTATGAAACAGGAAATCAGAGGTGCGTGCAAAAAAGGCACGGCAGTTATCATGGGTGACTTTAATATGCATATAGATTGGGCTACTCAAACTGGAAGCAATACGGTGGAGGAGGATTTCCTGGAGTGTTTAAGGGATGGTTTCCTAAACCAATATGTTGAGGAACCAACTCGAGGGGAGGCCATCCTGGACTGGGTGTTGTGTAATGAGGAAGGACTAATCAGCAATCTTGTGGTACGAGGCCCCCTGGGGAAGAGTGACCATAGTATGGTGGAGTTCTACATTAGGATGGAGAAGGAAACAGTTAAGTCAGAGACCATGGTCCAGAACTTAAATAAGGGCAACTTCGAGGGTATGAGGCGTGAATTGGCGAGGTTAAATTGGCAAGCGATATTTAAGGGGCTATCAGTGGAAGGGCAATGGCAGACATTTAGAGATCGCATGGATGAACTACAACAATTGTACATCCCGGTCTGGCGTAAAAATAAAAAAGGGAAGGTGGCTCAACCATGGCTAACAAGGGAAATCAGGGATAGTATTAAAACCAAGGAAGTTGCATACAAATTGGCCAGAAGTAGCAGCAAACCCGGGGACTGGGAGAACTTCAAAACTCAGCAGAGGAGGACGAAGGGTTTGATTAGGGCAGGGAAAATAAAATATGAAAGGAAGCCTGCAGAGAACATTAAAATGGACTGCAAAAGCTTCTATAAATATGTAAAAAGAAAGAGGTTAGTAAAAACAAACGTAGGTCCCCTGCAGTCGGAAACAGGGGAAGTCGTAATGGGGAACAAGGAAATGGCTGATCAATTGAACAAGTACTTTGGTTCGGTGTTTACTGTGGAGGACACACACAACCTGCCGGAAATAAAAGGGGTCAGAGGATCTGGTAAGAGGGAGGAGCTGAGGGAAATCCTTATTAGTCGGGAAAAGGTATTGGGGAAATTGATGGGACTGAAGGCTGAAAAATCCCCGGGGCCTGATGGTCTGCATCCCAGAGTACTTAAGGAGGTGGCCTTGGAAATAGTGGATGCATTGACGATCATTTTCCAACATACCTTAGACTCTGGATCAGTTCCGATGGAGTGGAGGGTGGCCAATGTAACCCCTCTTTTTAAAAAAGGAGGGAGGGAGAAAGCAGGGAATTATAGACCGGTCAGCCTGACATCGGTCGTGGGTAAAATGATGGAAGCAATTACTAAAGATGTCATAACAGACCATTTGGAAAGTGGTGACATGATAGGTCCAAGTCAGCATGGATTTGTGAAAGGGAAATCATGCTTGACAAATCTTCTGGAATTTTTTGAGGATGTTTCCAATAGGGTGGACAGGGGGGAACCAGTAGATGTGGTGTATTTGGACTTTCAGAAGGCCTTCGACAAGGTCCCACACAAGAGATTGGTGAGCAAAGTTAAAGCACATGGGATTGGGGGTAATGTGTTGACGTGGATTGAGAACTGGTTGGCACACAGGAAACAAAGAGTAGTAGTAAATGAGTACTTTTCAGAATGGCAGGCAGTGACCAGCGGGGTACCGCAGGGTTCGGTGCTGGGACCCCAGCTGTTTACATTATATATTAATGATTTGGACGAAGGGATTAAATGTAATATCTCCAAATTTGCGGATGACACTAAATTGAGAGGCAGTGTGAACAATGAGGACGATGCTAGGAGGCTACAGAGTGACTTGGACAGGTTGGGTGAATGGGCAAATGTGTGGCAGATGAAGTACAATGTGGATCAATGTGAGGTTATCCACTTTGGTGGTAAAAATAGAGAGGCGGACTATTACCTGAATGGTGGCAGATTAGGGAAAGGAGAGGTGCAACGAGACCTGGGCGTCATGGTACATCAGTCACTGAAGGTGGGAATGCAAGTGCAGCAGGCAGTCAAGAAAGCAAACGGAATGATGGCCTTCATAGTAAGGGGATTTGAGTACAGGAGTAGGGAGGTGATGCTGCAGTTGTACAGGGCCTTGGTGAGGCCACACCTGGAGTATTGTGCGCAGTTTTGGTCTCCTAACTTAAGGAAGGACATTCTTGCTATTGAGGGAGTGGAGCGAAGGTTCACTAGATTGATTCATGGGATGGCCGGACTGACATATCAAGAAAGATTGGGTCAACTGAATTTGTATCCTCTGGAGTTCAGAAGAATGAGGGGGGATCTTATAGAGACATTTAAAATCCTGACTGGTTTAGACAAATTAGATGCGGGCAGAATGTTCCCAATGTTAGGGAAAACTAGAACCAGGGGTCACAGTCTAAGGATTAAGGGGAAGCCATTTAAGACTGAGCTGAGGAGGAACTTCTTCACCCAGAGAGTGGTGAATCTATGGAATTCTCTTCCACAGAAGGTTGTCGAGGCCAGTTCGCTAAATATATTCAAAAGGGAGTTAGATATAACACTCACAACTAGGGGGATCAAGGGGTATGGCGAGAAAGCAGGAATGGGGTACTAAGATAGCATGTTCAGCCATGAACGCATTGAATGGCGGTGCAGGCTCGAAGAACCGAATGGTCTACTCCTGTACCTATTTTCTATGTTTCTATGTTTCTATTGCACTAGGATGAGGCTGAGTGTGCAGAAGTGATAATGTAGATAGAGAGGGATGGGTGGAGGTGCAAGGTAAGTTGATGTGAGTAAGGATCTGCAGGAGTACTGTAGGGGAGGCAAAGTGATGCGGATGTGATGAGTGGCACAGCAGGATGAGGTTGAGTGTGGCTTTGCAGTAATGTTTCGTGATCTACTGAGATCATTGAAAGGTTTGTGCCACTGCAGCCTGGTCCTCCTGATGACATCCCTGCTTGTGTCTTCCTGTGCAATGTGCAATCAGGCTGTGTTGGTGTCCTGGGGAGGTCTCTACCGCCCTTGGAAGGGAAGAGAACCTTCCTGCGTGCTGTGACTCTCTCCATAAGCATATGGAGAGAGTCATGTGGGAGCCTGGGTGCAGCCGTGCACCTCTGTGCAGTGCTTGTCAGTGTTTGCAGCACCTCAATGCTGTAGAACACTGATAGCACAACTGTCAAAATGAATGTGGCCATGATCCCTTTAAGGAAACCGGCTGATAACGCGTCCTCAAATGACGTCATCAGACCCGCTTCCTTTTAATTGGCTGGGAACCTCACAGGGCGGGCTGAACAAGCCCAATCAAAGGAAAATCCTTTTCACAGAGCGCCTGGAGCCGGGAGCGGGACCGGGACCCGCCAATTACCTCTCCTGCTGCGATCTTACCTCCGATGGTGAAATCGCAGCCTTTGTGTCTGTCTTCATGGAAGAAGACGCAAAAAACTTCCCGGAAATAGTGGAGAACCAAGAGTCCAGTGTGACTGAGGAACTGAAAGACATTAGGATTAGTAAAAAAATAGTACTGCAGAAATTAATGGGACTGAAAGCCGATAAATCCCCGGGACTTGATGGCCTACATCCTAGGGTTTTGAAAGAGGTGGCTATAGAGATAGTGGACGCATTGGTTGTCATCTTCCAAAATTCCATTGATTCTAGAATGGTTCCCATGGATTGGAAGGTAGCAAATGTAAACCCACTATTTAAGGAAGGAGGGAGAGAGAAAACGGGAACAACAGACCAGTTAGTCTGACATCAGTAGTAGGGAAAATGCTAGAATTTATTATTAAAGACGTGGTAACAAGGCACTTAGAAAATAATAATAGGATTGGGCAGAGTCAACACGGATTTATGAAAGGGAAATCATGTTTGACGAATCTGTCAGAGTTTTTTGAGATTGTAACTAGCTGAATAGATAAGGGGGAACCAGTGGAGGTGTAAAGTTTCGCAATTATCGCGATTCAAAATAACGAAAGAGAAGCAGATTCGTTTGATCAGTTTTATTAAACGAAATGCTGTCATGATATAAAGGACACAGAAGCCTGTAAAATGGCCACCGCGCATCGTGGCATAAGCTTCCAGAATTACAGTGGGCAGACAAGATGGCGTTCGAATAAACATTTCAATATAAGACTGGATCATACTCGATAAACACTGATAAAGACAGGATGCAACCTGTTTGCATTTGTGACAATAGCAAAAGATATAAGTGCTGGAATCGTTTTCCATGCACAAGTAAGGACCATTGTACTGGGCAATCGAAGGCCCATCCAGACACATCAATACACAAATACCCCCACGGCTCTACAATGAGAGAGACATCGACGGGTGATTCAGCAAGTATTCAGGGGCCCCCAAAACCAGTCAGGGAGACGATTCGTACACATCCTGGCTGGGTCAACAATGGGGAAAACATTAGCGGGTAGTTGGCCAGTTTCAGGTGCTACCGAAACCCGTTAAAGAGAAGAATCGCCCCATGCTGGGAGTTTTGTGCACCAGTATTACACAAAGGACAAACATTAAGATTTGAGCAGGAGATAAGGGAACACAGCACTATAACTATAGTGAACAAATGTCCATCGGTCTCTTGATTCGACTCTTATTCTCTTATCTCGGCTGACTCTTGTTGACTCGCTCGATCGCTGGCTGAAGCTCTTCTTTAGGGCTGGACTCTGTTGACTCTGGACTTTTAGCCGCACCGGACGGTTATTCGAATGTTGGGTGGAGCTCAAACGGAACGAGCCGCCCCGACGAGGGCAAGTGACCAGGTGCACCATCCCGAGAGTCGGTAAACGGTGTCTGGACCCGAAGGCCCAAAGAGACAAGACGAAACGACAAGACAAGAAGAAGAATCCACGTGCCGCCACGGTCAGTAAACCCCGACCGCGCCCGAAAATACAAGAAAGACTCTTCATTGAAATCTACCGACAACCGGTGTCGGGAACAGGAAGACTTTTCTTTGAGTTCTACAACTGTGTCAGAGTTCTGTCGAGTTCTTCATGACAACAGGGAGTCGGACCTGCTTGTCGCAGCAGCGAAGATAAACAAGTGGGGTACAGAGACCCTTCCAAACACGTGACAGTCAGGCGCTGCAGCGAAACGAGCCGAGTGCCTCACTTTAAAATTCTCCGAAGTAACACGAGTGGTGAGCATGTTTCCCGATCCTACAAATCTAGACGTAGTGTAGGTATTGATAAGGGAGGGTGGTTTTATTAAGGATAAAGTATAATGTGTTCCCCTTTTTACGATGTGCTGTGCGTTCTTCATTACCATAGACCAAGCTTTATGAATGTATGTATACTTGTACTCTCGTTAATTTGCGCCTGTGACATGTCTTTACAGTAGAGGACACTAAGAATATCCCAACACTGGACAAACAGGGGGCTATAGGGGGAGAGGAGCTAAACACGATCAAAATCACTAAGGAAGTGGTACTCGGTAAAATAATGGGACTCAAGGCGGATAAATCACCTGGACCTGATGGCTTACATCCTAGAGTCTTGAAGGAAGTGGCGGTAGGGATTGTAGATGCATTGGTAATAATTTTTCAAAACTCCCTGGATTCCGCTAAGGTCCCGGCAGACTGGAAAACTGCTAATGTAACACCCTTATTTAAAAAGGGCAGTAGACAGAAGGCTGGTAACTATAGACCGGTTAGCCTAACATCTGTGGTAGGTAAAATTTTGGAGTCCATTATTAAGGAAACAGTAACAGGACATTTGGATAATCATAATTTAATAGGACAAAGTCAGCATGGTTTTACGAAGGGGAAGTCATGTTTGACAAATTTGCTGGAGTTCTTTGAGGAAGTAACATATAGAGTGGATAAAGGGGAACCAGTGGACGTAGTGTATTTAGACTTCCAAAAGGCATTTGACAAGGTGCCACACAAAAGATTATTGCTTAAGGTAAAAAATCACGGATTGGGGGTAATATTCTGGCATGGATAGAGGATTGGCTATCTAACAGAAAGCAAAGAGTTGGGATAAATGGTTCATTCTCAGACTGGCAATCAGTAACTAGTGGTGTTCCGCAGGGGTCAGTGCTGGGTCCCCAACTCTTTACAATCTATATTAACGATTTGGAGGAAGGGACCAAGTGTAACATATCAAAATTTGCAGATGATACAAAGATGGGAGGGAAAGTAGTGAGTGAGGAGGACATAAAAAACCTGCAAGGGGACATAGACAGGCTAAGTAAGTGGGCAGAGATTTGGCAGATGGAATACAACACTGGAAAGTGTGAGGTGATGCACTTTGGCAGGAAAAATCCTAGAGCAATTTATTATCTTAATGGCAAGAAACTGGAGAGTACTGAAGTGCAAAGGGATCTGGGGGTCCTGGTGCACGAAACTCAAAAGGTTAGTATGCAGGTGCAGCAAGTGATTAAGAAGGCAAATGGAATGTTGGCTTTCATTGCTAGGGGGATAGAATATAAAAATAGGGAGGTATTGCTTCAGTTGTACAAGGTATTGGTGAGACCGCACCTGGAATACTGCATACAGTTTTGGTGTCCTTACTTAAGGAAAGACATCCTTGCTCTCGAGGCAGTGCAAAAAAGGTTCACTCGGTTAATCCCGGGGATGAGGGGGTGGTCATATGAGGAGAGGTTGGGTAGATTGGGACTCTACTCATTGGAGTTCAGAAGAATGAGAGGCGATCTTATTGAAACATATAAGATTGTGAAGGGGTTGGATCGGGTGGATGCGGGGAGGATGTTCCTGATGACGGGTGAGACTAGAACTAGGGGACATAGTCTTAGAATAAGGGGCTGCTCTTTCAAAACTGAGATGAGGAGGAACTACTTCACTCAGAGGGTGGTAGGTCCATGGAATATGCTGCCACAAAAAGCTGTAGAAGCTACATCATTAAATAAATTTAAAACAGAAATAGAGTTTCCTAGAAGTAAAGGGCATTAAGGGTTACGGGGAGCGGGCAGGAATTTGGACATGAGTCTAGGTTCGGATCGGTCATGGCCCTGTGGGTAGTGGAGCGGGCCCAGGGACCGTGTAGCCGGATTCTGCTCCTATTTCGTGTGTGCAATTCTGTTAGATGCAGGAGATGGTTCTATGATAGATAGTAGATTGGCGGTTAGGATCAGATCAGCCATGATCTTATTGAATGGCGGAGCAGGCTCGAGGGGCCGATTGGCCTACTCCTGCTCCTATTTCTTATGTTCTTATGTTCTTCATGATTTTGGACGCTATGCAATAAAGATTTCCATTTCGTACTATTCAACCGGGTCTATTTGAGTTTTCTCTGCATTACTGCTCCCTGCACCTAAGTCCAGTGTTAGAACCGTAAGGGCGAGTGGGTCGAACCACTCACAGGTGCTTGTTGCAAAAAGGCTGGCCGGAGACCAGAGCAAGCAATAGTATTAGGCAACAAAGGCCTAACCTCGCACCAGCACCGTCTGAGACACAGGCACAAAACCCTTACAGAGGTGGTGTATTTGTTTTTTCAGAAGGCATTCGATAAGGTGGCACACAAGAGGTTATTAAAACAAAATTGGGGCTCATGGGATTGGGGGTAATATACTAGCATGGATTGAGGATTGGTTAACGAACAGAAAACAGAGAGTAGGAATAAACGGGTCATTTTCGGGTTGGCAGGCTGTAACTAGTGGGGTACCACAAGGATCAGTGCTTGGGCCTCAGCTATTCACAATCTACATCAATGATTTGAATGAGGGGACCAAATGTAATATATCCAAGTTTGCTGATGATACAAAGCTAGGTGGGAATGTAAGTTGTGAGGAGGATGCAAAGAGGCTTCAAGGGGATATAGACAGGCTAAGTGAATGGGTAAGAACATGGCAAATGGAATATAATGTGGAGAAATGTGAAGTTATCCACTTTGGTAGGAAACATAGAAAAGCAGAGTATTTTTTAAATGGTGAGAGATTGGGAAATGTTGGTATTCAGAGGGACCTGGGTGTCCTTGTATATGAATCACTGAAAGTTATCATGCAGGTACAGCAAGCAATTAGGAAAGCAAATGGTATTTTTTTTTATTCGCTTATGGGATGTGGGTGTCACTGGCAAGGCCAGCATTTATTGCCCATCCCTAGTTGCCCTTGAGAAGGTGGTGGTGAGCCGCCTTCTTGAACCGCTGCAGTCCGTGTAGTGAAGGTACTCCCACAGTGCTGTTAGGTAGGGAGTTCCAGGATTTTGACCCAGCGACGATGAAGGATCGGCGATATACTTCTAAGTCAGGATGGTGTGTGACTTGGAGGGGAACTTGGAGGTGGTGGTGGTGTTCCCATGCGCCTGCTGCCCTTGTCCTTCTAGGTGGAAGAGGTCACGGGTTTGGGAGGTGCTGCCGAAGAAGCCTTGGCGAGTTGCTGCAGTACATCTTGTAGATGGTACACACTGCAGCCACGGTACGCCGGTGGTGGAGGGAGTGAATGTTTAAGGTGGTGGATGGAGTGCCAATCAAACAGGTTGCTTTGTCCTGGATGGTGTCAAGCTTCTTGAGTGTTGTTGGAGCTGCACTCATCCAGGCAAGTGGAGAGTATTCAATCACACTCCTTACTTGTGCCTTGTAGATGGTGGAAAGGCTTTGGGGAGTCAGGAGGTGAGACACTCGCCGCAGAATACCTAGCCTCTGACCTGCTCTTGTTGCCACAGTATTTATGTGGCTGGTCCAGTTAAGTTTCTGGTCAATGGTGACCCCCAGGATGTTGATGGTGGGGGATTCGGCGATGGTAATGCCTTTGAATGTCAAGTGGAGGTCGTTAGACTCTCGCTTGTTGGAGATAGTCATTGCCTGGCACTTCTGTGGCGCGAATGTTACCTGCCACTTATCAGCCCAAGCCTGAACGTTGTCCAGGTCTTGTTGCATGCGGGCATGGACTGCTTCATTATCTGAGGAGTTGTGAATGGCGCTAAACATTGTGCAGTCATCAGCGAACATCCCCATTTCTGACCTTATGTTGGAGGGAAGGTCATTGATGAAGCAGCTGAAGATGGTTGGGCCTAGGACACTGCCCTGAGGAACTCCTGCAGCAAAGCCCTGGGGCTGTGATGATTGAACTTCAATCACCACAACCATCTTCCTTTGTGCTAGGTATGACTCCAGCCAGTGGAGCATTTTCCCCCTGATTCCCATTGACTTCAGTTTTACTAGGGCTCCTTGATGCCACACTTGGTCAAATGCTGCCTTGATGTCAAGGGCAGTCACTCTCACCTCACGTCTGGAATTCAGCTCCTTTGTCCATGTTTGGACCAAGGCTGTAATGAGGTCGGGAGCCGAGTGGTCTTGGCGGAACCCAAACTGGGCATCTGTGAGCAGGTTATTGGTGAGTAAGTGCCGCTTGATAGCACTGTCGATGACACCTTCCATCACTTTGCTGATGATTCAGAGTAGACTGATGGGGTGGTAATTGGCAGGGTTGGACTTGTCCTAATTTTTGTGGACAGGACATACTGTAAAGGAATGAGCCATACCTATTCAGAAAAATACACCATCGTATGAACAGAATTCTGACTTTATCAACCGGATCTTGGGTTCATGTCACGATACTTGTAACCCCACCTGACGTAGAGTCATCCAGACTCGAGTCGTCGTTGGCTTGTTCACAGATGCGGCCGGACCTGCTGTGATTTCCAGCAAAAAAAGTAAAAAGTTTAAAGTTTTTTGTTTTCCATACAGACTGCAGCATCTGCCACATTAGACCCCTTGTGACCCCACCTCATTGTCTTTGTTGTATTTTGCTATTGTCTTTGATGTAATGTCTTCCTGACTGACCTGGTTGGACACCATCCACACCTTTGATTGCCGTGATTGTCTCTCTGCTGAGCTGTGATAAAGGGCAGTTAGAAAGATTAACTGTAGTTGTCTGGCATTGTTCTCTGCACAGGCATTGTTCTCTGTCTATATATGCTGTGCCCATTTGTATTTCTTCACTTCACCTGATGAAGGAGCAGCAGCTCCGAAAGCTTGTGATTTCAAATAAAGCTGTTGGACTATAACCTGGTGTTGTGCGACTTCTCACTTTTATTAAAACATGACAAACTGGGTTTAAAAATCTAAAAGCCTCAACGACACAAGCTGTAAATACAGGCTTCTGAGATAAGATGAGTCACAAAGCTGTAAACACCATACAAGCTTTTGAAATGGGAATTGGTTGTTGACACTGAAACAATGGCCTCATTGAAATAGAGGGTTGGAGGTTCCAAGAAGTCTGCAGTTTGGAACCAACACAATAGCTATACCCAGTTTAAAGTGTTAAAAACTAACACTTCGAACAGAAACACAGAATATTAACAAACCATGTGTCTTTGTAAAAGTAACATCAAATGAAGACAGAAAACATAAGTTTGTAATACAACCAACTAAGATGGCTGGGGAAACAATCAACTACTCGGCTGAAGTGTTTTTGATTTACATATATTAAAAGGTATAAACAGAAGACTTTGTAAATATTACATCAGTAGATGCACCAAGCAATCACATTGTTTATGTGTTGAACTTGGAACACAAGGAGACGCGAAGTCTGGCTTACAAGCAGCTAAAGTAATTTAAGAATTCAATAGGAGACCTTCGGAAGAATGGCATCAAATAGATACATCAGTCATAACCATTTTTTATGATAACTTTCGAACACCTAAAGGTAGAGACAGAATTCTGCAAGTTAGCAGCTGAACTGACAGTACGAATAGAAAGAAGTCAAAAGAAAGAATGACTGGAGATAATTAGTTTACATCAACAGAAAACTTCAAAGAATATACCACTGCAAAAAGAGTATGAAATATGGAACTTTCAGATAGGAAGTCAGAAGTCGCTGGAAGGGGCAAAGCGATTCTTAACTTCAGAGGCAGGCTCTGTAAGTTTTTAACTCTTTGAGTCTCGGGGATCAAAAGGTACTTTTATTTGATTTTGGTGGATATTCTGGATTAAGAATAAGTAGAAGAGTGGAAATGTAACGAAGTTAAGATTTGAGAATAAGGATCTCTGATAAGAAATGTAATCTATTTGAATTTTGAACTGTTAAAGTTGCGATTGACTCACCAACTGTTAACAACATGTCGGTTCTTTAATAAATCTATCTATTTTTAGAATTATCTCACAGAGTACTTCTGTATCAAACTCGCAAACTCAATTTCTGTACACTCTTTTGTGAGGAGTTGCAGAATTCTGGGGGGTTTTCCGGACACTCATAATGTCCGGAAGGTTACAGTCTAGTTAAACTTATTAAAAGTGCTATCTGGAGGACGGTAACATCTTCAAGTCATTCCTTTCCTTTAGGGAGAGATAGCCTGACCTTTAGACCCAATTAAGCGTCTCTAGGATTTGGCTATCTCTAACTTTAGTTGAAAATGAACGTCTGGGGAATACACCTGATCTGGGGTAGTCCGAAAAGAGCTAGGAGTAGTAATTATCCCTTCAATACCTGGGCAGTTTTCCACATTGTTGGATAGATGCCAGTGTTGTAGCTGTACTGGAACAGATTGGCTAGAGGTGTGGCTAGTTCTGGAGCACAAGTCTTCAGCACGGTAGCCGGGATGTTGTCGGGGCCCATAGCATTTACTGTACCCAGTGCGCTGAGCCGTTACTTGATATCACGTGGAGTGAATCGAATTGGCTGAAGACTGGCTTCTGTGATGGTGGGGACCTCGGGAGTAGGCCAATATGGATCATCCACTCGGCACTTCTGGCTGAAGATGGTTGCAAATGCTTCAGCCTTGTCTTTTGCACTCACATGCTGGGCTCCACCATCATTGAGGATGGGGATATTCATGGAGCCTCCTCCTCCCGTTTGTTGTTTAATGGTCCACCACCATTCACGATTGGATGTGGCAGGACTGCAGAGCTTTGATCTAATCTGTTGATTGTGGGATCGCTTAGCCCTGTCTATAGCATGCTGCTTCCGCTTTTTAGCATGCATGTAGTCCTGTGTTGCAGCTTCCCCAGGTTGGCACCTCATTTTTAGGTATGCCTGGTGCTGCTCCCGGCATGCTCTTCTACACTCCTTATTGAACCAGGGTTGGTCCCCTGGCTTGGTGGTAATGGTAGATTGAGGAATATGCCGGGCCATGAGGTTACAGATTGTGGTGGAATACAATTCTGCTGCTGCTGATGGCCCACAGCACCTCATGGATGCCCAGTTTTGAGCTGCTAGATCTGTTCTGAATCTATCCCATTTAGCATGGTGGTAGTGCCACACAACACGATGGAGGGTGTCCTCAGTGTGAAGATGGGACTTCGTCTCCACAATGACTGTGCGGTGGTCACTGCTACCAATGCTGTCATGGACAGATGCATCTGCGACAGGTAGACTGGTGAGGACGAGGTCAAGTAGATTTTTCCTTCGTGTTGGTTCTCTCACCACCTGTCGCAGGCCCAGACTGGCAGTTATGTCCTTCAGGACTCGGTCAGCTCGGTCAGTAGTGGTGCTACCGAGCCATTCTTGATGATGGACATTGAAGTCCCCCACCCAGAGTACATTCTGTGCCCTTGCTACTCTCAGTGCTTCTTCCAAGTGGAGCAGTACTGATTCATCAGCTGAGGGAGGCGGTAGGTGGTAATCAGCAGGAGGTTTCCTTGCCCATGCTTGACCTGAAGCCATGAGACTTCATGGGGTCCAGAGTCAATGTTGAGGACACCCATGGCCACTCCTTCCCAACTGTATACCACTGTGCTGCCACCCCTGGTGGGTCTGTCCTGCCGGTTGGATAAGACATACCCAGGGATGGTGATGGAGGAGTTTGGGACATTGGCTGCAAGGTATGATTCTGTGAGTATGACTATGTCAGGTTGTTGCTTGACTAGTCTGTGCGACAGCTCTTCCAATTTTGACACAAATCCCCAGATGTTGGTGAGGAGGACTTTGCAGGGTTGACTGGGCTGGGTGTGCCGTTGCCGTGTCCGTAGCCGAGGTCAATGCCGGGTGGTCCGTCGGGTTTCATTCTTATTATGTTTCGTAGTGGTTAGGATTTGAGTATAAGAGTAAAGTTGTCTTATTGCAATTATATAGGGCCCTGGTGAGACCACACCTGGAGTATTGTGTACCGTTTTGGTCTCCTTACCTAAGGAAGGATATACTTGCCATAGAGGGAGTGCAATGAAGTTTCACCAGTCTGATTCCTGGGATGGGGGAATTGTCCTATGAGGAGAGATTGAGTAGACTAGGCCTATATTCTCTAGTGTTTAGAAGAATGACAGGGTAGATGAAGGGAGGATGTTTCCCCTGGCTGGGGAGTCTAGAACCAGGGGTCACACTCTCAGAATAAGGGGTCGGCCATTTAGGACTGAGATGAGGAGAAATTCTTCACTCAGAGGGTGGTGAATCTTTGGAATTCTCTATCCCAGAGGGCTGTGGAGGCTCAGTCGTTTAGTTACTTTAAAACAGAGATCAATAGATTTTTGGATATTAAGGAAATCAAGGGATATGGGGATGGTGCAGGAAAGTGGAGTTGAGGTAGAAGATCAGCCATGATCGTATTGAATGGTGGAGCAGGCTCGACGGGCCGAATGGCCTACTCCTGCTCCTAGATTCTATGTTTCTATGTTTATACAACCTTGCCCTTCTGAGTGGACGTCAGCACCATAAATCTCCAACTGTCATCATCGTATTTCTTCCTTCTTCCAATGTGTTTCCTCGTAAAACTAAGCTTGTTTCTGTTCTCAGAAATTTAACTCTTACACACAAGTGACACAGTGAACGCTCGTAGCGTTCTTAAACTTAAACTTCTCTGACCTCCTGTAACCTCTCTTTCAAGAGCCTTCTGTCCCCGTCTGAAACCACCTCAAAATGGCCCGGGCCTCTCCGCTGGACAAACAGGGTGGCTGCCCAAAGGTCAAAATCTACCCATCTGGCTTAAAAGGGACAGGCTAACTTAAATAGAGCTCTACCTTAGCAGCAAAATAATACATTATTAAATCATGGTTTGATATATAGAATTTACAGCACAGTAACAGGCCATTCGGCCTAACAGGTCTATGTGGGTGTTTATGCTGCACACGAACCTTGTCCCACCCTACTTAATCTAAACCTATCAGCATATCCTTCAATTCCTTTCTCCCTCATGTACTTACCTAGCTTCCCCTTCAATGCATCATTCTGTTATTAAGAGATTGTATCACCCCAAGTTACTGTGATACGAGAGATACATAAGTATATATAAGCATAAAAATAATACATGTTTTATCCATCACACCTGCCTATATGTAACTTTCTGTGTCATACTTCAAAAAAATTAAAATAGAAAGGAAGTCAATTATTAGTAGTTTATGAAGAAGCCCACCCCAGCAACAAAAAATGCCTTATTCACGGTTGAGTCAGATTGACCATAGTCTTTGACTGACCTTAGCAATTATACTTAAAAATAGAGAAAGCAAATCATTTCATCCAGCATTCTGACCTGTAGCCAGCATTTGCAAGAAGCTGCCTCAACAAAGAACAATTAAACTGACTGATCCTCACCCTGGCTCTGAAATTGCTTGGCTATTTGGGCAGTCACCTGCTATAATGATCGGGTGGATGCGGTAAGGATGTTCCCAAGGATGGGTGAAACTAGAACTAGGGGGCATAATCTTAGAATAAGGGGCTGCTCTTTCAAAACTGAGATGAGGAGAAACTTCTTCACTCAGAGGGTAGTAGGTCTGTGGAATTTGCTGCCCCAGGAAGCTGTGGAAGCTACACCATTAAATAAATTTAAAACAGAAATAGACAGTTTCCTAGAAGTAAAGGGAATTAGGGGTTACGGGGAGCGGGCAGGAAATTGGACATGAGGCTGAGTTCGGATCGGTCGAGGCCCTGTGGGTGGCGCAGCGGGCCCAGGGGCTGAGTGGCCGGGTCCTGCTCCTACTTCTTGTGTTCTTTAGATTTGAGGTGAGGATCAGATCAGCCATGATCTTATTGAATGGCGGAGCAGGCTCGAGGGGCCGATTGGCCTGCTCCTGCTCTTATTTCTTATGTTCTTATAACTCTGGTGGGAGTCCAGTGGAACAGCCACAAATGCTGCCTGCACCTTGAAATGTCAGATCCTGGCCTTACACTGGAGTTTCCAGTGATCTTGTTTATGGGCAGAGCCACGGCCCACCCCAAATAACACAGCGGGAGCACGGTTGAGGCTAAGGACTCCTTACACTGGGAGTTCACACTTCCTGAGCTTCAAATTGACCTGGCGTAAGTCTGGAGACAAATAGACCAAATGACATAAGGAATACCAGCCTACTTAAGGATGCAACCATGTTCCACTGGAATGGGTAGGGAGGGAAGTTCAAGTGGCGTGGAGCCTGGATCTCTGAAGATCGTTGGGGAGGTGAATTTTTTTTGTATCTTTTAAAGTAGCCCTCTGATACTGAGGGAGTGCTGCACTGTCAGAGAGAAGTTATGAGAAGTTAGCCCGAGGTCCCATCTGCCATCTCGGGTGAATGTAAAAGATCCCGAAGAAGATTTGAGGAGTTCTTCCGGTGTCCTGGTCGACACTTATCCTTCAACCAACATCACAAAAAAGCAGATTATCTGGCCATTTATTTCACTGCTGTTTGTGGGACCTTGCTGTGCGCAAATTGGCACTGCATTCTCTACATGAACACAGTAATGACGCTTCAAAAGTACTTCATTTGCTGTAAAGCGCTTTGCGACACTGTTTTGAAATCTGTGGAAATGTCTGTTTTGAGCAAGATACTACCATGTTCAGTTCAAACAAAATTACAAAAGTTCTGTGTTTACAAATGAATAAAATGAGAGATCCTGAGGTCATGAAAGGTGTTATATAAATGCAAATTCATTCTTCATTTGTTGGTGGGCTGGGGCAGTGATTTTTGCCTGTCTTTACGCTCATCTGCTTGAGCCCTTCCCAGCCAGCCCGCTTGTTCACCTACACACCACAAGTGTTTCTCAGCCACCTGTTTTCCCCCCACTCCCAAATGCTTCCCAACCCACCTGCTTGCTTGTCCACACAGCCCAAGTGCTTTCCAGCCTACCTATTCATCATCCCCAGTGCCCCAATTTGTATATTAAAAGGGTCTACCGCCCGAGTCAGGCAGTCACTCAGGCCACCTAGTGGAGGACCTTTGGGAGTAATACTTCGGCCACACTGTTGGCGGGAATGAGCCGATAAGTCATCCCACACCATTTTGGGAGTGTTAATGCCCCGTTTCCACCAGATGGGAGGCCTCAGAATCTCCCTCAATAGTTCAGAGATTCTTTATTTAGATACTGCAGATCGTATTTATTAGAAAATGAGTATCTGTTCCATCCACAACAGGGATCTTAGAATTCTTAACTATATTCTTCTTCAGTTGTTTAATACTATGGTCTACAAGAACTGGGTTGCTCCTCAGTCTACCTAATTTGGTGATTTGTCATTTGAAATTATATTTCCCATTAGATTCAAGCTTTAGATCAATATCCATTCCTTTAAGTTCAAGATTTGAATTCCTTCTAGTCAGTGCCTTCTATTTTCCAGATAAACTGGTGTTCAATGGCTCCACATGTCTTCTCTGATTTTTTTGCCATTACGCATTGATTTGCTAAGTCCGAATTTACAGCATTCATTTAGAAAAATCCATTATAATGTAATTTTTGTTGTAACATGGCAAATGTGTTGACATTTATCAATATAGACCATTTAAAATACATGTAATCTGTAATACAACATTGAAGAGGTGGGAAGGTGTAACCTTGGCACTTAATCCTTTCAAATGTACGGCAAACTGTAAAATTACATATCTATATTCATAACTTCATGTATAATTTAGCTTTTCCAGCTCAGGAATTGCAGTTGTATATGTGAAGTAAGAAATACGTTATCCAGCTGTCACTGCTATGCAGGAGTTTCTGATGTTTCCCTTTTTGAGTCACAGTACATCATTAATTTTTTTATTTTGGAACAAATATGACAGTAAGAGGTAAGCAAAGAGGAAATGGCAGTTTAGTCATTCTTATTATAGTCATGTATGTTGGCGGAAGTTTACATATTTCCATGGTAGCTGATGTTTTGCAGCAGTTTTTTTCCTCTTTCTTGCTGTTACATATTCAGTAAAAATAAATGAAAAAACTTTGGGCCCAATTTTAATAGGTGGGAATAGGGCGGGTTCGGATTGGATGCCCATTTTACACCCCCGCCTGATTTTTGGCTCCATTGACTTCAATTTCAGTTTGGACAGTTTATCAGGCGTTCCTGCTGGCTACCTAAAATAGATGTTAGGTCCCTTACTTATGGAAATGAGGGGACTACTGCCTGTTTTAGGACCCCTCAGGAAATTGGTGTCCCGAGGAGCAGAGCAGGCTTCACCTGGAATGGATGTGGGCTGGGAACCAGCCACCACCGAAAAGGTGAGTGTTAGTCGTTTAAAAAAAAAAATTCACATGGAGCCATAGAACTCCTGCCAGCCTTGATCACCCTCTTCCCACTGTCCTCTCACCCTCCCCTTCCAGCACTCACCTGAGGCCACTGCTGGCGAAACAGGTTGCCTGAAATTCACTGATGCAGAAGGGCAAGCTGCCTGTGGAGGCACAACAGGCTCATCCAGTTTATTTAGACGAGGCTCGAGGCCCAATTTCGGGCTCGCCTCAGGCCTGTAGGTTCGGGCGCATGTTGCAGCCACATCGCCATCTTGCAAGACCGGGCACTGACAAAATTGTACCACAAGGTGTCCAAACTCTATTTCTCACTTTTTGAAGTCAGAAAGAAATGAAAAAACCTTCCAACACAATGGGGTGGATTTTCACTTTTATCGCCAGCGGTAAACTGGCAGTGGCAGTTTGACCGCTCGTTTTACACACTGCCCGATTTTTGCGACCATTAACATCAATGGAAAAGAAAAATCGGCAGGGTGTGTAATAGGCGGCTGATTCTATACTGCCAGAAGTTGAGAGTTACCACCATAGTCTCCTCCTCCAACCCTCCCAGTCCAGAATGTTTAGCTTCTCCTCAGTTCAACCTAGCCCTGTTCTTCCATCCCCCATTCAAACTGACACGCTTCTCCCTATTCCCTTCAGTTCAACATGGCATTCCTTCCCCAGTTCAAGGTGGCACTCTTTCCTCCTCCCCAGTTCAATTTGGCACTCCTTCCCCCACAGTTTAAGCTTAAATTTGCATCCCCCTCCCCACCCCCAGCCCCTATTCAGGTTGGCATTCTCACATCCCATTGGGTTAATACTGGCAATCTCCCACCCCGCTTTCTCAGTTAATTATGTCACCCTCCTTCCTCCCCTTCAAAAGAGCACGGCTCCCAACTTCTCTCATCTTTCCTACCCCAAGTAACACTTTCCTTTCCCCTTCATTGCTATCCATTTCCTTTCCCAGTCCCTCTTCCATTTTTCTCTCTCCCCTCTCCCATTCAATCCCATCTAATTATTCCCTTTCCTCGCCATCTATTTCCTGCGCTTCCCTCTCCCCTCAGTGCTCCGAGTCAAGTCTTCCTGCTTCTGCGTTTCCCTACATTACAATAGTGGCTACACATCAATTACACTTCATTGGCTGTTAAACGTTTTGGGATGTCCTGAGGTCATGATAGGCGCTGTCAAAATGCAAGTTCTTCCTTTCTTTAATGGTGATTCTCCCCACTGCATTCTGTAGGCAAAAATTCCTGCCACAGTATGCAGCGACCAGAATGACTACAATTAATAGCAAGACTCAAGAATGAGCCCACTGATGGGCAAGAGGCCTGGTCTGTGCTGCTTTTTGTCAGCAAATGATGACATTCAGACCGAGTCCCTAAAATGCCATTGACAGTTGGCATGAATGGATCTAAATCACACACCCCAACTTCTTAATTAGCCTGTCAATCAATCAAAACCAGGATACCGATCTGCAAACTGACCTATAACTTACCCCATCATTCATTTCACGAATCTACAATACTTACACCTTTTAGTTTTAAAGTGACACGTGCCTAATTTCTATTTCACATGTTATAATATTCCTGTCCTTTTAAATCAACATGTCCTTTGACTTGCTGTGAGCATTGCCATGGGTGGTTCACCAGAACAGTATAAAAAATGACTAGCCCAGAAGTGAGATCAGGGGGGAAAAATTTGGTTGGTTTGTGCCTCCCGTTAGCACCTTAAGAGGGCGCTAATGGGGCGCAAAGCAACTAGCGCCTGAGCGTGACGATGTCTGTGCCGCTCGTGAATTTGACCAGACATTTTGCGGCGGCGCTAAACAATACCGCCCCGATCTCCTGCGCCCGCAGATCTTGACGTCAGTCGAGCGTGCAACACCCTTGTGGCGCCCCAGACCGGATATTGAGTGGCGCCCTCCTCCTTTGCGCCTGGCGCAAGCAACGACAGGGAGACTGGAACGTTTCCCAGTCGGTGAGGAACTGGGGGGGGCGCTATTTAAAGACGGCCTCTTCCTGGCTTTTTCTGTGGTAGACATTTTTGCACCACTCATTCTGACAGAGAGATTCTGAGAGAGAGAAGGAGAGACTTCTGCATAGAGTCAACGCTGTGTGAAGTAGTTTTGGCTACTGAGCATCACTTTGCAGGTACTTTTGGATTTGACCTTCATTACTTCGATTACCAAGAGAATGTGGGGGCTGCACTGATTCGGGGCGTCGTGCTGCGCCTGCAGATTCGGAGGCAACAGAGATGCAGAGAGAGTGGCAATCATGGCCAGACGGAGGAGGGCCAACAGGCCTCTGTACAGGAGACCTTACCCTCCCAGGGTATTTCGGCAACAATTCTCCTGCATTAATTTGTCTGAGGAGCAGTGTTTGTGCAGGCTGCGCTTCAGCAAGGAGGTGGTCACTGAGCTCTGCCACCTGCTGCAACCAGATCTGCAGCCTCTACTGAGGTCCAGGACGTCCCTGTCGGTGGCAGTGAAGATCACAGTAGCTCTGAACTTTTATGCCACCGGCTCCTTTCAAGCAGCTACTGGAGACATCGCCAATATCTCCCAGTTCGCGGTCCATTGCTGTATCCGTCAGGTCACAAATGCCCTCTATAAAAGGAGATGCCAGTACATCTCTTTCCCGATGACCCGGGCCAAACAGCATGAACGCGCTTGGGCTTTGCGAGGATAGTGGGCTTCCCCATGGTGCAGGGCGCCATTGACTGCACGCATGTGGCATTGTGGGCACCGCATGAGAATGCAGAGGTTTTCCAAAACTGCAAGGGGTTCCACTCCTTAAACGTCCAGTTGGTCTGTGACCACAGACAGCTGATACTCGCTGTCAATGCCCGCTATCCTGGCAGCAGCCATGATGCTTTCATCCTGCTCCAGACTGCTGTGCCAGAACTTTTCCAGGCACCGCATCAGCCAAGTGGTTGGCTCCTCGGGGACAAGGGTTATCCACTGTGCATCTGGCTGATGACGCCACTCCGTAACCCCAACACCCCTGCTGAGCTGCGGTACAACGAGAGCCATCTCGCCACCAGGAACATCATTGAGCAGACGATCGGCGTGCTCAAGCAACTGTTCCGCTGTCTGAACCACTCAGGAGGAGCCCTGCAGTACTCGCCTGAGCGAGTCTCCCTCTTCATAGTTGTGCGCTGCATGCTGCATAACCTGGCAATCCTCAGGACCCAGCCAATGCCACCAGGCCTTGGAGCACCACCGGAGGAGGAGGAGGAAGAGGAGGAGGATGATCAGCAGCAGCACCAAGGCGGGAGGGAGGCCCACAATGTTGAAACTGCAAGGGCCGTCCGTCAACGGCTGATAACAAGCCACTTCTAGGCCCCTGCTGAGGAAATGGCTTCTAGCATGGAGAACAACATGAATGAAACCAACCCGCAACCCCTAAGCCGGCCAAGGCAGCAATGATTCCAAAGGCCAAACCTGTACATTTTGAATACAAAAACTTTTTATTTTACAAACTGTGTGTGTGTCATTTCTTCATGAAAAACTAATAGAAACAAACACAAAAAATCATTCATTAACATAACTGGTTCTCACAACCTGGAGATAATGTCCAAAACACTAAACAAAGGTTTGAACACGAACCTCGGCCTTTAATAAAAAATTGACCAACATTTTGTCACACCTCCTACTTTTTGCCCTTTGAGGGTGATCTCCTTCCCTTGCACACTTCCCCCCTTCCCACCCTATTGCTCCTCCGTAATGGGGCCCCAGTGGCTGCAGTAAGACTGGTGGAAGGCTGCTGATTGTCAGAACCTGAGACTGCAGATGCCCTTGAAGGACAGCCTCGACCAGCTCTGGGCCTGGAGGGCCCGGCTGCAGACTGCACCAACTCTGCATGGGTGGCAGCAGTCTGGGCTACAGGCGGTGGCAAGTGCAATGGGGAAGTGACAGTGTTGGCAGCAGGAATGCTGTCATCTTCAGAGAGGACAGCAACTACCTGCTCGACCGACACACTGGCACTCCCACGGGGCAGCACATCAGCATCCGGAGCAATCTGCTGGAGCACAGATTGCTGGCCTGCTGCGGAGCGGTGAGAGCCCCGGGGAAATGTGTCCGAACCAGCGAGAATGGCAGCAGTCAGTGCTTGTGTGGCCTCAATCTGAGTCTGCAGGAGAGCAGTCTGAGATGGGATCACGGCAGCCAGTGACTGAATTGCAGCACTAAGCTTTAGCGTGGCATCCGCCTGTGCTACAGCGAAGTGCTCCACACTCCTTGCCAGTGCATCAATGAATTCGGGCACCCTTCCCACTGCACCCATGAGCTGAGTGTGCATGTCCTCCGCCTGGGTGTTCATTTCAGCGATGAGCCGCTCCTCCTCTGCGTCGAGTGCAGCAGGACTCGCTGGCCTACTCTCCCTCCGGGGAGAAAGCCCCCGAGCTTCCCTACCCCCATCGCATTGCTGCAGCCCACTGGGTCCCGGAGCTTCACCCTCATCAGACCCTTCCCCCCTGCTCCCCTCCAGGGAAGACGTGTTCCCAGTGTGGGCATGGGCTCCCTCGGGAGAGGGTGGCGCTGATGCTCCGGCTTCCTCTTCCTCCTCGCCTGCAGCTTCACTCCCACTGGCATCTTGAGGGCCCGTCTCCTCAGCTGGTGAATCACCATCTGAAAGCAGGGAGGTACAAGAGTGTCTTAAGCATGAGGACAGGGGGGCAGTAAGGGAGGAAGGAGTGCAGCGATTTAGTAAGTTGGATTGAAAGTGTCAAAGGCTGGTGTTGTGAGGGACAAGTGGAATGAGAGAGGAGAAAAAGGTGATGACCTTACCATTGCTGCCCCGAACGGGGTCGACAGGACCGATCATCTGGCTTGCCACAATCCTGTGGACGCGCGCCTCAAGATCGCTGAGGGGTTGCAGCTGAGGCTGCCCTCCACCCGTCCGTTGTTGCTGTCTCCTATTATGATAGCTTGGCCTGCAAGAAAAAGGACGGCGTCTGAGTAAATATACATCCATGGTCTTGCCTGATGTGCCTCCCATAATTGAATAGCCCTTAATTTATGCAGCCATGGTCTTGCCTGATGTGCCTCCCATAGTTGAATAGCCCTTACTGTATGCAAAGTGTGGAATGTGCGTGTGTGTTTCATGAGAGGGCCATAGGTGTTGGATGCGTGTCGGGCATTGGAGTTTTAAGACCCTCTGGCCATAGAGTGAGGTTGAGATGGAGGGATGGAGAGGTATTGAAAAAAAGCCACTCACCCTGACGACCCGAGTGAGGTCATTGAACTTTCTGCGACATTGACAATGGGTCCTGGGCACCATGCTCCTGGAGGAGACGTGCTGAGCCACCTCCCTCCACACCCTTCTGTAGTCGCGCGGCAAAGGCCTCCTGCCACTCTCAGGGAAGAGTACAGATCTTCTGCGCTCAACCGCGCCAATCAGAGCCTCCAAGGCCCGCTCGCTGAAGCGCTGAGCTCATTCTCTCACCCTCTCCATAATCCTTGGCTGGAAAATGTAGTCACAGGTCTCTCCAGGCCGAGATTCAAGGCTCCAATGAGCAGAGTGTGGCTGGAGAGCAAGATCGACCCTCCCCTTTAAGAACTGTCCGGCGCCAGTGTGTCTGTGTTCCACCGCTAACTGACATCACCTGCGCTGCGCCCGCGCTCTGAGTTAGCGCCTCGCTTCTCGGCCTTTGCGCCTTAAGACAGGTGTGCAGTGCCTGATTTAGCGCTCCAATCACCTCCAGGGGCGATAAAAGCCAAGTTTGCAGTCGGAGGTGATAATTAGCGTCAGGCGCTAAACTTTGCGCCCGGCCGATAATCGCGCCCCAAACGGGGCGATACTGAATTTCTCCCCCCAGGCCTCTAGGCTTATGCTGAAGTTCAAATGACCCTTAGAAACCACATGAACTTCACGTTTATGTGGGTTGACTCTTTGCTTGACGATATTAGAAATGAATGTGCCACGCATTTTTATGAAATTCTTCAAAGGGGTTAAACTGTTTAAAATAAATGAGTTGACATCTTTGTTAAAATAGCAAAAGGATTTCATATAAACTCAGTAACACGTTCATTACTAATATCGTACAGCATGATTTCAACTCCAAGATTTGGATATTAATTGAATTCATTAATGAGATTAATGATTATAATCACTCACAATTATCCATCAATCTCTATGTAAATCACATATTGTATTTCTGTGATCAAACAGTTGCAAAAATAACTGCATAAACGTATGTTATTATAATTTATGCTTTTTTATACATCAAGACCTACTTTGAAATTTGACTGCAGGATTAAAAATATGTAATCCTAGTCTTATGATTTCAATGTGACACACTGGTAGGACTAGAAAAATAAATACTAATAGTGTAGATTATTTTATTTGTATTATGGCATTTTCTGTTCACAACAGAAACAAAGCGCAATTGATAATTAATAATTTTGTTCTCATTTAGATTTGCTTACCTAGCTGACTCTAGGAAGCGGAATCAGTGGAGATTGTGAGGGTTATTTTGGGGAACGGGTGAAAATATGCATTAAGTAGGTGCTGTGCTAAAAAGGAAATGCCTGTTTAAAAGTTAGGTTTTAGCCCATAATTTTGGGGCTAATTGTTGATTATCATGATTTAACATGCCTGAAGGCATTAAACCGGAGACCTGCACGTTTCGCACTCAAGCGCTGATTTGGTAAATTTTCGTGGAGCGGTATATGTAGCCTCCACGTACGCACTTCCACTGAAGGTGTGGAATGCGCTTGCTGATAGTCAACGGCACGTATCAGGATGGCTCATGGACTGAAGGAGAGGGCTCAGAGGTTCTCGGACGCAGCACTGGGGTCCTGGTGGAGGAGATACAGAGGAGGAGGGATGTCCTGTTCCCACAGGGGAGAAGGAGGCCACAGAGGCAAATAATGCGGTGGATGTGGGAGGAGATAACCGAGAAGGTCACTACCGGGAGCCCTGCCCCCAGGAGGTGGCTCCAGTGCTGTAAACAAATGAAGCAATTTGACACAAGTGATCAAGGTAAGATCCCATCTCACAAACACACTTCTCAATAACTGTACCACTACCAGCATCACAACCTCAACACACTTCATCCACCATCTAACTGCACAAACATTCACACACCCCACACTATTGCATCCTTCACAGGCACTACTCACACCTCAGACACATCTCACAGCTCTTCAACCATGTGAGGCATCACACAAACACACACCTGCCAATACACTCCTTCACAATCACCACTCTCTCTCTATCAGGACAAGATAGCACATAACAGGCACCAGCAGGACCTGACCGGGGAGGGAAGCACGACTGCATGAGATCACTCCCCTTGTGGAGGCAGTGCTGGCAGTGATCGGGAGGGGAGTGGCAGATGCCGTGGCCACAGGCAGAGCAGGGGGCATATCGCCTAGAGGTATGTGGCCACTCCAGCTTCCTGACATATCCATAACTATTCCTGATCCCTAATCCCCAAACCATCCTCACTCACAAGCTCCATATGGTCCCTCCTATAGTGGCCACACCCATTGCACCCTAATCGTTCTAACTGTATCATTGCAGGCTCCCAGGAGCAAGATGCACCTCAGCCGCCCCCACAGGAACTGGAAGAGGAGGAAGAGTCACCTCACGCCCCCCGGAGCAAGAGAAGGAGGAGGAGGAGAGCGAGGAAGAAGGCAATGCGTCAATCACTACCACTGTCGCAGGCACCAGCTCAGAGACCGGCACCACGCGTAACTTAGAGCCTAGGTTAGAACATGGATCCTCACAGTGGCACACACCGGGCACTAGTGGGCAGCAGCCACACAGGGTGACAGGGACACCATAGATGCCATCTTTCCAGAGGGCAAGGTCACATACTAGTTCTGCTGTAGAGGAGTTAAATGAGGACCTTGCAAGGCCAAGATTCAGAAGAAGGTTGATGAGTTTGACAAACTAAATGTTGGTGCAATGGACAGCCTATCTGAAAGCTTACGGGTCATGGCTAGGGGGATGAGGAGTCCACCTCCAGATTGACACGTGGCCTGGAACCCATCCTCTCCAGTGTAGAGAGGATGGCCAATTCCATCCAGTGACCTGTGGAGCCCACCATCATGCAGCGTCTGATGACTGAGGTCACAGCTTCTACTGCAGTCATTGCTGCTTCCATGGAACGACAAAGTGCTGCAATGGAAGCTCAGGCAGCTGCCACAATGGCTCGAAGCTCCTTGTTTGAAAGGGGCTTGCAGAGCATCTCCAAAGCATAGAGATCTGTCCTCCAGCAGATCACTGAGCTGGTTGAACAGCTGCCCCGAGATAGTGGCGTGGGAATCATGGAGCATGAACCTACCGGCCTCTCTCCAGATAGCAGCGCTCCTGCTCCCTCCCCCGCCACTCTATTGCTCTTGCAGGTGCCTGTCAGCCAGGCAGTCCAAACTACTCAAGCCCATGCTGAGATGGTGCAGTCTGAGGCAGGGCCATCACGACCCACAGCCTCTCGAGGGCGTCTCAGGAGGACTTCTGAACTGCCCTCTTCAGATTCTCAGCAGCCATCCAGCTCGCCTGCTGCCACTCGGGTTGCACTTCGTAGAAGCACCAGAGTAGGCAAGAGCGCTTATATTATAGCCATGAAGGATAAGCACCAGGGTGAATAGATTAGTATTTGTAAGTGCTGTTGGTTATGTCATAATTTTGTTGTTTGCTTTTGATGTATATAATCAGTGATTATGGTAATTGGGTAGTGCTGAAATTGTTGGTCTTTTTTATTGTGTTCTTCGCAGGGAAGGGGTTGAAAGGATTGAGTGCAGATGGTGGACTTCTCGCTGGATCCTCAGTTGTGGAAGGTAAGGCATACTCCAAAGTCTGATGGTGGAGGACGACTCTCAAAAGCGCTCTTCAATTAGATGGCGGCAAGTGTCCCTCCCAAGTGCGGGCTGTCTACCTGGAATCCTCTGCTGTTCCCCCTGGTCCTCCACCTTTTCTTCCTCCACCTCCTCAACTTCTTCCACCTCCTCTTCTTCTTCCTCCTCCTTGTGTGGCTCCTGAGCTTGACCCTCTAGCACAATTCCTGGTGGTAACAGTTGGTCTCATGATTGCCAGATTGTGGAGCATGCAGCAAGTCACCACAAATCTGGAGCCCTCCTGTCCCTCTTCTCTGTCTCTCCTCCAGCAGCTGGTGCTGCTCTTTCTGGCCTCATCTCCTCCTCACATTCCTCCTCCAGACCAAGGGGGACCCCTAGAAAGATCCCCATGACCAACCACATCCTTTCTCCTGGTGACTCCTATAAGGTCTCCAATAAGAAAGAGTAGCACAGCAATCACTCTCTTTAGGTGAACTCCTCAGAAAATTTGCAAAATAAATGTTGATACAATGTTGGTGAAGTCTTGACCAAATGCCCTGGATAGTCTCCCGATGTGTATCAAAAGTTGTCTTCAAACGCAGTGTAGTCAGTCGATCTCCAGCAGCAAGTGAACAGTAAAGCTGAGCATGGCTTTAAGTAGCGCTCGAAATCCTCACCAACAACTTCATTACTCCTGTTCAGATGGTTGCTGTTAGGAGAGGTCAGTAATTGCAGTGCTAGCCAGCAAAATGGCATGCAGCCTCTTTAATGAGCGTTAGGAGCCAATTTAATTGGTCATCAGAGCCTTAATCATCCTCAGAAGAATGGGTTTCCCTCAGGTCCTGCCGAATTTAACGGCAGAACCTGATTATAATTTTTTTCTTGGTTTCCTGGCCACGGCCAGCCAGATTGAGAGGTTGTCTCATCGTGGGGGGTGGGTGAAGCAGGTAAACTGGATCTAGCAGGTAAGTGGAAAGGCACTTACCTCCTGGATCCAGCAGTTCTCGTTTCCCTTTAGTTGCTGGGTTTCCCGAGGCCTGCCAGGGTTAAACTTAAAATGGTGGTTAATTCTGAGGCATGCAGCCTCATTATAATATTTAAATGACCAACCCACCTCCTACGAGCGGGTTGGTTGCCCGCTCCAGGTCCCGCCCCATTAAAACCAGAAGTGGGCGGATTCGAGGCAGGTTGCAGATTTTTAACATTTTTACATCCGACCCAAAGCCACCCATTTTTGTGATTTAAAATTCCCCCCAACATTGCAGGTCGATGACCTTCCATCACAACTGTAAAACTATAATATTGTTTCCCTCTCCCTTTTCCCCCACAATGACTGCCATTCATACATATGCATGAACAGATATTTAGACAGTGAAATTCCTCTGCAGGTGCTAAAGGTAAATTAACATTGAGCGATTTTCTGCATCAGCATTAATGGAACATTTTCATATTTTTGCTCATGTTTCTCAAATTCCTCTGAAGGTTATCCCGTTTAACGAGAGTTTCTGCATCGACAGTGTTAACATTTTTGGCTTGTAAAAGGCTTGATCAGCATAATAAAAGGCAAACCTGCAAATTTGCATCTGCTTTCCTTTCAGCTTAAAAAGCATTAATATTGGATGTTATACAGAGGGTGTTTAGACATTGGAAAGAGTCAGCAGAGGTCCAGTACACAAAGCTCTGAGAGGCATAGCACTAAATTTTTACTCAGAGGCGGGGAGGGAGCGAGGGGGCTGGATTGAGGGCAGGAAACCCGAAAGAATGGAATTTAACAGCAGGACCTGATTAACATTTTTCTCTCCGTTTCATGGCCCGCAGCCAGCCAGATTTAGAGGGCAGCTGGCTGTTGGGCGGGTAGGCCTTCAGCAGCAGGCTGCAGCCAGAGAGCGGACAGGAGGGAGGGAGGGATCGGAGGTCAGGGAGCGTCAGAGATCTGAGGCCTGGGGGGGGGGGGGGGGGGAGGGTCAGAGGCCGGGATGGGTCAGGGGCCGGAGGCCTGAGGGATCATAGGCCGGCGGGAGGTGGGGGGTGGGTTCTGAGGCTGGGGAGGGGGTGGTTGGAGATCAGAGGCCTGAGGGATCAGAACCGGGGGAGTCAAAGGCTGGGCGGGGTCGGGGCCAGGAGTTGGGGGGCTTGGAGGTCGGAGGCCTGAGGGATCGGAGGCCTTGGGGAGGGGTTCAGAGGCCGTGGGTGGGGGGGGTGTCAGAGATCGAAGGCCTGAGGGATCAGAGGCCGGGAAGGGGGGGGCAACCAATCCACTCAGGAGGTGGGTCAATCACTAACTGCTTTTAAGGAGGGTGCATGCCTCTATTTTAACAGGATTTTTATTTTCATCCCATTTCGGCTGGGTTTCCGGGGCCTAGGGAAACCCAGCAGGTAAAAGGAGGCAAAAAGGGCTGGATCCATAAGGTAAAAGCCTTTACAGCACTGCTTGTGGGCTGGAGGAGCAGGAGTGTTCCCCCCATCAAGCTTACCTGCTTTCAGTTCCACGATCGCTGAATTCCCCCACTTGCAATTTCCACCTGGCCCCGACCACCATCTCTTCCCCCGCGATCTCTCTCCCCCCGCAATCGTTTCCCCGCCCCTACCACGAGACAGTCCCGACCGCGATCTGCCTCCCTACCTGCTCTCTGGTCCCCAGCTGCGACATTGTGCTGCAGGCTTTCCTGTCAATCAGGGAAACCTACAGAAAAACTTTACAAGATGTCTTGCAGTTAATATCTGTGAGCTGTGGGCCAAACCAGCACTCCAAGGCAGCTTGTTGATGGGGAGGGAGAAAAATCGGCTCGCTTTTATGTAGAGCATCGGTGCCATGGGCTCCGTCCATTTGTACCTCAAAATTGGGATCCTGTGTCGGTCGTAAGACTCAATTTGCATATTACAAGTGGCTTCTCGCCTGAAACAGGCAGGCACTCCGATCTCCCTTCTCAGGAATAACAACAGAAAACGCTGGAAAAACTCAGCAGGCCAGGCAACATCCGTGGAGAGACAAACAGAATTAACGTTTCAGGTCGAAGACCCTTCGTCAGAACTGAGAAAAAAGGAGGAACTGAAACAGATAAAAAAGCAAGTGGGAGGCTGGGGGAAGGAATAAAAGAACAAAAGGGGAGGTCTGTGATAAGTAGAGACATTAAGAGATGCTCAAGGCAAGACGAGATGGTAATAGGACAGGTTAAGAAACAAAAGATGGCTCTGAAGTGTGAAGTGTGAAGAAGTGTCTCCCTTCTCAGGACCCTATCCAAGATGTCAGCAGCCAGAGCGTCAGTATAAACGGGGCAATTAGAGGCCCGCTTACACTGGGAGGAGAGAGTTAAAACAGCCCCCATTTTCCAGCAGTGAGATTTGAGGGTATTATCAGGAAAGAGGACAAAGAGACACAGATACAAAGAACATTTTCAAGGTGAAAGAATGCAACACAGACTTTTTCCAAAGAGGGCAAACTACCAAGACAAAGATATGTGATTGGTAGAGAAAGCGAAATCACAAGAGGCAGAGGGTTTTTGAAACCATCAGAGAGCAAGAGAGATCAGAAGTGACAGTTTCTGAGAGAAAGTAAGGCCTGTAATTTTCTCTTGGCAGATCTTTACAGGTACCTACTACTTTATAAGCAGACAAAGAGCACAAAATTACATAATGTTATATATTTATACAACGTCTGGAGTTGTAAGCAATTTGTTGTGTGTTTTCTTTCTCCATTTCTTTCAGGGATCTGTCCCTTCTCATCTCTCTCTACTTATTTTGAAGCTCCATTTATTCGGATTTTTGCACGTTTTTTACTTCGCCAAATCTTTCTTTGGTCAAATTTCTTCGAATTGAATTTGCTCTGATAAAATCCCTCTCTTTCCTGAAAATACAGTACAATATAAACAATGGCCTTGATATTAACACCCCCACCCATGACGGCCGGGAGAGGGTCGGGGATTAAAAAAATTAAATACACGCCACGCAACGCCAACCCGCCGCGCACACACCTGCTGCCTTTTTTACAGCAGCGAATATCGGGGCGTCCAAGTGTCCCACCGTGGAGAGGCGGGACGCTTAATTAACATATTTAAATCGGGCTCCCACAGTGCAATTGGGAGGCCGATTTATAATTTATTGTTGCTGCACGGGTTTCCCAGGGGTCGATAAACGCGGCAGTGAAATGGAGACGGGAACAGTCAGCTCCACAGGGTAAGTGGCTCTTTCAGCACCCCTTGTGGGCCAGGAGGAGCAAGCGTGCTCCCCCCGGGCTCCTCAAGGAAGCCTTTGGCCTCCCCCAGCTCCGATCTCCAGCCTCACCCACCACCCCCACAGCCCCGATTGCTGACTGCCCCCCCAGCCCTCACGATCGGCAGCCTCTCTCCCTCCCGATTGCCGGGAACCATCCCCAAGGCTGCAGACTCCTGCCACTGGTTTTCCCGCCCGCCCGCCAGGTTGTCCATTTTGCCGGCTGCCGGGTGGGAAATTGAGCTAAAATATGTTAATGAAGTTCTGTCATTAAGGTTAGCAGGACCTCCGCGTCCCCGGCCTCTTCGGCAGTTTTCAGCCTCATCCGCACCCACCCCAGGGCCAATGATTACACTGGGAACATTATAGTATTACAACTTGCACTTTTATGGCCACACCATCCTTCTCCAATGCCTCTCCACCGTCGTCCTACTGGGTGGGACTGCACTCGCCTGGTTCCAGTCTAATCTATCTAATTGTAGCCAGAGAATCACCTGCAATGGTTTCTCTTTCCGCTCCTGCATCATTACCTCTGATGTCCCCCCAAAGATCTATCCTTGGCCCCCTCCTATTTCTCATCTACATGGCAACATCATCCGAAAACAGCATCAGTTGCCACTTGTACGCTGATGACACCCAGCTCTACCTCACCACCACTTCTCTCGACCCCTCCATGGTCTCTAAATTATCAGACTGCTTGTCCGACATCCAGTACTGGATGAGCAGAAATTTTCTCCAATTAAATATTGGGAAGACCGAAGCCATTGTTTTCGGTCCTTGCCACAAACTCCGTTCACTAGCCATCGACTCCATCCCTCTCGCTAACATCTGTCTGAGGCTGAACCACACTGTTCGCAACCTTGGTGTCATATTTGACCCTGAAATGAGCTTCCGACCACATATCCGCGGCATAACTAAGACCGCCTATTTCCACCTCCGTAACATCGCCCGTCTCCGTCCCTGCCTCAGCTCATCCGCTGTTGAAACCCTCATCCATGCCTTTGTTACCTCTAGACTTGACTATTCCAATGCACTCCTGGCTGGCCTCCCACATTCCACCCTACGTAAACTTGAGGACATCCAAAACTCGGCTGCCCGTGTCCTAACTCGCACCAAGTCCCGTTCACCCATCACCCCTGTGCTCGCTGACCTACATTGGCTCCCGGTTAAGCAACGCCTCATTTCAAAATTCTCATCTTTATTTTCAAATCCCTCCAATGGCCTCGCCCCTCCCTATCTCTAATCTCCTTCAGCCCCACAACCCCCTGAGATATCTGCGCTCCTCTAGTTCTGCCCTCCAGAGCATCCCTGATTATATTTGCTCAACCATTGGTGGCTGTGCCTTCTGTTGCCTCGGCCCCAAGCTCTGGAATTCCCTGCCTAAACCTTTCCACCTCTCTACCTCTCTTTTTCCTCCTTTAAGACTCTCCTTAAAACCCACTTCTTTGACCAAACTTTTGATCACCTGCCCTAATTTCTCCTTATGTGGCTCGGTGTCAAATTTTTTGTCTTATAATATTCCTGTGAAGTGCCTTGGGACATTTTACTACGTTAAAGGCGCTATAGAAATACAAGTTGTTGTTGTTGTTTTATAAATGTAACATTGAGCGTCCATTTTATGGGCCTAAAATAGGTGCAACAATAACCAGATAACAGTGCAGAGGCCTGCGCCTGATCTGCATGGGGTTGCGGGCCAGTGCAAAAATAGTTGGGGACCACTAGTGCAAGCTTCATTTCAATATTTAAATGAGGTTCCTGCACTCATTTCACACCTGGACTCCTAATTCCGTTTGCCGAAGGCTGCTTAAAAAAGGCCCAAAAATGTGAAAAATATTTTGTGGAGTCAGAAGGAGAGGTCACCCTTGCCCCCTTTACGATTGCCTCATCCCTTTCCCGGACTTACATCTGGGCCTCAGCGGGGCCAATATTCATACAGCCCTGACAGGCGAGCTCTGTCAGGGCACTGCAATGGTGCCGCAGCTCACCTAATTTATTTTGATCAGGTCTGAGGACTAATTTACTTTGGTCCGCTGGCCTCTCCGTTCCGACGTGCCATCGCTGTGCATCGGCGGAATTGCGCTCAGCTTGAGGCATTAAGGAATTTAGGCCCCAGAATGTTGGGGAAGGAGGTAGGGCTGCAGAAGTGTGTAGACTTGGGGGGGCGGTGGGGGGGGGGGGGTGCAAGTCAGGTGAATGTTAAAGAAAATGATATTTTAAATTTAATGCTTTGTGGGCAAGGAGTCTGTGAGGACAAGATGCTGGGGAAGCGGAATATATGCAGCAGAGTTTTTGACAAGTTGAAGATTAGTTAGGGAAGAGTCTGGCAGGCCAGCAAAGAGAGTATTGGAATAGTCGAGTGTGGAGGTGATGAAGGCCTGTATAAGGGTTGAGCAGTGAAAGGGCTGAGGCAGCGACTGAGGCAGGCAATGTTCCAGAGAAGGAAGTAAGTGGTCATTGTAATGGAGAGAATATGAACAAAGAAACAAAAAAGGACAGGTAAAGACCAGCTGGTGCATTGAGCCCATCCTCTACTGTCATGGTGAAACTTCTGCACACCATCTCTCCCATTTACCTCTCCCCCCACCATTCCACCAGCCTTGCAATCTTCAGGGATAGGCAAATAAAGAGAAGTCAATGGAAATAAAATCAAGAGATATGTAAAATGGATTACCCACTTGCTATCACCCGTTTTACAAAGTCAAGATCTACCTCAGTATTCTAGATGAGGTCTAACCAAGGCCTTATACAGAGACAAAATAGTATTTCTAGTTTTGTATTTAATTTTTCTGACAATGTATCCTATTTTCTTTTAGAATTGTCTCACAACATGGTCAGGGGCCTTCAATGATTCAGTATAGAGTCTGAAAGTCAGCTCAAGGTTGCACATGATGCTAAGGTTGCAAACAATCTGATTCAACCTGAGACAGTGGCTGGGGAGGAAGATAGAATCAGTTGCAAGAGAGCAGAGTTTATGGTGGAGACAGAAGACACTGCTTTGGTTTTCCAAATATTGACCTGGAAAGTTATGACTGATCCAAGACTGTATGTCGGGCAAGCAGTCTGACAGCAGAAAGACAGTTGAGGGGTTGAGAGAGGTGGAGCTGGGTATCATCAGCATACATATGGAAGCTAACCCTGTGTTTGATGTCACCAAGGAGCAGCATGTGAATGAGGAAAAAGAAGGGGTCAAAGATAGATCTTTGGTGGTCTCCAGAGGCGATGGTTTGGGGGAGGGAAGAGAAGCCATTGCTGGAGATGTTCTAGTTATGTTTGGAAAGGCAAGAATAGGGCCATGTGAACCTGGAGAACAAAGTAGTTGTGCGGAGAAGAATAGCATGGTCAATCAAATGCTGCGGCGAGTTCAAGAATGAAGACGAGAGTTAATCATAGTTGTGTGTGACTTTGGTTTAAGGTCATTTTGGTGCTAGGAGAAGGGCAGGAGAGATTCGAACAAGGCGTTACAGGAAAGTTGGATATAGAGCTGGAAGGGAACAAATTAAAAGACGTTAGAAAGGACTTCTGGGTTCCCGGCCAATATTCCTCCCCCCGCTCACGAGACCCACCCCAATAAATATCGGGACCATAGAAACAGGAGTAGGCCATTCAGCCCCTCGGGATTGTTCTGCCATACATTTAGATCATAGCTGATCTGTACCTCAACTCTATTTACCCATCTTTGATCCATGTCCCTTACCGAACAAAAATCTATTGATTTCAGTCTTGAAGATTTCAATTGACCCAACATTCACAGCCTTTTGGGAAGCAAGTTCTAGATTTCCACTGCCCTTTGTGTGAAAAAGTGCTTCCTGATTTCACCTCTGAATGGCCTAGCTCTAATTTTAAAATTGTGCTGTCTTATTCTAGGGGGTAAAAATTCAGTTGGTTGCGCCTCCCGTTAGCACCTTAAGAGGGCGCTAATGGGGCGCAAAGCCGCTAGCGCCCGGGCGCAGCGATGTTTGCACCGCTCGGGAACTTAACTAGACATTGTGCGGCGGCGCTAAACCATACCGCTGCGACCACCTGCGCGCGCAGATTGTGACGTCATTCCATGGTGCAACGCCCTTGTGGCGCCCCGGAGCGGAAATTGAGTGGCGCCCCCTGCCTTACCGCCTGGCGCATCCAACGACCGGAAAACTGGAACGCTATCAATCGCTGTGGGGCTGGGGGGGGGCGCTATTTAAAGGGGGCCTCTTCCTGTCTTTTTCTGTGGTTGACATTTTTGCACCACTCGTTCTGAGAGAGAGAGAGAGAGATTCGGAGAGAGAGAAAGAGAGACTTCTGCATTGAGTCAACGCTTTGTGAGGTAGTTTTGCCTACTGATCCTAACTTCGCTGGTACTTTGGTTGCTGTCCTTCATAACTTTGCTTGCAAAGAGACTATGGGGGCTGCACTGATTGGGGGCGTCGTCCTGCTCCAGCTGAATCGGAGGACACAGAGACGCAGAGAGAGAGTGGCAATGATGGCCAGACGGAGGAGGGCCAACAGGCGTCTGTACAGGAGAACTTACCCTCCCAGGGTATATTGTGAACAGCTCTCCTACGTTCATATGTCTGAGGAGCTGTGTTTGCGAAGGCTGCGATTCAGCAAGGAGGTGGTCACTGAGCTCTGCCACCTGCTGCAGCCAGATCTGCAGCCTCAACTGAGGTCCAGGACGTCTCTGTCGGTGGCAGTGAAGGTCACAGTGGCTCTCAACTTCTATGCTACTGGCTCATTTCAAGCTGCTGCTGGGGACCTCGCCAATATCTCCCAGTTCGCGGTGCATTGCTGCGTCCGGCAGGTCACAAACGCCCTCTTTAAAAGGAGATGAGAGTTCATCTCTTTCCCCATGACCCCAGACAAGCAGCGTGACCGCGCTCTGGGCTTTGCGAGGATAGCGGGCTTCCCCATGGTGCAGGGCGCCATTGACTGCACGCATGTGGCTTTGCGTGCTCCACATGAGAATGTCGAGGAATTCCGGAACAGAAAGGGGTTCCATTCCTTGAATGTTCAGTTGGTCTGTGACCACAGACAGCTGATACTCGCTGTCAATGCCCACTATCCTGGCAGCTGCCACGATGCTTTCATCCTGCGCCAGACTACTGTGGCAGAACTTTGAGGCACCGCATCAGCCAGTTGGTTGGCTTCTCGGGGACAAGGGGTATCCATTGAGCACCTGGCTGATGACACCGCTCCGTACGCCCAACACCCCTGCTGAGCTGCGGTACAACGAGAGCCATCAAGCTACCAGGAACATCATTGAGCGCACAATCGGCGTGCTGAAGCAACGGTTCCGCTGTCTCGACCATTCTGGAGGAGCCCTGCAGTACTCGCCTGAGCGAGTATCCAACTTCGTAGTTGTGTGCTGCATGTTGCATAACATGGCAATCGTCAGGACCCAGCCAATGCCACCAGGCCTTGGAGCACCACCAGAGGAGGAGGAGGAAGAGGAGGAAGAGGACGAGGAGGATGATCATCAGCAGCATCAAGGCGGGAGGGCGGCCCACAATGGTGAAACTGCAAGGGCCGTCCGTCAACGGCTAATAGCAAGCCGCTTCTAGGGCCCCTGCTGTGGAAATGGCTTCTGCCATTGCTAACAACATCAATGAACCCAGCACGCAACCCCTAAGCCGGCCAAGGCACCAATGATTCCAAACACCAAACATGTATATTTTGAATACAAAAACTTATTTATTTTACAAACTCTGTGTGTGTCATTTCCTCATGACAAACTCATAGAAATAAACACAAAAAAACAGTCATTAACATAACTGGTTCTCACAACCTGAGATAATGTCCAAAACACTAGACAAAAGTTGGACCACGAACCTCGGCCTTTAATAAAAAAATGACCAGCATTTTGTCACACCTCCTACTTTTTGCCCTTCGAGGGTGATCTCCTTCCCTTGCGCACTTCCCCCCTTCTAACCCTACTGCTCCTCCGTAATGGGACCTCAGTGGCTGCAGCAAGGCTGGTGGAAGGCTGCTGATCGTCAGACCCTGACACTGCAGATGCCCCTGAAGGACGGCCTCGACCAGTTCTGGGCCTGGAGGGCCCGGCTGCAGACTGCACCAACTCTGCATGGGCGGCAGCAGTCTGTCCTACAGACGGTGGCAAGTGCAGTGGAGAAGTGACAGTGTTGGCAGCAGGAAATGCTGTCATCGTGAGAGAGGACAGCAACTCCCTGCTCGCCCGACACACTGGCACTCCCACGGGGCAGCACTTCAGCATCCGGAGCAATCTGCTGGAGCACAGATTGCTGGCCTGCTGCGGCGCGGTGAGAGCCCCGGGGACATGTGAACGAACCATCGAGGTTGGCAGCAGTCAGTGCTCGCGTGGCCTCAATCTGAGTCTGCATGAGAGCAGTCAGAGATGGGATCACGGCAGTCAGTGACTGAATTGCAGCACTAAGCGTTGGTGTGGCATCCGCCTGTGCTACAGCGAAGTGCTCCACACTCCTTGCCAGTGACTCAATGCATTCGGGCACCCTTCCCACTGCACCCATGAGCTCAGTGTGCATGCCCACCGCCTGGGTGTTCATTTCTGCGATCAGCCGCTCCTCCTCTGCATCCATTGCAGTAGGAGTCGCTGGCATACTCTCCCTCTGGGGAGAAGGCCCCCGTTCTTCCCTACCCCCATGGCGTTGTTGCAGCCCACTGGGTCCTGGAGCTTCACCCTCATCAGACCCTTCCCCCCTGCTCCCCTCCAGGGAAGGCGTGTTCCCAGTGTGGGCATGGGCTTCCTCGGGAGAGGGTGGCACTGATGCTCCGGCTTCCTCTTCCTCCTCGGCTGCAGCTTCACTCCCACTGGCAGCTTCAGGGTCCGTCTCCTCAGCTGGTGAATCACCATCTGAAAGCAGGGAGGTACAAGAGTGGCTTCAGCGTGAGGACAGGGTGGCAGTAAGGGAGGAATAAGTGCAGCGAGTTAGCAAGTTGGATTGAAAGTGTCAAAGGCTGGTGTTGTGAGGGACAAGTGGAAGGACAGAGGACAAAAAGGTGATGACCTTACCATTGCTGTCCAGAATGGGGTCGGCGTCTCCAGTGGCGACGGGACCGATCACCCGGCTTGCCACAATCCTGTGGACGCGCTCCTCAAGATCACTGAGGGGTTGCAGCTGAGGCCGCCCTCCACCTGTCCGTTGCTGCTGTCTCCTATTATGCGCCAGCTTGGCCTGCAAGAAAAAGGACAGCATCTGAGTAAATATACAGCCATGGTCTTGCCTGATGTGCCTCCCATAGGTGAATAACCCTTACTGTATACAGCCATGGTCTTGCCTGATGTGCCTCCCATAGGTGAATAGCCCTTACTGTATGCAGCCATGGTCTTGCCTGATGTGCCTCCCATAGGTGAATAGCCCTTACTGTATGCAAAGTGTGGAATGTGTGTGTGTGTTTCATGAAAGGGCCATAGGTGTTGGATGAGTGTTGTGCATTGGGGTTTTAAGACCCTCTGGCCATAGAGTGAGGTTGAGATGGAGGGATGGAGAGGTATTGAGAAAAAGCCACTCACCCTGTGACCCGAGTGAGGTCGTTGAACTTTTTGCGGCATTGAACATGGGTCCTGGGCACCATGCTTCTGGAGGAGACGCTCTGAGCCACCTCCCTCCACACTCTTCTGTACTCGCGTGGCAAAGGCCTCCTGCCACTCTCAGGGAAGAGTATACATCTTCTGCGCTCCACCGCACCAACCAGAGCATCCAAGGCCCGCTCGGTGAAGCGCTGAGCTCGTTCTCTCACCCTCTCCATCCTTGGCAGCAAAATGGATTCACAGGTCTCTCCAGGCCGTGATTCAAGGCTGCAATGAGCAGGGTGTGGCTGGGGAGCAAGTTGGCCCCCCCCCGCTTTAAGAACTGGCCGGCGCCAGTGTGTCTGTGTTCCCTCGCTAACTGGCAGCACCTGCGCTGCGCTCGCGCGCTGAGTTAGCGCCTCACTGCTCGGCCTTTGCGCCTTAAGACAGGTGTGCAGCGCCTGATTTAGCGCTCCACTCACCTCCCGGGGCGGTAAAAGTGAAGTTTCCAGTCAGTGGCGATAATTAGCGCCAGGCGCTAATATTTGCGTCCAGACGATATTTGCGCCCCAAACGGGGCGCGACCTAATTTTTCCCCCTAGATTCCTCGCTAGAGGAATGGATTCTTTGTATCTACCCGATTGAATCCCCTAACCATTTTAAATGCCTCAATTTGAACATCCTTCAACCTTCAAAACTCAGGGGAATACAATCTATGGTTCCTTCCATTTGGTGTTCAGAAGTGGGGGAGGGGTGCGTAGAACAGGCAGGGAGAGCATATCTCATGGCACTGCTTCTCACCAAAATGTAAGCAGTCAAAACATTTCATTTTGTTTGACTCATTAACAGTTTGGTTGTTATGCGGTTTCCAGCTCACATTTTTTTCTATACACAGAAGGCCCAGACACTCATGCATTCCATTTCTGTAACTATATAATGAGTGCCCTGGTCACCTTTCGAAACATGATGGGTACAGAGCACCACGTACTCACCCTCAAGAGTTTGCAGTGTATCAACTCTGCAGGCTCATTAACTTTATGGGGAGGCCGTAGAAGGCAAATCTATTTGAAGGTGGATAATTAGTTATTGATCATAAATAGAAAATAATGGGCAAACTATTAATTTAATGTAGGACACTTAATTTTAATTGTTGTGAATAGATGTGAAAACCAAAGTTCTCAGAAAATGTTTAATGGTAGCCCATAGGACCTATCTTCCAAATGCACACGCTTGATTCGGAGCCTCATCTGCCGAGAACGCATATTGGGCTCGCTCTCCTAGATTTCCCCTCCTGGCCACATATTTCATTGCATATTTATTGGTTTCTGTAAAATGTGCCTGCATATTTGCAGCAGAAGACAATTTTTCTTACAATCAAATAAGCAGCTGCAGTTTCAGTGGTGAACAGGGCAAGCACATCATTGGATGCAACGCCATAAATGGCATCGCATGTATACAGATAACCACAAAATCATCATATAAAGTTTTTTGCAGTGCTTGCTTTGTTTGTAGGTGTCTTTTGGAGCCATAATTCTAATAAATTTTCCTCTTTTGTAAACAGCAGCCTGCCAGCAGCACCACTGGCCCAGAAGAAGCCAGTGTCTCCGAGCATCCTGTGTCCTTCTGCCCAATGCTCAGATTAATGACACAAAAAAAAGACAAAAGTTGAAACAGAAAAAAATCCAGATACACAAGAAGCAAAAGAACCTCTCCCCCTCCACCCCAAACATGCCATTATCATAATGGGGTGGACTCCCTGGGAGCGATTTTAACCCTACTCGCTCAGCAGAAACCTGGCTCTTACCTGTCCGACAGCCGCCATGATCGCAACATCTGCAATTTTAACTTGATCTCCTGAGCAGGCAGCAAGGACATGCACCCAAAGCCAACAGGGTCCTTCACATATGCATGTTGCGGCCCACTGACAACATCAAGACCCGACTGTAATTTTAACGCAGGCTTGAGGGGGAATCCACCTGGAGTTAAAGGCCGGAATTTTCTTTACCTGGGCGGGTCAGGACCCCGTTAGATTTTTTCACTGTGCTCCTCAGAGTGAATTTCACTTAATGGTGCCTATTAAGCCAGGCCTGTATGTTTCCCGGCCCTATTAAATGGTGCAGATCTGATGATGTCATCGATGACTCATTTCTAGCTGGGATATTTAAAGGAGCCTTGACCACATTGCATTTGAAGGTTCATCAAGGAGTGTGCAGGCTGTACAGTTTAGATTGTGGGTCTTGCTCAGCCTTGTACACATGACTGCAAAGAGGCAGAGGGCTGCACCCAGGTTCTCAGATGACTCCCTCCATATGCATGTGGAGGGAGTGAGAGCACGCAGGGAGGTCCTCTTCCCTTCTGATGGGCGCAAGAGACCTCCCCAGGAGACCAAAAGAGCCTGGCTCAAGATAGCAGAGGAGGTCAACAGCAGGGATGTTGTCAGGAGGACCTGGGTGCAGTGCTGGAAGCGCTTCAATGATCTCATTAGATCAGGAAAGATGAGTGCAAAGCCACACTCAACTTCATCCTGCTGTGCCTCTCATCACATCCCCATCACTCTGCCTTCCCAAGCCTACCCCTGCACATCATTACTCACACCAACATACCTTGCACGCCCACCCATCCCTCTCTCTCTATCTACATAATCACAACCCCATCTGACTAACCACCCATCACACTTACCCTCATCCTAATGCACTCTTACCAACTAACCCCATGCAAGGAGGCCATTTGGCATTGGCACCCCACTCCCTCATAGTCACCCTCTACAGATGTAACCCATCCATTCCTTACACTCATTCCATCACTCTCACTCAAACTTCTCTTCTTTCTCTCCTTGCAGGAGAAGAGAGCCCACAATAAGAGGGAAAGGGAGAGAACCGGAGTTGGCCCTCCATCATTGGCCATGTTGACTCCAGCAGAGGAGGTCACCCTGGATGTTTCAGGAGTTGCAGAGCAGCTGGAGGTGGGAGATGGAGAGAGGGGGACATCTCAGCAACCTGGTGACAGAATTACATCTCACACAGCCACATGGCATACAGCAGTCACTCATATGGGGACTGATATCAGCAGCCAGTGAATGTTCATCATGTGCATAATGGTATCGTTACCCATTCTTAATATAACATTTCTAAATCATCTCTTTGCTCTCCCACAGGTCCATCAAGAGCCCCTCCCCCCCCTCCCCGCATCCCCCCCCCCCCACTGTCCAGGCAGAAGAGGAAGACGACTCCTCAGAGGAGCCTCCAGCCTCTGAGGGTGCAACGTCACCAGACATAAATGCACCCAGCACCAGCGCAGTTACGCACACCTCGGTGGGTCCTACGCGAGATAGATAGTGTTGTCATCTGGTATCTCACAAGTCACAAGTAAGCAAGAGCAGATGTTGGAGACATGGACAGTAGTGGAGACTCCTTGCCGGAGGGTGCAGGACTCTCCCAGCTCTGCTCAGCTGCATGCAGACGCTGAGCCTCTGGGGCCATCAAGAAAGAGGGCGATCCTGGAGGTGCAGCAAGAAGTGCAGGAGGCTTTGACAGGTTTTGCGGCCTGCGATGTCTGCAAATGTGCTGAGAATGGAGGAGTCCCTCTCCAACATAAGCACCACTGTATCACAGGCGATGGCGATTGTAGGCTCTTCCATGGAAAGGATGGCCACCTGCATGGAGCAGCTAATGCACCACTCACATGAGCACATGCTATCAATGGAGAATAGATGGCAGAGGTTTACAGACCACCTCTTTAGGAGGAATGTCAACGTAGACTTGGATCCTAATGGCCCCACTGCTGTGCAGCAAGGTGCTCTCCAGCTCCTTGCTAGCAGGGAAGTGCGGGTGGCCCATGGTGAGAGGGAACATGGAAGTAGGGGCTCCTCTCAAAGCACTCACACTTCTCCCCCATTGCCTCCCCTTCACTCAGAGCCCCAGAAGCCTCTTGGGATCGCGATGGCTGAGTCTGGCCCTGCACAGTTGCAGGAGGAGCAGACTTTGGTGTCGCCATCAGAGGCTCCAAAACCCAGAGGATGTCCACCAAGAGTGTCAATGCAGTCACAGCAGGGAGATGTGGCTTTCATTATATCTCTCCTCGGCATCAGTACCTGGCCTCCTCAAGGGTGTCATGAGTAACATCTTCAGTGGACAGCCCTTGTCTCCAAGCAGCCAGCCGGAAAGTCTGTTTGGAGGAACAAAGAGCTGAGGGAGGGTGGACTGGCGCAAGATGAAAGAGTCATGACAGCTGCCAGGGAATTTGGTGCACAGATGATCTTCCTATGGCTGCAGACCGGCTGCTCATTGAGGGAGTCGAAGCACTTGCTGGTTGCCAAACACTCCTGGGTTATGATGGGGTACCCTGATGGCCACATGTGTACAGTCGATGATGCCCTGCACCTGTGGGAAGCCAGCCAGAGCGGCAAAGCCCAGCGCCCGCTCAGTAACACTGGCTTCATCAGTGGTAAAGTTGATGTAATTGGCTGACTTGTCAAACAGGGCATCAGTCACCTGGGTGATGCATCTGTGGGCCGCCAACTGCGAGATGCCACAAATGTCTGATGCAAATCCCTGGAAGGAGCCTGAGGCAAAGAAGTTGAGGGCAGTGGTGACTTTGACAGCCACTGGTAAGGCGAGTCCACCAGGTTCTCTGGGTTGAAGGTCTTGCTCCAGCAAGGTGCAAATGTTTGCGATGACCTGGGGCGATAACCTGAGCGTCCTTTGACATAGCTGCTCAGTCATGTTGAGGAAGCTCATCCTCTGCCTGTATACCCTGTATTGAGGGTATCGCCTCTGGCGTGGCGCAGCCCTGCGCTGATGCCCTCTGTCCTGTGGAACATCAGGTCGTTGAGGAGAAGCTTGGTGGTGTTGTTGTTGCTGCTGCTGGTGTTGGGGCTCATCGTGGTCCGATTCTGAGGACCAAGGTGAGAAAGTATAAACGGCACCCATGTTGATGTAATAGATGATGTGGAGATGCCAGTGTTGGACTGGGGTGGACAAAAATGAGAAGTCGCACAACACCAGGATATAGTCCAACAGTTTTATTTAAAATTACGAGCTTTCGGAGCTCTGCTCCTTCTTCAGGTACAGTGAGGGAACACAAATCGATTACACCGTATATAAACACAGAGAACAATGTGTCTGCAGAGATACAATCTGTTAGGGAGGCATTACATCAAAGACACATCAGAGTACAGCTAAGACAATGAGGTGGGTCACAGGGGGTCCAACGTGTCAAATGCTGCCGTCTGCAGTTAAGCTTTTAACTTTTTTTTTTAAAACTGGAAAAACAGACAACGATGTCGAGTCACGTTCTGTAGCGTGACATGAACCCGAGATCCTTGTTGAGTCCGTCCTCATGGGTGCGGAACTTGGCTATCAGTTTCTGCTCGATGATTTTGTGTTGTCGTGTGTCTCGAAGGCCGCCTTGGAGAACGCTAACCCGCAGATCCGAGGCTGAATGTCCTTGTCTGCTGAAGTGTTCCCCGACTGGGAGGTAACAATCCTGCCTGGCGATTGTTGCGTGGTGTCCATTCATACGTTGTCTCAGTGTCTGCATGGTCTCGCCGAGGTACCATGCTCTGGTGCATCCTTTCCTGCAACGTATGAGGTAGACAACGTTGGCCGAGTCACATGAGTATGTACCATGTACCTGGTGGGTGGTGTCCTCACGTGTGATGATGGTATCTGTGTTGATGATCTGGCATGTCTTGCAGAGGTTGCCGTGGCAGGGTTGTGTGGTGTCGTGGTCGCTGTTCTCCTGACAGCTGGGTAATTTGCTGCGAACGATGGTACTTTTGAGGTTAGGCGGCTGCTTGAAGGCGAGTAGTGGAGGCGTGGGGATGGCCTTAGCAAGGTGTTCGTCATCATCGATGACATGTTGAAGGCTGCGAAGAACATGGCGTAGTTTCTCTGCTCCGGGGAAGTACTGGACGACGTAGGGTACTCTGTTGGTTGTGTCCCGTGTTCACCTTCTGAAGAGGTCTATGCGATTTTTCGCTGTGGCCCGTCGGAACTGTCAATCGACGAGTCAAGCGTCATATCCCGTTCTTACGAGGACGTCTTTCAGCGTCCGTAGGTGTCCATCGCGTTCCTCCTCGTCTGAGCAGATCCTGTGTATTCGCAGGGCTTGTCCATAGGGGATGGCTTCTTTAACGTGGTTAGGGAGGAAGCTGGAGAAGTGGAGCATCGTGAGGTTGTCCGTGGGCTTGCGGTAGAGTGAAGTGCTGAGGTGTCCGTCTTTGATGGAGATTCGTGTGTCCAGGAATGAAACCGATTCTGAGGAGTAGTCCATGGTGAGTTTGTTGGTGGGATGGAACCTGTTGATGTTATCGTGTAGTCCTTTCAGTGATCCTTCGCCGTGGGTCCAAAGGAAGAAGATGTCGTCGATGTATCTGGTGTACAGCGTTGGTTGGAGGTCCTGTGCAGCGAAGAAGTCTTGCTCGAACTTGTGCATGAAGATGTTGGCGTATTGGGGTGCGAATTTGGTCCCCATGGCTGTTCCGTGTGTTTGGGTAAAAAAACTGGTTGTCGAAGGTGAAGACATTGTGGTCAAGGATGAAGCGGATGAGTTGTAGGATGGCATCTGGAGATTGGCTGTTGTTGGTGTTGAGTACTGAGGCTGTCGCAGCGATGCCGTCATCGTGGGGGATACTGGTGTAGAGTGCCGATACGTCCATCGTGGCGAGGAGTGTTCCTGGTTCAACTGGTCCATGGGTGCTGAGTTTCTGTAAGAAGTCTGTAGTGTCGCGACAGAAGCTGGGGGTTCCCTGTACGATGGGTTTCAGGATGCCCTCGACGTACCCAGAGAGGTTCTCACACAGGGTTCCGTTGCCTGATACGATAGGACGTCCGGGTGTGTTGGCTTTGTGTATCTTTGGGAGGCAGCAGAAGTCTCCTACGCGGGGAGTACGTGGGATGAGAGCGCGTAGGATGCTTTGAAGGTCTGGATCGAAGGTCTTGATCAGTCTATTGAGTTGGCGGGTGTGTTCTTTGGTCGGATCTGCGGGTAACTGTCTGTAGTGTTCCTGGTTGTCCAGTTGTCGGTATGCTTCTTTGCAATAGTCCATTCTGTTCTGTATGACGATGGCTCCTCCTTTGTCCGCTGGTTTGATGACGATGTTGCAGTTGGTCTTGAGAGCGTGGATGGTGTTGCGTTGTGCTCGGGTGACATTCTAGACCGACTTGTGAGTGCGGCTGATGAATCTGGCGTTGATGCATTTCCTGACAGCTTGAGCATACATGTCAAGCTTAGGGCAGCGACCCTCCGGAGGGGTCCAATTTGACTCTTTCTTCTTCGGTTGCTGCACTGCGGTTCCCTCTGTCTGCTGTTCTGGATCATTGATTGTCTCATTGGGTTTGTTGCTGACATCTTGGAATTTGTGGTAGTATTCCCGGATCCTCATTCTCCTGATGAATTCCTCTGTGTCTGCCGCGAGACCGATGGGGTCCATTTTGGTGGTGGGGCAGAACTTGAGCCCTAGGGCGAGAACTTCGATTTCATCTGGTTGAAGGGTGTGATCCGACAGGTTGACGATGGACTTCCCTGTGGTTGCAACCGTGGTACCGGGGGATGCAATAGATGGCAGGTCAAGTAGAGATTATAGAAGCAATCTGTCAATGGTGTGATAGGTAGCAGCAATGAGGTGACAGTGGTTTCCGAATTTGCAGAGAAGACTGGCAAACTCTAGAGACCTAAATCTGTGCTGAAAATGCATTCAGAAACAGCATTTCCCTTAAGAAAGTAAGCAGGTGTCCGGTGGTAGTATTTAAGTATTTATTATGCTTTCCATGTTCTGCAGTAATGACTTCGATCAATGTCCACTGTACTCACCTCAGCTTCACAGACGTGGTTCCCGAGCTGTGTGATTCCAGTGGTCATGCAGTGAAATTGAAAAGGTATGGTTAAAAAGATGGTTAAGGGTCTGACAACAAGCTGATAATTATTTAAATTAGCTCGCCCGCCTCTGCCGTTCGGGTTGCTGCCGCGCTGGCAAACGTGCCCAAGTTAAACGATAGCAAAATACTGCGGATGCTGGAAATCCGAAATAACAACAGAAAACGCTGGAAAAACTCAGCAGGCCAGGCAGCATCCGTGGAGAGAGAAAGAGAGTTAACGTTTCAGGTCGATGACCTTTCATCAGTGCACAAGTTAAAGGCGCGAGGAGGCGGGATGACAGTGGGTTCCAGACCCGCTCCGATTTATTTCCACTTTCACTCCTGACCCGCCTCCAATCCTGCACGCACGGACGAATGAAAATTCCGGCCAAAGTCAGGGCCATAAGTCAGAGATCGTGGATCCCAGGCCGTCACTAGGACCTGGCGTTTGGTCGCTGACAGGGATGGAAGTGGAATGCACCTTGAGATCCAGGCTGGGATCAAGTGCTAGACAACCAAGTACAAATATTTCTAAAGGTAATTTAAATAAGTCTCACTTACAAAAGTGGCCGCTAACAGCACCCTGAACTTGTTTCTGGTAGGGGTATCCAGCACCTACCCCCACCCCCCGATCGGTCGCTTCTACCAGATTTTACAGATTTATACCAATAGCAGGCACTCTGTGCTTTTGTTTTGGGGAATGCTTGGAATTCCCAGGGTGACGTCAAGGGGTGGAGACTTATCAGTCTGTGCTGGCACCGCAGACTGCCTTAAAATAGCTGGCAGGGTAGCAAGCATTCACTTGCAAGATGGCATTCTGCTTGTTGCAAACAAGTTGCATATTGAGTGGTATCATTTGCTGTTGATGTATGTCTGGCTACTGTTGAAGGGAGCACATGTGGCGATGTTGGTGACATTTATTTTAGCAAAATGGTTTCATATTTTACATCACATACATGCATGTCCATATGGAGGCATTATTTTCACTTGTGAATTACTATAGTGATTACAATCAATGATCTTCTGTTGACCAGTTTGATCCAATATTTGTGTTGCATTCGAGGTTGTATGAAATGGCATTTGTGTTGGATGAAGTGGGATCTCTGCTCCACTCATTGTATGACTTTTTCCACCTCATAAAATGCTAAAGTTGCATAGAATTTGCGAGCTTCCACTGCTGCAACTGTCAACTGCTCTCTGTACATCCACATTCTCTTCGTCACCTGGCTCTGACTTGGTCATCTATTATCCTGACTACAACTCTGCCTCTAATGAGACTATACTCACAAGGCTTGTTTTTATCCCCCATAAATCCATTATATATTGATCAGTGGTCTCTTCTTGAGCTTAAATCCTGGTATTAAACATATCTTTTGTACGCAACATACTTCTAAGGTGTGAAATATGCCTCAGAATTTGTTCACTAAATCCTTCAGTTTCCATTTATGCTGTCCCTCACCATACATAATTATATTATAAATCTCTATTGCTTCCCCACCTATCATGTAACGAACTGGCCTTCACTTTATCTCTTTCATCTCCTAAGCCTGTTCCAGTTGCACATACTTCAAAGCATTGGTTCTATTTTCTCCACACTTCTGCAGCATCTCTTTCGAGTCTCAATTGATCCGGGAGCTTCAAACCTTCCATTTCAATTCCAGTTCTGACACCAAGTAAAGATTTTTAGTCTATTTGAACAACTCCCAGAAGACTGCCTGTATCATTCTCAAGTTTTATTTAAAATGTCTCCTTTCATCTGAGCGCATAATGGGGCTGCTTTATCTGTGATTACTACCCAGGTTCTGACAAACTCTCAGCTATACCTGCCCCCTTATTTCCCTATCTCCAGCACCCTTGATGGCCTTTCTTCCCAGGACTTCATTTACAGATAGTGCGGGTTTGCGGGGGGTGGGGGGGGGCTGTTATTTTGGTGAAAGGGTGAAAACAAGCACTAAATGTATGCTGTGCCAATAAGACACACCTGGTTGAAAGTCTAGTTTTAGCACGCAGTTTTGGTCCTAATTGCTGATTACCATAATTTGAACTTGCCTAGAGGCGCTGAAACAGACACCTGCAGGTTTCGCACTCAAAGCTGATTAAACGCAAATTTCATGGAGCAGTATATGTCGGCTCCTCGCATCCACCACCACTGAATGTGTGGAGTGCACGGTCTGACACACTGTGGCACATTTCAGAATGAAAGGGTGCAGAGGTTATCAGATGTGACACAGGAGGTCCTGGTGGAGGAGGTCCAGAGCAGGAGAGATGTCCTGTACCCACAGGGGGGGAAGGAGTCCACCTCACCCTCCTGTCCCTCTCTTCTGCAGCAGCTGGTGCTGCTCTGCCTGGCCTCATGTTCTCCTCCAATTCCTCCTGCAGAACAGGGGGGACCCCTAGCAAGATGCCCATGACCAAACACTCCCTTTCAACTGGTGACTCTGATAAGGTGTCCAATAAGGTAGAGTAGCACAGCACTCACCCTTTTTAGGTGAAGTCCTCGGAGAATTTCCAGAATAAATTTTGATAGAGTGTTGCTGAAGTTTTGACAAACTGTCGCATTATGGGCTCGATTTTGCCAGGCCCGAGGAGGCGGGATTGGAGGCGTGTGAGGTGGTAAAATCGCAAAAAATGGCGGGCGGGCCCGATCCCGCCTTCGAGCAATTTTCCCAAATGCGTGTTTTCTGACCCCGTTTCCATCCCACCTCCAAGAGGCGGGATAGGCCCTTAAGGCTCTTAATAACCAGTTAAGTGCCTCTATAATCCCATTTTGAGAGGTCTTTCTGATTTTACCACTTTTCCCACGTCCTGCATGTCTCCTCTGGAACACGCCAGTGAATCCTGGTGGCCTCACAAGTGGAATGCTTACTAACAGCTGCAGCTCCACCATTAAAAAGGAGTTTTCAGCAATCAACATTTGCAGGCGGCAGAACTTTGTTGTCTCAGGTCTGGGGGAACTTTTAGCAGGCATACTCATTGTTGTGGAAGTTTGGAGCCTGACACCCATCTCCAGTGTGACCTCCTGAGAAACCCCTCTCACCACCTTGACTGAGCGCTTCCTCAACTGAGGCATATACCAGAAGCATGGGAACCATTTATTTCCTTTCTTCCTGGACATCAGATTCGGACGAAGACCAGCCGTGGCAGCAGCAGAACCATGAACAACAGCACCACCAGCAGCAGCAGCAACAACAGGAGCGCCAAGCTGCTGCTCACCCACCTGAAGCTGCACAGACCAGAAGGAGCCAGCGCGCGACCACATTGCTGCCCGGGATGCAAGGGACGCACTCATCTTGGCCAGATTTGCTTAGCCTGCACAATCAAACACTTTTGCCTCGCACCTTCTTATCAGACCATCGACAATGGCCAAGAACCTGCGGATTCCTATCATTCTGACCACCATACTAACAATTGCAAGTCATCCTAAGCCCTCAATGTGGAAGTCCCATTTGCGAAATGACACACGCCACAACTGCAACAGTTTGCCATCAGAATTTTTTATGACAATAAGCAACTGATGGCTTTTCAAAATTAAACACAACTTTACACCCAAGTGACTACCCTTGTGACTACTTGTGCATTATCTTCCTCTTATGCGTGCTCCTACGTGGTGCTTCCCCTGTGGCTTCAGCAGATGTGGAGGCCCCTTGCTCACTTTCATGCTGGTCCTGTCTCGACACCTTTGGCGGGTGTCCTCTGGGGTTGCGAACCTGTGAGGGCTCGGCAACAGTCTGCTGCTTCTGCGGCTGTGCAGGGGTTGAGACGCCGATCTCAGTTGGGTGGGGACTCTGGTGGGGCTCTGTCTGAGGGCTCTGCAGTGGCATGGTCGTGTGAGCGCTTGGAGAGGAGCCCCCACTTCCTTTTTGTATGCCGCCAACATCCCTCTCATGGGTCAGCCCCACTTCAGCGCTAGCAAGTGGCTGGACAGCACCTTGCTGCACTGCAGGGGGGCCATGAGGACCCGTTTCTGCACTGGAAGTCCTACTCCAGAGGACTTGCATGAAGGTTTGGTTTGTTTGCTCAATAGCTGACCATCGCTCCTCAAGAGATGTCAGTCTATTCTGAACAATTACCATGTTTTCAAGACCCTGGCGACTAAGCTCCTCCATGGAAGTAGCCATCCTCTCCTCTATGGTAGCCAGCCTTACCATGGAGGTAGCCATCCTTTCCAAGGAGGTTGCCATCCTTTCCGTGGTGATGCGTTCATGCACCACGCCTCCACAAAGGCTCTGCTCATGTTAGCGATGGACTCCTCCATTCGCTCCACACTCGCAGCGACCCTGGAGACAAAACCTGCCAGAGACTCCTGCACCTGTTCCTGGAGTTCCAGCACCACTCTCCTTCTGGATGGACCCAGAGGCACAGGGTCGACATGCAGCGGAGCCGAGCTGGGAGCGTCCTCTCCACTGCGACAAGGACTCTCCACTGCTGTCCCTGTCTCCACCATCTGCTGATGCTCACTTGTGAGCTGTGATACACCAAGTGACAACTCTACTCTATGTCCCGAAGGTCCCACCGAGATGTGAGTGTCTGCGCTGGTGCAGGGTGCACTTAATTCTGCTGACGGAGCGCCCTCAGAGGTTGCAGCTTCCTCTGAGGAGTCTGGAAGCTCAGGCTCTTCCTCCTGGACAGTGGGGATGGGGGCTTTCGATGGCCCTGTGGGGGAGTAAAGGAAAGAGTTAGAGATGTGAGGTAAAGATTGCATGCACATTGAATTGTTCAGATGATCATAAGTCAATCTGTTAGAGCATCAGAATCATTATCAGTCACTCATGCAATGTCAATGAGAGAGATGCCCAACTATTCTGTCACCAGCTTGCTGTGATGCGCCCGCCTGTCCATCCCCCACTTGGGAATCCTCCTCGATCCTGGCAATTTCCAGGCCGCCTCCTCCGAGGTGGTGAGCTGGGCTACTGAGGGTGGCCCTCCTCCTGTCCTCGCTCTTTCCCTCTTATTGTGGGCTCTCTTTTCCTGCAATGAGGGACACAAGTGGAGTTTGAGTGAGAATGAAGGAGTGAGTGTAGAGAATCCATAGCATAGATGCTTAGAAGGAGACAAAGGGCCCTCCCTGTGTGTTGTAAGTTGTTGTCATTGCGTCACAGTGATAGGGAGTGTGAGGGCTGCATGGTCGAATAGTTAAGTGAATATGACCATAGAGAGAGAGGGAATGGGTAAGGGTGCAGGGATGTCAGTGTCAAGTGGGATGTGGAGGAAGAGGTTGGCAAAGCTGAGTGCTGGTGAGGAGAGGCGATGGGGATCAGATTGAGGGTGATGGGAAAGTCATACTCACTTTTCCTGTGCGGAGAAGGTCATGAAACCTCTTCCTGCACTGCAGCCAGGTTCTGCGGCACATAAAGATGGCATTAACCTCCTGGGCCACATGCAGCCACACAGCTTTAGTCTGTTGTGGTGGCTTTTTTCTCCCTGAGGAAGAGAAGAGCACTTCCTTATTAGATCTTGCTCCCTGCACCAGAGCTTGGAGGGAGGGCTCATCAAAGTGAGGTGCACACTTTTGCTTGCTGGTGGACATGGTTGGTAAATGAAGTCCTTCATACAATGTCCAAAGCGTTTCCAGTCTCCAGAAGAATCAAGGCTGCTTGCAGGCCTTAAATCCAACAGCATTGATGATGTCATCGGAGGCGACTTTCTGTATGAAAAGACTCATTGGGCCAGTGGTTCCCACACGCAGGAAATCAATTGCCCAATTCGGGGAAAATCGCAATTTTTCAACACTTCACTTAGGAGTCAGGGTCCTGACACGAATCCCACCTGACACGCCCCAGCCCGCCCACACTGGCAAAATCGAGCCCAAAGTCTCCGCTGTGTTTCCAAAGTTCTCTTCAAACCTCCAGCAGCAAGTGAACAGTAAAAAGTGTTTCCAGCATCCGCAGTATTTTGCTATAGTAAAAAGTCTAATACCTTTAAGTAGTGCCCAAAATCCTCTGCAACAACTTGTTTACTCCCAATCAGCTGCTCGCTGTTAGGAGAGGGTGTTAGGTCAAGCACTAGCCACCAAAATGCCATGCAGCCTCCTTAATGAGCTGCAGCAGGCAATGTAAGTAGCAATCAGCCCTTTAACGATCTCAGGCTTCAACTCCTTTACCAAGATGGTGTCTTGCACTAAACAGAGGCTAAACCGGTATTTCAGCTCAAGACCCCAACTTGGCCACATCGAAGGCTCTTTAGCATCTGAAGGAGCCGTCAAGAATCGTCCTCAAGAAGTCACAAGTTCGGGAGTCCACTATCTGTTGCCAATCTCTCCCAGTTGTTGTAAAGTTGCTTCTGCTTTAAAGCAGCTAGGGGGCTGAAAATTCATTCCTGGTTCATTGGTACTGTTAGCACATTCTTTCATGTTGCCAGCACACAGATGGAACTTATACAAAAGTAAAATACTGTGGTTGCTGGAAATCTGAAATAAAAACAGACCTGCTGAGTATTTCCAGCGTTTTCTGTTTTTATCACAGGTGGAACTTCCCCGTGTTTTCAGCTGTCCCCTTTGTTAAATGCAGATGGTACTCTCCCAGCAGAATTTGAATCCCGTGCTGAAGGTCTAATTTCTCTGAGTGGGTGCCAATTGGGGGCAGTGTGTGCACAGTGCACCAGAAGTGCGCTGTGCCTGTGGCAGATTGCGAGCGCCCTAATTTCCTAATGGCCCTTATTAGAATAGAGAAGGTGGACTTCAGGCGCATGTGGAGACACATAAGTGATGTAGGGTACCAAGTGACACGGCGCACCTTGGGCTTAAAAGGCTCAAAAGCTTCTTAAAGGGGCATGGAGTTTCAGAAAACCCGAGTGAAACAACTGCAGTATCGTTGTTCACTAGCTCTGATGTTCCTGCAAGAATGTAAGTCAGTCTTTTGGCTGTTTCTGGTCATTTTAAAGTGCTTAAAATTAAAAGGTATCTCACAGTTTGGTTACAAATGCTTTAAATGCATCCTGATTTCAACAAGTGGCCATCTCCATCCATGGATACCGAATCCGAGAGATTGTGGGAAATGGAGAAACAAAAGTGCAAGTCCCAGCAAGGAGTTAATATGCCAAGGCTATTTCCAGACCATTTCAATATAATATCCTATCTGAATGAGTGACACACAGAGAGTTGATAACTGATTTGGATGAGGGGACTAAATGTAACATTTCCAAATTTGCTGATGATACAAAGCTAGGTGTCAGTGTCAGTTGTGAAGAGGATGTGACGAGGCTTCAAGGGGATCTCGACAGGCTCAGTGAGTGGGCGAGAACATGGCAGATGGAATATAATGTGGATAAATGTGAAGTTATCCACTTTGGTAGAAAAAACAGAAAGGCAGAGTATTTCCGAAATGGTGAAAGATTGGGGAATGCAGATACTCAAAGGGACCTGGGTGTCCTTGTACATGAGTCACTGAAAGTGAATGTGCAGGTGCAGCAAGCTATTAGGAAGGCAAATAGTATGCTGGCCTTCATTACAAGAGGATTTGAGTACAGGAATAAAGAAGTCTTACTTCAATTATATAGGGCCTTGGTGAGACCACACCTGGTGCACTGTATACAATTTTGCTCTCCTTACCTAAGGAAGGATATACTTGCCATAGTACAATGAAGGTTCACGAGATTGATTCCTGGGATGGTGGGACTGTCATATGAGAAGAGATTGAGTAAACTAGGCCTGTATTCTCTTGAATTCAGAAGAATGAGAGGGGATATCATTGAAGCATACAAAATTATTACAGGGCTTGATAGGGTGGATGCTGGGAGAATGTTTCCCTTGGCTGGGGAGTCTAGAACCAGGGGCCACAGCCTCAGGAAAAAGGGTAGGCCATTCAGGACTGAGATGAGAAGAAATTTCTTCACACAGAGGGTGGTGAATCTTTGGAATTCTCTACCCTAGAGGGCTGTGGAGGTGCAGTCATTGGGTATATTCAAAACAGAAGTCGATAGATTTCTGACCAGTAAGGGCATCAAGGGATATGGCGATAGGGCCGGTGAATGGAGTTGAGGCAGAAGATCAGCCATGATCTCATTGAATGGCGGAGCAGGCTCGACGGGCCGAATGGCCTACTCCTGCTCCTATTTCTTATGTTCTTATGAGTGAATTTCCATGGAGGTTCTTTCGCTTGTCCACCATAACTTTGGAATATGAGCTACAGAAACTCCAGAAAAACGGCATTGAACAGCATTTAAACCATTTTCTGGGGGGTTTCTTGCTCTTCAACTTAAGTTATGGCAGATGGGCCAGGGGAACCTCTATGGAAATTTACCCCACAATCTTTCCAAGAGCACCGGAAACATGTGAAATGCTTGTCTATGCAAATTAGTATGACCATTGTAATCACTCAGTCCTTTTTGTTTCTGTAGGATCTCCTCTGGCTTCCAGTGCTGACTCCTCCCGGAACTCACCTGACACCAGCCCTGGAGAAGCAGCAGCCCACCTAGCACTCAGTCATGGCACTTACCCTACGCACTCACCAGCTCAGAGACATTCACACCAGTAACAGTAGGATAGCACAAGTTCTGAATCACTGAGCATGAATGGACAGGAGCAGGAGAAGGTGGAGAAAGAGGAGCCAGAAGCATCTACTGGAGGTGAGGTGACCTCCCGCACCAAATGTTGGTGACAGGGACTCAGATCTATATGGCCCAGCTTTTAAGAGAAGGATGCTTTCTGAGCGTTGGTGGTCACTGGTGGAGCTGCAAAGATGCTTCCAACAAAATGAAATGGTGACTAGTATGGAGTCCAGCAGTCACCTAAGTGCAGTGCTGAGGATTGGTTAACAGAACCTGCAGACGTCCTTGGATAGAATGAAACCCAATCCCCCACTTCTGCCTCCCCACCGAGAGACTACAATGACAGGTCAAACAGCTGCTCTATCAGCACATCGAATGGGTGTAGTTACGGATAACATTGCTACAATGAGGCAGTAAATGTGGTTGGGTTTCCATGACGCCATTGAAGTCATCAGGTCTAGGCAAATACAAAGGGTAACCTGATGTGCAGGCTCAAATAGAGTCAGGATGGACATAGTCATGGAAGATGATGCTCTCTCTCAGGATAGCAACACTTCCACACTACTCCTCTGAGCACCACCCATGACTGTCTAACAGCCAGAAGGTAGGCTGAGCCAGGCTAGCCCCACATCTGCGGAGAGTTACCAGCTGTAGCAGGGCTATTCTGTGCTTGAGAAGACTGTAGGTCACCCTGTTCCAAGCACCATAATCCTGAGACAGTGCTTAGCCCCTTCTCTCAGTCCCTTGCCAGTGGGAGTTCACTTATAAGGAGCAATAGGACAGGTAGCCATGCACATGCATCATGTAGAATTCGCAAAATTATCGCGATTTTATAAAATAAGAAGGAGACATAAAGTTTCGTACAAACAGCTTTATTTCAGCAGAATGCTGTCAGGTTTCAAAACGGACACAAACAGCCTGTAAAATGGCCGCCACGCCTCGTGGCAGAAAGTTCTAGGGGGAAAAATTCAGTTGGTTGCGCCTCCCGTTAGCGCCTTAAGAGGGCGCTAATGGGGCGTTAAGCCGCTAACGCCCGGGCGCAGCGCTGTTTGCGCCGCTCGAGAACTTAACTTGAGATTGTGCGGCGGCGCTAAAACTTACCGCTGCGACCACCTGCGCGCGCAGATTGTGACGTCATTCCATGGTGCAACGCCCTTGGGGCGCCCCGGAGCGGAAATTGAGTGGCGCCCCCTGCCTTACCGCCTGGCGCTTCCAACGACCGGAAGACTGGAACGTTATCAATCGGTGTGGGGCTGGGGGGGGCGCTATTTAAAGGGGGCCTCTTCCTGTCTTTTTCTGTGGTCGACATTTATGCACCACTCGTTCTGAGAGAGAGAGAGAGATTCGGAGAGAGAGAGAGAGAGACTTCTACATTGACTCAACGCTTTGTGAGGTAGTTTGGCCTAGTTCATCCTAACTTTGCTGCTACTTTAGTTGCTGTACCTCATTACTTTTCTGGCAAAGAGAATATGGGGGCTGCAATGATTGGGGGCGTCGTCCTGCTCCAGCTCAATCGGAGGATAGTGAGACGCAGACAGAGAGTGGCAATGATGGCCAGACGGAGGAGGGCCATCAGGCGCATGTACAGGAGAGCTTACCCTCCCAGGGTATATCGTGAACAGCTCTCCTACATCCATATGTCCGAGGAGCTGTGTTTGCGAAGGCTGCGATTCAGCAAGGAGGTGGTCACTGAGCTCTGCCACCTGCTGCAGCCAGATCTGCAGCCTCAGCTGAGGTCCAGGACGTCTCTGTCGGTGGCAGTGAAGGTCACAGTGGCTTTGAACTTCTACGCCACTGGCTCATTCCAAGCTGCTGTTGGGGACCTCGCCAATATCTCCCAGTTTGCGGTGCATCGCTGCATCCGGCAGGTCACCAATGCCCTCTTCAGAAGGAGACGAGACTTCATCTCTTTCCCTATGACCCCAGACAAGCAGCATGACCGTGCTATGGGCTTTGCGAGGGTAGCGGGCTTCCCCATGGGGCAGGGCGCCATTGACTGCACACATGTGGCTTTGCGTGCTCCGCGAGAGAATGCAGAGGAGTTCCGGAACAGAAAGGGGTTCCATTCCTTGAATGTGCAGTTGGTCTGTGACCACAGACAGGTGATTCTCGCTGTCAATGCCCACTATCCGGGCAGCTGCCACGATGCTTTCATCCTGCGCCAGAGTACTGTGGCAGAAATTTTCGAGGCACCGCATCAGCCAGTTGGTTGGCTTCTGGGGGACAAGGGGTACGCATTGAGCACCTGGCTGATGACACCGCTCCGTGCGCCAAACACCCCTGCTGAGCTGCGGTACCAGGAAAGCCATCAAGCAACCAGGAACATTATTGAGCGCACAATCGGCGTGCTGAAACAACGATTCCGCTGTCTGGACCATTCCGGAGGAGCCCTGCAGTACTCGCCTGAGCAAGTTTCGAACTTCGTAGTCGTGTGCTGCATGTTGCACAACATGGCAATCCTCAGGACGCAGCCAATGCCACCAGGCCTTGCAGCACCACAAGAGGAGGAGGAGGAAGAGGAGGAACAGGACGAGGACGATGATCAGCAGCAGCACCAAGGCAGGAGGGCGGCCCACAATGGTCAAACTGCAAGGGCCGTCCGTCAACGACTAAAAGCAAGCCGCTTCTAGGGCCCCTGCCATTGCTACAAACACGAATCAACCCAGCACGCAACCCCTAAGCCGGCCAAGGCACCAATAATTCCAACCACCAGCCATGTATATTTGGAATACAGAAACTTATTTATTGTACAAACTCTGTGTGTGTCAATTCCTCATGACAAACTCATAGAAATAAACACAAAAAAACAGTCAATAACATAACTGGTTCTCACAACCTGGAGATAATGTCCAAAACACTAAACAAAAGTTGGGCCATGAACCTCGGCCTTTAATAAAAAAATGACCAGCATTTTGGCACACCTCCTACTTTTTGCCCTTCGAGGGTGATCTCCTTCCCTTGCACACTTCCCCCCTTCTAACCCTACTGCTCCTCCGTAATGGGACCTCAGTGGCTGCAGCAAGGCTGGTGGAAGGCTGCTGCTCGTCAGACCCTGACACTGCAGATGCCCCTGAAGGACGGCCTCGACCACTTCTGGGCCTGGAGGGCCCGGCTGCAAACTGCACCAACTCTGCATGGGCGGCAGCAGTCTGTCCTACAGGCGGTGGCAAGTGCAGTGGAGAAGTGACAGTGTTGGCAGCAGGAATGCTGTCATCGTGAGAGAGGACAGCAACTCCCTGCTCGCCCGACACACTGGCACTCCCACGGGGCAGCACTTCAGCATCCGGAGCAATTTGCCGGAGAACAGATTGCTGGCCTGCTGCGGCGCGGTGACAGCCCCGGGGACATGTGCACGAACCATCGAGGATGGCAGCAGTCAGTGCTCGCGTGGCCTCAATCTGAGTCTGCATGAGAGCAGTCTCAGATGGGTTCCTGGCAGCCAGTGACTGAATTGCAGCACTAAGCTTTAGTGTGGCATCCGCCTGTGCTACAGCGAAGTGCTCCACACTCCTTGCCAGTGCCTCAATGCATTCGGGCACCCTTCCCACTGCACCCATGAGCTCAGTGTGCATGCCCACCGCCTGGCTGTTCATTTCTGCAATCAGCCGCTCCTCCTCTGCGTCCATTGCAGTAGGAGTGTCTGGCATACTCTCCCTCTGGGGAGAAGGCTCCCGTTCTTCCCTCCCCCCCCCCATGGCGTTGCTGCAGCCCGCTGGGTCCTGGAGCTTCACCATCATCAGCCCCTTCCCCCGTGCTCCCCTCCGGGGAAGGCGTGTTCCCAGTGTGGCCATGGGCTTCCTCGGGAGAGGGTGGCACTGATGCTCCGGCTTCCTCTTCCTCCTCAGCTGCAGCATCACTCCCAGTGGCAGCTTCAGGGACCATCTCCTCAGCTGGTGAATCACCATCTGAAAGCAGTGAGGTACAAGAGTGGCTTTAGCGTGAGGACAGGGTGGCAGTAAGGGAGGAATAAGTGCAGCGAGTTAGCAAGTTGGATTGAAAGTGTCAAAGGCTGGTATTGTGAGGGACAAGTGGAAGGACAGAGGACAAAAAGGTGATGACCTTACCATTGCTGTCCACAACGGGGTCGGCGTCCCCAGTGGCGATGGGACCGATCACCCGGCTTGCCACAATCCTGTGGACGCGCTCCTCCAGATCGCTGAGGGGTTGCAGCTGAAGCCGCCCTCCACCCGTCCATTGCTGCTGTCTCCGATTATGAGCCAGCTTAGCCTGCAAGAAAAAGGACAGCATCTGAGTAAATATACAGCCATGGTCTTGCCTGATGTGCCTCCCATAGGTGAATAGCCCTTACAATATGCAGCCATGGTCTTGCCTGATGTGCCTCCCATAGGTGAATAGCCCTTACAATATGCAGCCATGGTCTTGCCTGATGTGCCTCCCATAGGTGAATAGCCCTTACTGTATGCAAAGTGTGGAATGTGTGTGTGTGTTTGATGAAAGGGCCATAGGTGTTGCATGAGTGTTGTGCATTGGGGTTTTAAGACCCTCTGGCCATATAGTGAGGTTGAGATGGAGGGATGGAGAGGTATTGAGAAAAAGCCACTCACCCTGACGACCCGAGTGAGGTCGTTGAATTTTTTGCGGCACTGAACATGGGTCCTGGGCACCATGCTCCTGGAGGAGACGCTCTGAGCCACCTCCCTCCACACTCTTCTGAACTCGCGTGGCAAAGGCCTCCTGCCACTCTCCGGGAACAGCATGCATCGTCTGCGCTCCACTGCGCCAACCAGAGCATCCAAGGCCCGCTCGGTGAAGCGATGAGCGCGTTCTCTCACCCTTTCCATGCTTGGCAGCAAAATGGATTACAGGTCTCTCCAGGCTGAGATTCAAGGCTGCAATGAGCAGGGTGTGGCTGGGGAGCAAGTGGCCCCCCCCGCTTTAAGAAGTGTCCGGCGCCAGTGTGTCTGTGTTCCCTCGCTAACTGGCAGCAGCTGCGCTGCGCTCGTGCGCTGAGGTAGCACCTCACTCCTAGGCCTTTGCGCCTTAAGAGAGGTGTGCAGCGCCTAATTTAGCGCTCCACTCACCTCCCGGGGCGGTAAAAGTGAAGTTTCCTGTCAGTGCCGATAATTAGCGCCAGGCGCTAATATTTGCGCTCGGACGATATTTGCGCCCCAAATGGGGCGCGACCTAATTTCTACCCCCTAGACTTTCAATGGGCAGACAAGATGGCGTTCCAATAAACATTTGTGCAAGATCGTACAGGACTCAGCACATTTGAGATAATTGACAAGACATGATGGGTTTGCATTTTATACATAAATACTGGAATTGGTCTCCCAGGTGCGAATAAGGGCTATTGTACCGAGCGATCAAGGACCCATCCAAAGACATTAATATGCAAAATCCCCACGACTCTACGATGAGAGAGCCGTTTGCGGGTACTTACAGAAAGCATTTGGAAGCCCCAAAACCCCTCCAGGGAGACTACTAGCCGGTTCCACAATGGGAGAAGTATTAACGGGTACTCAGACAGTTACAAGTATCACCGAAACCCATTAAAAACGGAGATCACCCTATACAAGAAGTTTGAGCGCCAAAACCCTGACAAAAGATAGACATTAAGATTGGGCGGGAAAAGAGGAATTACAGCACTATAACTGTAAGGTACAACCGTCCATCTTTCTCTTGCTGCTGACTGCTGCCTTTGCTTCTTCTGGCGCTTGCTGCTTTGACTCGCTGGAAGGCTGTTGAACTTTTATTCTCTTGCCTGACGGCTCTGGATTCTGATCCGCTAGGATCAACCTCGTGGCTTGCCGCGAAGATCTGTGTAGAACTGGGCTGTGAGGCCTTGAAACGGGCGCACCATCCCGAGAAGTCGGTAAACGGTGTTGGAACCGAAGCCCCGAGAGGAGATGAGATGAGATGAGATGAGATGAGAAGAGAAGAAGACGACAATACGTATCGCCACGGTCAGTAAGCCCCGACCGCGCCTGTAAGTCGAATAAACACTATTTAGGAAGTCTAGGAAGACCCTTCTTCGAGTTTTATCGAACCGGTGTGAGGGCACAGGAAGACTCTTCTTTGAGTAGTATCGGAACTCCGAGGACAACACAGATCTTCATGACAGCAGACGGTCCAGCCTGCTAGCCGGAGCAGAAACGAGTAAACAAGTGGGGTACAGAGACCCCTGATCAGCACGTGGATAGTCAGGTGCTGCGGTAAAAACATCCGAGCAGAGTTTCGGAATTCTCCGAGTTATCACGAGTGGTGAGCATGAGTCTCGATCCTACAAATCTAGATTAGGACAGGTATTGATAGGGGAGGGTTTAAGTTTTAAGGATAAGTATAATGTGTGTCCCCTTTTACGATGTGTCATGCGCTCCTCGTTTCCCTAAAATTAGTTACATAACTGTGTGTAAGATTGTACTGTCGTTAATCTGTGCTTATGACATGTATCTCGTAATCTTGAATAATATGCAATAAAGATTTTCCATTTCGAACTATTCAACCGGGTCTACCTGAGTCTTTCTCTGCATTATTGCTCTCGCACCTAAGTCCAGTGTCAGAACCGTAAGGGCGAGTGGGTCGAACCACTCACAGGTGTCTAGTGTTATCAGGCTGGCTGGAGACCAGAACAGGCAACAAGGCCTAACCTCGCACTAGCACCCAGGCTAAGCACAGAGCCGCAGGTCACCCCTTACAATCAGCACCATGGAAAAAGTGGGTAAGTGCGAAGCACCATGGTGATAACAAGTAGATACAGGCACCCACTATTAACAAATCATACTGGAACTCAATCACTGCTGTTTGTACCTTTATACTGTAGATGAACAGGGCAAATAAGTGTGGGTGCATACATTGAAGATTTGAGGATAGGAAGAGAGTGACTTTAATCTACATATAGATTGGGCTAACCAAATTAGTAACAATAGTGTAGAGAGGAATTCCGAGAGTGTATACAGGATGGTTTCCTGGACCAATATGTCGAGGAACCAACTAGAGATCAGGCCATCTTAGACTGGGTATTATGTAATGAGAAAGGATTAATTAGCAATCTTGTTCTGTGAGGCCCTTGGGGAGGAGCGATCATAATATAATAGAATTCTTCATTAAGATGGAGAGTGAAGTAGTTGACACAGAGACTAGGGTCCTGAATTTAAATAAAGAAAACTACGATGGTATGAGGCCGAGTTGGCTAGGATGGATTGGGGAGCATTACTTAAAGGGTTCATGGTGGATAGGCAATGGCAAATATTTAAAGATCGCATGGATGAACTACAGAATTTGTTCATCCCTGTTTGGCATAAAAATAAAACAAAAAAGGTGACTCAACCATGGCTAACAAGGAAAATTAGGGATAGCATAAGATCCAAGGAGAGGACATATAAATTGGCCAGAAAAAGCAGCAAACCTGAGGATTGGGAGCAGTTTAGGATTCAGCAAAGGAGGACAAAGGGATTAATTAAGAGGGGGAAAATAGAATATGAGAGTAAGCTTTCAGGGAACATAAAAACTGACTGTAAAAGCTTCTATAGATATGTGAAGAGAAAAAGATTGGTGAAGTCAAGCGTAGGTCCCTTGCAGTCAGAATCAGGGGAATTTATAATGGGGAACAAAGAAATGGATGACCAATTAAATACATACTTTGGTACTGTCTTCACAAAGGAGGACACAAATAACCTCCCAGAGATGTCGGGGAATATAGGGTCTAATGAGAGGGAGGAATTGAATGAAATCAGTATTTGTAGGGAAATGGTGTTCGGAAAATTGACGGGATTGAAGGCCGATACATCCCCAGGGCCTGATAATCTACATCCTAGGGTACTTAAGGAAGTGGCCCTAGAAATAGTAGATGCATTGCTGGTGATCTTCCAAAATTCTATAGACTCTGGAACAGTTCCCATGGATTGGAGGGTAGCTAATTTAACCCCACTATTTAAAAAAGGTGGGAGAGAGAAAATGGGGAATTATAAACCGGTAAGCCTGACATCGGTAGTGGGGAAAATGCTAGAGTCCATTATAAAAGATGTAATAGCAGAGCACTTGGAAAACAGTGACAGGATCAGACAAAGTCAACATGGATTTACAAAAGGTAAATCATGCTTGACTAATCTACTGGAATTTTTTGAGGATGTAACTGGTAAAATAGATAAGGGAGAACCAGTGGATGTGGTGTATTTGGCCTTTCAGAAGGCTTTCGATAAGGTACAACATAAGAGATTAGTGTGCAAAGTTAAAGCACATGGGATTGGGGGTAAGGTACTGACTTGGATAGAGAACTGGTTCGCAGACAGGAAACAAAGAGTTGGAATAAACGGGTCTTTTTCCGAGTGGCAGGCAGTGACTAGTGGGGTACCGCAGGGATCGGTGCTAGGACCCCAGCTATTCACAATATATATTAATGATCTAGATGAGGGAACTAGATGTAATATCTCCAAGTTTGCAGATGACACAAAGCTGGGTGGGCTGTGAGGAGGATGCAGAGAAACTCCAGTATGATTTGGACAGGTTGGGTGAGTGGGCAGATGCATGGCAGATGCAGTATAATGTGGATAAATGCGAGGTTATCCACTTTGGTGGCAAAAACAGGAAGACAGATTATTATCTGAATGGCAATAGATTGGGAAAAGGGGAAGTGCAACGAGACCTGGGTGTCCTTGTGCACCAGTCGCTGAAGGTAAGCATGCAGGTGCAGCAGGCGATTAAGAAGGCAAATGGTATGTTGGCCTTCATAGCGAGAGGATTCGAGTACAGGAGCAAGGATGTCTTGCTGCAGTTGTACAGGGCCTTGGTGAGACCACATCTTGAGTATTGTGTGCAGTTTTGGTCACCTTATCTGAGGAAGGATGTTCTTGCCATGGAGGGAGTGCAGCGAAGATTCACCAGACTGATACCTGGGTTGGCAGGAATGACGTATGAAGAGAGATTGGGTCGATTAGGCTTATATTCGCTAGAGTTTAGAAGAATGAGAGGGGATCTCATTGAAACTTATAGGGGAAGAAATTCAGTATCGCCCCATTTGGGGCGCAATTATCAGCCGGGCGCAAAGATTGGCACTAATTATCGCCTCTGACTGCAAACTTGACTTTTATCGCCCCTGGAGGTGATTGGAGCGCTAAATCAGGCGCTTCACACCTGTCTTAAGGCGCAAAGGCCGAGGAGCGAGGCGCTACCTCAGAGCTCTGGCGAAGCTCATGTGATGTCAGTCAGCAATGGAACACACACACAATGGCCCCGGCCAGTTCTTAAAGGGGAGGGTTGATCTTGCTTTCCATCCACATCCTGCTCATTGCAGCCTTAAATCTTGGCCTGGAGAGACCTGTACATCAAATCTGCTGGTAAGAACAATGGAGAGTACCAGGGAAAGAGCTCAGAGTGCAGCCCCCACATTCTCTTCTAAATCGATACAAGGAAGGACAAATCAAAATGAACCTGCAAAGTGCTGCTCAGTCCCCAAAACTCCTTCACACAGCGTTGAATCTCTCCAGAAGTCTCTCTCTCTCTCTCAGAATGCGTGGTTCAAAAATGTCATCAACAATAAAAGGCAGGAAGCAGTCGCCTTTAAATAGCGCTCCCCCTGTCCATTCCTGACTGCAAAACGCTCCCCTCAACCTGTCGTTGCTAGCGGCAGGCGGTAAGGCAGGGGCCGCCACTCAATATCCGCTCCAGGGCGATACCGTGGCGTTGAGCACTCGACTGACGTCACGATCTGCCGGGGCAGGAGATCGTGGCGGTAGTGTTTAGCGCCGCCGCAAAATGTCTAGTTAATTTCGCGAGCGGCGCAAACATCGCCGCGCCCGGGCGCTAGCTGCTTTGCGCCCCATTAGCGCCCTCTTAAGGCGCTAATGGGAGGCGCAACCAACTGAATTTTTCCCCCGTAAAATTCTAACAGGACTAGACAGACTAGATGCAGGAAGGATGTTCCCGATGGCGGGGAGTCTAGAACCAGAGGTCACAGTCTAAGGATAAGGGGTAAGCCATTTAGGACTGAGATGAGGAGGAATTTCTTCACCCAGAGAGTGGTGAACCTGTGGAATTCTCTACCACAGAAGGCAGTTGAGGCCAATTCATTAAATATATTCAACAAGGAGTTAAATATATTTCTTAAGGCTAAAGGGATCAAGGGATATGGGTAGAAAGCAGGGACAGGCTACTGAATTTGGATGATCAGCCATGATCTCATTAAATGGCGGAACAGGCACGAGGGGCCGAATGGCCTACTCCTGCTCCTATCTTCTATGTTTCTACGTTTATAAATGGCCATGGTGGCTTGTGCTTTTTGCTTTTCTGTCCCCGAATGTGCTGATGGGGTTAGATGATAAGGGGTGGGACGAGGATCATGTGGAGCATAAACACTGGCATAGACCAGTTGGACCAAATGGCCTGTTTCTGTGCTGTACATTCTATGTAATTCTGTATAAAATAAGCTATCTTGTAAAATTGGGGATCCACTGTACCAAACATTGAAGGGATAATTACAAGTCCTAGCCCTTCTCGGGCTACCCCAGATCAGGCGTATTCCCCAGACGTTCTCCTTCATCTAAAGTTAGAGATAGCCGAATCCTATAAGACGCTTAATTGGGTCTAAAGGTCCAGACTATCTCTCCCTAAAGGAAAGAAACAACTTGAAGATATTACTGTCCTCCAGATAGCACTTTTAATAAGTTTAACTAGACTGTAACCTTCCGGATATTATGAGGGTCCGGAAAAACACCCAGAATTCTGCAACTCCTCACAAAAGAGTGTACAGAGATTTGAGTTTGTGAGGTTGATACAGAAATACTCTGTGAGACAATTCTAAAAATATATAGATTTATTAAGGAACCGACATTTAGTTAACAGTTGATGAGTCAATCGCAACTTTAACAGTTCAAAATACAATTAGCTTACAATTCTATTCTCAGAGATCCTTATTCTCAAATCTTAACTTCGTTACATTTTTACATTTCTAATCTTATTCTTAATCCAGAATATCCACCAAAATCAATTAAAGTACCGTTCGATCCCCGAGACTCAAAGAGTTAAAAACTTACAGAGCCTGCCTCTGAAGCTAAGAATCGCCTGCCCTTTCCAGCGACTTCTGTTTTCCCATTTGAAAATCCCATATCTTATACTCTTTTTGCAGTGGTATCTCCTTTGAAGTTTTCTGCTGATGTAAGCTAATTTTCTCTAGTCAGTCTTTCTGTTGACTTCTTTCTATTCTTACTGTTCGTTCAGCTGCTAACTCTCAGAATCCTGTCTGCTGTATAGGTGTTTCATAACTTATCATCAAATATGGTTTTACAGATTTATCTATTTGATGCCATTCTTATGAGGTCTTCTATTGAATTCTTAATATCCCCTTAAGCAGACGTCATGTCTCCCAACTGTTCCATGTTCAATACAAACACAATGTGATTGCTTGGTACATCTATTGATATTATATCTTCAAAGTGTTCTGTAGGTATCATATTTACAATATGTAAATCAAAACCACTTCAACCAGGGTGTTCCATGCATTTCTTAGCTACTTCAATTGGTTGTACATATAATTGTGTTTCCTGTTTCATTTGATGCTGCTTTTACATAGGCACATGGTTTTTTAATGTTCTGTGCTTCTGTTTGACATGTTAGTTTTTAACACTTTAAACTGGGTATAGCTATTGTGTTGGTTCCAAACTGCAGACTCCTTGGAACCAAGCCTTTGCTTCTTCAATAGGCCATTGTCTCAGTGCCAATAACCATTTCCCATTTCAAAAGCTTGTATGGTGTTTACAGCTTTGTGTTAACACTTCATCTTATCTCAGAAGCCTGTATTTCTGTTTACAGCTTGTGTTGTTGAGGCTTTTAGATTTTGAAACCCAGTTTGTCATATTTTAATAATGTCAGAATTCTGTTCATAGGATGGTGTATTTTTCTGAAATATGGCTCATTCCTTTAGAACATGGCATCCAACGATTGAAAAAGAGTTCCAGCATTCTGCAATTTCAGAAGCTGAAATGCATTTTTTATTCAAAAGGCCAATGTAAAGACTTTCCTTGGCTGTCCCTTAAGATAGGCAGCACCTAAAATCAACATAACAAAAACTGATTATCTGGTCATTATCACATTGCTGTTTTTGGGAACTTGCTGAGTGCAAATTGGCTGCCACGTTGCTTACATTACAACAGTGACTACACTTCAAAAAGTACTTCATTGGCTATAAAACGCTTTGGGACGTCCGGTGGTCGTGAAAGGTGCTATATAAATGCAAGAATTTCTTTAAAACAATATCACCAGGTTTCTTTTGGAAGCAGTTTGCCCCTGAACTGCATCTGGCACTAGAGTAAGAAATGTGAGTGCACAGCTCTCTCAAATTTATTTGCATGCAATTACATTGATGTACCCTCTTCAGGTGAAGGACAGACCCACCAGGAGTGGCGGCACAGTGGTATACAGTCGGGAAGGAGTGGCCCTGGGAGTCCTCAACATTGACACCGGACCCCATGAAGTCTCATGGCTTCAGGTCAAGCATGGGCAAGGAAACCTCCTGCTGATTACCACCTACCGCCCTCCCTCAGCTGATGAATCTGTACTCCTCCATGTTGAACACCACTTGGAAGAAGCACTGAGAGTAGCAAGGGCACAGAATGTACTCTGGGTGGGGGACTTCAATGTCCATCACCAAAAGTGGCTCGGTAGCACCACTACTGAACGAGCTGGCCGAGTCCTGAAGGACATAACTGCCAGTCTGGGCCTGCGACAGGTGGTGAGTGAAGCAACACGAGGGAAAAACCTATTGACCTCGTCCTCACTAATCTACCTGTCGCAGATTCATCTGTCCATGACAGCATTAGCAGCAGTGACCACCGTCATTGTGGAGACGAAGTCCCGTCTTCACACTGAGAACACCCTCCATCGTGTTGTGTGGCACTACCACCGTGCTAAATGGGATAGATTCAGAACAGATCTAGCAGCTCAAAACTGGGCATCCATGAGGCGCTGTGGGCCATCAGCAGCAGCAGAATTGTATTCCACCACAATCTGTAACCTCATGGCCCGGCATATCCCTCACTCTACCATTACCATCAAGCCAGGGGACCAACCCTGGTTCAACAACGAGTGCCAAAGAGCATGCTGGGAGCAGCACCAGGCGTACCTAAAAATGAGGTGCCAACCTGGGGAAGCTGCAACACAGGACTACATGCATGCTAAAAAGCAGAAGCAGCATGCTGTAGACAGGGCTAAGCGATTCCACAATCAACGGATCAGCGTTTGCAACCAACTTCAGCCAGAAGTGCCGAGTGGATGATCCATATCGGCCTACTCCCGAGGTCCCCACCATCACAGAAGCCAGTCTTCAGCCAATTCGATTCACTCCACGTGATCTCAAGAAATGACTGAGCACACTTGATACAGCAAAGGCTATGGGCCCCGACAACATCCAAGCTATCATGCTGAAGACTTGTGCTCCAGAACTAGCTGCGCCTCTAGCCAAGCTGTTCCAGTACAGCTACAACACTGGCATTTATCTGACAATGTGGAAAACTGCCCAGGTATGTCCTGTCCACAAAAAGCAGGACAAATCCAACCAGGCCAATTACCGCCCCATCAGTCTACTCTCAATCATCAGCAAAGTGATGGAAGGTGTCATCAACAGTGCTATCAAGCGGCACTTACTCACCAATAACCTGCTCACTGATGCCCAGTTTGGGTTCCGCCAAGACCACTCGGCTCCCGACCTCATTACAGACTTAGTCCAAACATGGACAAAGGAGCTGAATTCCAGAGGTGAGGTGAGAGTGACTGCCCTTGACAACAAGGCAGCATTTGACCGAGTCTGGCATCAAAGAGCCCTAGTAAAACTGAAGTCAATGGGAATCAGGGGGAAAACGCTCCACTGGCTGGAGTCATACCTAACACAAAGGAAGATGGTTGTGGTGGTTGTAGGTCAATCATCACAGCCCCAGAACATCACTGCAGGAGTTCCTCAGGGCAGTGTCCTAGGCCCAACCATTTTCAGCTGCTTCATCAATGACCTTCCCTCCAACATATGGTCAGAAATGGGGATGTTCGCTGATGACTGCACAGTGGTCAGCGCCATTCGCAACTCCACAGATAATGAAGCAGTCCATGCCCGCATGCAACAAGACCTGGACGATATTCAGGCTTGGGCTGATAAGTGGCAGGTAATATTCGCGCCACAGAAGTGCCAGGCAATGACTATCTCCAACAAGCGAGAGTCTAACCACCTCCCCTTGACATTCAATGGCATTACCATTGCCGAATCCCCCACTATCAACATCCTGGGGGTCACCATTAACCAGAAACTTAACTGGCCCAGCCAAATAAATACTATGGCAACAAGAGCAGGTCAGAGGCTAGGTATTCTGTGGCGAGTGTCTCACCTCCTGACTCCCCAAAGCATTTCCACCATCTACAAGGCACAAGTAAGGAGTGTGATGGAATACTCTCTACTTGCCTGGATGAGTGCAGCTCCAACAACACTCAAGAAGCTCAACACCATCCAGGACAAAGCAGCCCGCTTGATTGGCACCCCATCCACCACCTTAAACATTCACTCCCGCCACCACCGGCGTACCGTGGCTGCAGTGTGTACCATCTACAAGATGCACTGCAGCAACTCGCCAAGGCTTCTTCGGCAGCACCTCCCAAACCCGCAACCTCTTCCACCTAGAAGGACAAGGGCAGGAGGAGCATGGGAACACCACCACCTCCAAGTTCCCCTCCAAGTCACACACCATCCTGACTTAGAAGTATATCGCCGATCCTTCATCGTCGCTGGGTCAAAATCCTGGAACTCCCTACCTAACAGCACTGTGGGAGTACCATCACCACAAGGACTGCAGCGGTTCAAGAAGGCGGCTCATCACCACCTTCTCAAGGGCAACTAGGGATGGGCAATAAATGCTGGCATTGCCAGCGATGCCCTGATCCCATAAATTAATGAAAAAAAAGTCAGGTGCAACCACCTGAAAAACATTACAGGAAATTCAGAGGCAGTATTATTCTGATGCAATATGGAGGCAAAGGATTTGCACTCATTTTTTCTTTAGAGTAGCTTCTCAATATTACTGCACTTTTTACTCATCATCTTTTGATAAAACTTGCAAAGTTTAATATAACCATCAGTGATATTTTTTTTAAGAGTTACATACACTAAAGCAGCTTACATGTTTGAACCAAAACATGATTGTTAAAGTCATATAACAGTGTAGTTAGGGATCGGTGAACCTATACCTCTTTCAAACTGACCCTTCGCTTTACAAGTAGATCAACTCCGTCCGGTTTGCTCATATTATTTCAGCCTCTGACCCTGTGTTTGAAAGTGTTTTGTCATCATTTTATTTCTGACCTTGACTGTCTTGTATATGTGCCTAAATCAATAAACGGTTCAGCTATAAGGTAAAACTTAGGTATTGACTTAGGTATACGTACAAGATGATGGTAAACCCAATGTAAAGGTTTTGTTGGAAGCACAGCCAATACAAGTGCTCAAACTATCAACAGGCTTTTAATGCAGAAAGCAACTGACCAGTGTAAAATGTGTAAAAACCATAAAAGAACAAACTTATTGGCCCAGAAATTGATCTCGCTCTGTTCCCGCGGGGTTAAGCCTTCCCCGCGATCTCTCACTCCGCTTGTGCTTTTTCAGATCCAGCTCGCACGAACTTGATGTTCCAGACATCAGCCGGGCAGTGCTTGCGTATCCCACCGGCGTAGTGAATTCGTGCGAGCTGTGGGATCACGTGACTCAGTTAGAGCCAATGGCAGCACACCATCTTCCATTCATAAGTTTCACATACGTGCTGTGAAATCTATGAATCTTACACCCCCCCAAAATAACAGCTAAACCTCAATTAAATAAAAAAAAAACCATCACATTAATAAAATAAGTATAGTTAAATAAATTAACCATTTTAAATAAAAAATAAAAATTTTGAAAAAATTTAAAATCTTTTAAATAGTTATAAAATTAAACTTACCTGTCTTTAAAGTCTCTAAAAAAGATATACCTGTTAAAAAAAATTCAAAAAAATACTTAATTCACTACTTACCTTGTTAAAAGTGGTTCTTACTCCTCCTTTTTCCATTTCTAAAATCTTCCGTACTTACCTGCGCGTCCAAAGCATGAAGTGCACAGCGTGCGCGCAGCCTGTAGCGCGCACGCGATGCACCGAGGACCCGCCCCCTTTTCAAAAGAGCAATTGCCGGTTTTCAGCGCATGCGCAGGGCATGCAGAAAACTGGCAATTGCAGAGGGAATACGCGAGAGTACGCAGTGCGTACTCTCGCGCACCGGGATGAATTTTTGGCCCATTATAAAACAACAGAATTTTGTGCAAAACGAAAGGTCTTCGACCTGAAACGTTAACTCTGTTTCTCTCTCCACGGATGCTGCCTGGCCTGCTGAGTTTTTCCAGCGTTTTCTGTTGTTATTTCGGATTTCCAGCATCCGCAGTATTTTGCTATCATATTAATTTAACACACCTCAGGTTTGTAGTCTAGATATTTATTTTAATTTCTGAGCCCAGTTGAATGTTACTTCCCATATCAATTTTGTTATAATGGCAGTCTTCATTTTCTAAACACACTTAAATTTTTAGCTGAATCAATTACCAACATAGGAATTTAGCTTTTCTTTTTAAATGGTGAATGTTTGCCTATTTCTTGAGACATTCAGTTATTTAAAGCTGGCTTGGAAGAGGCTTTATTCTAAAGAAAACCCTTATTGGCAAAGATCCAGCATATACTTGGCCCCAAGAATTATCCTTTTGTCTGGGACTCAGCTGGAATACACTTTGCCCAGATGACTGTCGACCAGTCATTGCACTTGGTGTGAATGACAACAATTCCTGACAAGGATTTGATTGCCTCTAAATAGATTTTTGGGTTGCAGTAGCTGTTTATGATCAAAGCACAGCTCACTAGGGCACTCTTGTCACTCTGTGAGAGAGGCAGTTGATTAGTTATTCAGCGGTAGCTTCTGGCTGATGAAAAGCCCCTCACTGGGATGGCCTTGTTACCTCTCAAGTTACAATTACAGCTTTCCACCTCTTACCGGCACATTAAAGGCAGGAGCTAAGATATATTGTATAATCTCTATCCAGTAGCTTCAGTGGTGTCATTATTCGAGAGTTTCTTTAATCCTTAACTGGACTTTTATTATTCTTTTGGGCTAGGAATGATTGAATTGCTTCTCAAGATGACACATTCTGGTGCTTTTCCAATTTAAATACATCGATGAAAAACAGAAATGTTACATTGGATGCCACTGAATGCAAAATGTCTTACCGCCATTTTGGCTCTCCGTCCGGAGAACTTTCAGAAATAAATGACTTTCCTAGGGCTGCATTGGAAAACCACACACATTACAAAGAGCAGTCTTATTCTCATTGATCTATCTGTTGTTGCTTCATTTCCTTCCTTCCTTTCCTTCTCCTTGATTATTATTTACCTTTATATTTTGCTGCTGTTTAGCTGCATTCAGACAGCAGAAATGAGCACAACAAATTAGACATCAGAACTAAAGGGCCGATTTTTAACCCTGCCCACCTGGTGAGAACGGGGTGTGCGGGTGGCTGGAATTGCTGCAGGGTACTTGCCACTCCGTTCCCACCGGCCAGCATCTTAACCGCATCCCTTTTTAAAGTCGGCCGAGGTGCCCACCAGGGCAGATGGCAGCCTCAAGAACATATGCAAATCGCGGATCCCCAACACCATTTTAACACAAAAGCACAGAAGTTCTGCCCAACGAGCCAGTACAATCTAGCGGAATTGGTCTCTCCAAGCCACTGAAGCAGTATTTAAAGGGAATAAACTGCAGGTAAGTGGATCACAGGATCTGTGTGCCATTGTTCTGTTTGGATTGCCAAGAGACTTTGCAGCTTCCAGATCACTTCTTCCTCACATTTTTTGCCTTGCCTACCCTTAGGAAGCTACTTATCATGGGTGCTATTTTTAGAATCATAGAAACTTACAGCACAGAAGGAGGCCATTCGGCCCATTGTGCCTGTGCCGGCTCTTTGAAAGAGCAGTCGTGCTTAGTCCCGCATCCCCGCTTTTTATTCATAACCCTGTAAGTTGCTCATCCTCAAGTACCTGTCCCCCTCCCTTTTAAAATTATTTATGGAATCAGCTTCCACCACCTTTTCAGGTAGAGTTCCAGATCCTGACGACTCTCTGAGTGAAAAATTTCTCCTCATCTCCCCTCCAGATTGGTTATTGAACCATTCACCAAAGGGAATCGTTTTTCTCAATCTACTCTATCAAAACCTCTCATCATCTTGAAAACTTCTTAGGTCACCTCTTAACCTGTGCTGTTCCAAGGAGAGCAGTTTAACTTTATTCCAACCTCTCATAACTGAAGTCCCTCATCCCTGGTAACATCCTAGTAAACCTCCTCTGTACCCATTCTAAGGCATTTACATCTTTCCTGAAGTGTGGTGCCCAGAACTGTCCACAATACTCCAGCTGAGACCTAACCCGTGATTTATAAAATTCTAGCATGATTTCTTTGCTTTTCTATTCTATGCCTCTTTTTATAAACCCAAGTAACCCATATGCTTTTTTAACCACCTTATCAACTTTCCCTGCAACCTTTCAGGATTTGTGTATATGGACACCAAGGACCGCAAATTTGCTGGCGCTCAGAGGGCGGGTTTGGAGGCGGGTCAGAGGTTAAAGTCATTATGATTGACAGCAGGTAGGAAACCCGCTGTCAACCCGCCTCCACGCAAGTCTCCCAGGTGTCGGGTCTGTCAGCAGAGAACTGACCCGACACCAAGTGGCAGGGAATACAATTTATATCATTAAATGGCTTGTTAAGAGCCAATTTAAAGCTATTTTGAGGCTTCGTTCCAATTTTACGTTCTCTCCATGGGTTACCCGCTGCTTGGGGAACATGCCAACTCACCTTGGCGTGATTTGATTCTGCTCTGAGGTTTCTGATAAGCTGACAGCTGCAGAAGTGGTGTAAAGGATGCCATGTTGCAGATGGTCAGTTTCAGAGTGCAGAAACTTTTGGTTACTTGATTTGTCATACATATAGAGATTTTTTTAGCTTGTAAGTGTTTAGAGGCAAGTGTATGTCCAGTGCCACCTCATTGGAACAACCTCTCTCACCACTGACAGATCACTTCTGTCATCTCACCTGCAGCTGCCATCTATTGCAGCAACATCGGTGCCCTTGAAAAAATCAGACCTTGGTCCTCTGAATCCTTCCACGATCAGCCCCAACACCAACATCACCAGACACACCAACATCACCAACAACATCACCAACCTTCTCCGCCATCATCTGATGCTGCACAGGTCACAGGGCATCAGCCCCTGACAGCATTGCAGCCCGGGAGGCCAGGGCTGGCATCACCATGGTCAGATTTACTTCACTTGACGGTGTAAACCCCGGCTGCCACAGGATGCGTCAGGTTGACACCATCCCACACCAGCACCGTGAAGTATCCCTTTAATGTCCAAGCCATTCCATGCACACTCATCACTATAGTGGCGGGGCAGGGGGCGGGGGGGGGTGGTGGGGCAGAGAAGTTATGTCTGAACAATCACTGGAACTCAGGAAGACACTTCTCAAGGTGCGCTCAGATCCATCCAATAAGGGGCAGTGTTGGATAAATAGATGCCACTGTATGACAACACATTACCAGAAACTTCACATGGACATTGGCTAAACCTCTCAAGTGCCTACCTTTGTGTGTTGTTAGTTGGTAAGCTTGCAGTAGGATGAGGGTGAGGGGTGGCTAGTGAGATGGGGAAGTGATAATGTAGATAGAGAGGGTTGGGCGGAGGTGCAAGGTAAGTTGGTGTGAGTAAGGATGTGCAGGAGAAGGGTATGGAAGGCAGAGTGATGGGGATGTGTTGAGTGGCACAGCAGGGTGAGTTTGAGTGTGGTTTTGCAGTAACGTTTCGTGATCCACTGAGATCATTGAAAGGTTGGCGCCACTGCAGCCAGGGACCCCTGACAACATCCCTACTTTTTCCCTCCTGTGCAATGTGCAACCAGGCTATGTTGGTGTCCTGGGGAGGTCTCTTCCGCCCTTGGAAGGGAAGAGAACCTCCCTACGTGCTGTGACTCCCTCCATAAGCATATGGAGGGAGTCATTGGAGAACCTGGGTGCAAGCGTCCACCTTTGTAAAGTGCTTGTCAGTGTTTGCAGCACCTCAATGCTGTCAAACACTAGCAGAACAACTGTCAAATGCAATGTGGCCGTGGTCCCTTTAATGAAACCGGCTGATGACCCGTCATCAAATGACATCATCAGACCCGCTTCCTGTTAATTGGCCGGGAAGCCCGCAGGGGGGGCTTAACAAGGCCAATCAAGGGAAAATCCTTTTGACAGAGCGGCTGCAGCCAGGATCGTGACTAGAACCTGGAAACCAGCTCTCCCGCCACCATCCTGCCTCCGCTGGGGAATTCGCGGCCAAGGTCTCTCTGCTCATTTACACTTTTCAAAATTGTGCCATTTATAGTATTCTGTCTTTCCATATTAGTCCTCCCAAAGTGCATCACTTCACACTTCCCCGCATTGAACTCCATCTGCCGAGCTTCTGCCCATTTCCCCATCCTGTCTGTCATCCTGAAGCCTATAACTATCCTCATCATAATCTACTACTTTGCCAAGTTTCATATCCTCTGCAAACTTTATAATGCTGCTCCCTACACCCGAGTCTAGCTCATTTGTTGCTAGTTTCTTTTGGATGGAGAGACAGTTGTAGGAATAAGACCAGCAGCAATAGCCTCAGCAGGAAGCTCTTGTTGCGGAGAAGGATCTGGAGGAAAGAGAAAAGAAACAAGAGTTAGGATGGCACTGAAGGGCTGGACATTAGCAGGTGACAGTCTTCAGAATGCAGCTTGAAGTTGTGAAGCTTGTTGAATATTTACAGAGGTGAATGAAGGGCTGCAAGTAATATAGAGAGACCTTACTCAGATAAGCCACCAGCCTCACCTTCACCGATGCTCATGTTTTTTCCCAAACCACTAATGTCCCGGGCTTCGTACACTGTTTGGGTGAGGGCTCTGATGTCAGCTACTCCTCTGCGGTCTTGGTCCTCATGCTGGCATTATGTGCTGTTTTGTCCTGCAGAAAGTGGGCGGGAGAGTTGATTGTGGTTGTTGAAAAGGTAAGTGGAGATGTATAGGGCTTGTGCATATAGTGCAAGTGCTGAGAGAAGAAGAAGAAACAAGATGGAATGAGGATGGGGAGGTGATGAATGGAAAGTCCAGTGTGTGGAATGTGAAGTGAGGAAGGAGTGCTGGGAAGAGTTGGTGATTTTGCAAGTGGTAGGATGTGAGAAGAGAAGAGAACATGTTAGTGTGTGGTGTCAAGACAGCAAAGGAAGAGGTGAATGTGTTTGGAATGAGAAAGCGAGGTATTGCAGTGTGCCCTAGTGATTGGATAGTGAAGGATGTAATAGAGGGGAAGGAATTGCTGGGAGTGGTGGGGAAGGGGGTGAAATGAGTGTTGTCAGGTGTTACTGACAGAGATGGAAAGATGAAGAGCTGTACTCACCTATGCTGCTCTTGTGAGGTCACAGAACCTCTTCCTACACTGAAGCTAGGTCCTGGGAGTGATGCTGCTGGCACTCACCCTGTCACTCACTTCTGTCCAGGCCTGCTGGATAGTGGTCCTGGGGATGCTTTTGCAGGTGCTGGGGAACAGTACCTCCCTCTTGTCTTGACCTCCTACACGAGGAACACCTGGGAAACATCTGAAAACCTGGGAGCAGCCCTAAAACTCATTACTGCAGAGATAATTTTCTCCACACAGCAGCAAGGAATGCAATCTTGCTTTAAGAGATACATTGTCACTTTAAATAGGTCTCGGGAGGTCCGCCGGAAATTGTACTGCGAAAAAGGGCAGGCTTCCCATTTCCCGACATGATCACGTGCGCAGCCTGTCAATCATATTGAAGTGAGGCCCGGGAGTTAAAATTGCCATGGTCTAACACAGGCCGTGTCATGGAGGCTTGCCACTCACCCTGCGCCCTGTTCAATTCCCGCTAAGTTAAAATCAGGGCTTAGATCACATATGGTTTGGTACGGCAAACTAAAATTGAGGATATATATTTTCCTGTTCTTATCCTTTTTATCTCAATGACATTTAATTTATTTTATAAGGAATTGCAATCTATAATGAGAAACATTTAACAATAAAAATATAAGCTTGAGATCCAGCTCAGCATGTGAAACATCATAAAATGTGGTACAAATATTCCAGTTAACCTCTACCATAATCAACACTGAGGAAATGCTGCACTGTTGGAGGTGCCGTCTTTCGGATGAGATGTTAAACTGAGGCCCCGTCTGCTCTCTCAGGTGGGTGTAAAGCATCCCACGACACATTTTGAAGAAGAGCAGGGGAGTTCTCCCTGGTGACCTGGCCAACATGTAACCCTCAACCAACACCTAAAACAGGAGATCGAGTCATTTATTTCATTGATGTTTATGGGTCTTTGCTGTGTGCAAATTGGCTGCCGCATTTCCTACATTACAACAGTGACTACACTTCAAAAGTACTTCATTAGGATGGAGAAGGAAACAGTTAAGTCAGAGACCATGGTCCAGAACTTAAATAAGGGCAACTTTGAGAGTATGAGGCGTGAATTGGTGAGGTTAAATTGGCAAGCGATATTTAAGGGGCTATCAGTGGAAGGGCAATGGCAGACATTTAGAGATCGCATGGATGAACTACAACAATTGTACATCCCTGTCTGGCGTAAAAATAAAAAGGGAAGGTGGCTCAACCATGGCTAACAAGGGAAATCAGGGATAGTATTAAAACCAAGGAAGTTGCATACAAATTGGCCAGAAGTAGTAGCAAACCCGGGGACTGGGAGAACTTCAAAACTCAGCAGAGGAGGACGAAGGGTTTGATTAGGGCAGGGAAAATAAAATATGAAAGGAAGCTTGCAGAGAACATTAAAATGGACTGCAAAAGCTTCTATAAATATGTAAAAAGAAAGAGGTTAGTAAAAACAAACGTAGGTCCCCTGCAGTCGGAAACAGGGGAAGTCGTAATGGGGAACAAGGAAATGGCAGATCAATTGAACAAATACTTTGGTTCGGTGTTTACTGTGGAGGACACACACAACCTGCCGGAAATAAAAGGGGTCAGAGGATCTGGTAAGAGGGAGGAGCTGAGGGAAATCCTTATTAGTCGGGAAAAGGTATTGGGAAAATTGATGGGACTGAAGGCTGAAAAATCCCCGGGGCCTGATGGTCTGCATCCCAGAGTACTTAAGGAGGTGGCCTTGGAAATAGTGGATGCATTGACGATCATTTTCCAACATTCCTTAGACTCTGGATCAGTTCCGATGGAGTGGAGGGTGGCCAATGTAACCCCTCTTTTTAAAAAAGGAGGGAGGGAGAAAGCAGGGAATTATAGACCGGTCAGCCTGACATCGGTCGTTGGTAAAATGATGGAAGCAATTATTAAAGATGTCATAACAGACCATTTGGAAAGTGGCGACATGATAGGTCCAAGTTAGCATGGATTTGTGAAAGGGAAATCATGCTTGACAAATCTTCTGGAATTTTTTGAGGATGTTTCCAATAGGGTGGACAGGGGGGAACCAGTAGATGTGGTGTATTTGGACTTTCAGAAGGCCTTCGACAAGGTCCCACACAAGAGATTGGTGAGCAAAGTTAAAGCACATGGGATTGGGGGTAATGTGTTGACGTGGATTGAGAACTGGTTGGCACACAGGAAACAAAGAGTAGGAGTAAATGGGTACTTTTCAGAATGGCAGGCAGTGACCAGCGGGGTACCGCAGGGTTCGGTGCTGGGACCCCAGCTGTTTACATTATATATTAATGATTTGGACGAAGGGATTAAATGTAATATCTCCAAATTTGCGGATGACACTAAATTGGGAGGCAGTGTGAACAATGAGGACGATGCTAGGAGGCTACAGAGTGACTTGGACAGGTTGGGTGAATGGGCAAATGTATGGCAGATGAAGTACAATGTGGATAAATGTGAGGTTATCCACTTTGGTGGTAAAAATAGAGAGGCGGACTATTACCTGAATGGTGGCAGATTAGGGAAAGGGGAGGTGCAACGAGACCTGGGCGTCATGGTACATCAGTCACTGAAGGTGGGAATGCAAGTGCAGCAGGCAGTCAAGAAAGCAAACGGAATGATGGCCTTCATAGTAAGGGGATTTGAGTACAGGAGTAGGGAGGTGATGCTGCAGTTGTACAGGGCCTTGGTGAGGCCACACCTGGAGTATTGTGCGCAGTTTTGGTCTCCTAACTTAAGGAAGGACATTCTTGCTATTGAGGGAGTGCAGCGAAGGTTCACTAGATTGATTCCTGGGATGGCCGGTCTGACATATCAAGAAAGATTGGGTCAACTGAACTTGTATCCTCTGGAGTTCAGAAGAATGAGGGGGGATCTTATAGAGACATTTAAAATCCTGACTGGTTTAGACAAATTAGATGCGGGCAGAATGTTCCCAATGTTAGGGAAAACTAGAACCAGGGGTCACAGTCTAAGGATTAAGGGGAAGCCATTTAAGACTGAGCTGAGGAGGAACTTCTTCACCCAGAGAGTGGTGAATCTATGGAATTCTCTTCCACAGAAGGTTGTTGAGGCCAGTTCGCTAAATATATTCAAAAGGGAGTTAGATATAACACTCACAACTAGGGGGATCAAGGGGTATGGCGAGAAAGCAGGAATGGGGTACTGAGGTAGCATGTTCAGCCATGAACGCATTGAATGGCGGTGCAGGCTCGAAGGACCGAATGGTCTACTCCTGTACCTATTTTCTATGTTTCTATGTTTCATTTGCTGTAAAGCGCTTTGAGACAACCTAAGGTCCAAGAGGTGCTATTTAAATGCAAATAAACCTGTCAAACTGTAATTGCACCCTCCTACCATCTGTGACATTGTAGTACCTCAATTTTACATTTCCTTGTTCCTTGCCATGCAAGAGAGAAACTCTTATGCCCCAACCAATTCTATTCCTCTGCTTCCCAAATTCCTGCAAGTTTTGCTATTTAACTATATATAATAAAATGAAATCAAGATATTACATAAAAATAGAAAGCTTTTGAAGTTAAGGAAGGAGGTATCGAGACAAAGTAATTTTGGAAGAGCTCCAAGAGGAGCAAGGGAATAATTTCAAAGCGATTGGAGGGAGAAGAGGATAAGTGCTAAATGTGCTCGAGGAGGGGAAAGTGCCGGCTAAAGAAGATCACGGTCACATTTTGAGTTTTTTATCTGGTTTGGCAAGAAGGAGTTTTTGGTTGGTTATAATTTTTTTTCATGTAATGTCAAATACAGGACTCTGGGAATTAACATCTCTCGAGCCTCACTCTGTTGGGGGCCGAATGGTTTGCTGCACGCCTCGGCCCTTCCCTTCCCGCACTTATGACCCGAGTTCAAATATGGCCTCGTGGACTGGGGGAGGGGCACAGCTCAAGCTTTGTGTTTCTTGTCTCTCTTTGGGTGACAAAGGCAGACTGCAGTCGGCTTGAGATTGAAACAGTCAGTGACCAGTAATACTGAACCTAAGAGAATATCTGGTGCAGACCTGAAATTTGTAACAATCACTCAAATAAGATGGTGCAAGGCATGGAGGGCTTCAAATGTGAGGATACGGATCTTGAAGATGGTAAGATGTAGAAAGTAGTCCCATCATACTGATAAATGAATGAATGAATGATAAGTGAAAATGCAGTCTGCCACAACATGGACAGGTAGAACATTTATGGCTCTGAATGTAAAAGCCTCAACACTTATTAATGGATGTAGAAAATGCTGTTCTCACTCAGAACAATGTTAAGATTGTAACACAAAAGGTATGCAATGAATATGAAATTTTGATATAATACTGACCTTAGGTAAATCTACGGGCAGAACTTTCAACTTTTGTGGGGGTGTAAAATGGACAGTAGCAGATCAGCCACCCGTTATATACCCTGCCCAATTTTCCTTTCTATAATGGAGGAGAACATCAGGCTGGATGTATAACAGACAGCCGATTCACTACAGTCCGTTTTACACCCTTGCTGAAGTTGAAAATGTAAAGTCTATATATTGTTAATTATATACAGGTAAAGGATTATCATTTTAAATTTGGGTTACTGCCGTTATCGGTATTCAGCTCAAATTACGCAATCTACTGCAAATAAGATCCATGACTTTCATATTCAGTTGAATAGACAGGACATTTTGACAATGTAAATACACTTCATTTGCAAAACTCATTAAGAGTAGATGTACTTCTAATGAGAACAATTTGGCACAATGACTAGCTTTGTTCTGCGAATGGTCCATTAGGATAAAAGGAGTTTTGTAATCGGGTGACAAATGCATTTTGAGTCTGATACTTATGAGATGGACATTACTGACACTACAGAGAGTGGTCCCTAGAAATGATTCTCTGCATCTTTAAGTATATGTATGATTGGCAAGTTTATTTGATTTTGAAAGGTAAAATTTTGATTTCTTTTGTTCCTGGTTGAACTTCAAAGTGTAATGGGATATATTGCAAGTTCGTCTGAGGCTATCAAGGAAAAGACAGGAGGCTCCATGGGAGAATAAGTAATGAACCTCATGTTAAGGTATTGTTAAAAACATTATCTTAGGCTCAGTATTAATAAAACCATTGGTGAAGGTTTGAGTCGGTTTCAAGGAGAAACAGATATGTTCTGTAATCTACTGTAATCTGCTGTATTGGCTTTTCCACTGCTTTTCAATATTTAGTAAATATGTTCCATAGATTATACCCTTAGTCATGCACTGATAGGACATTTAGTCTGCCGCTTTTCAAGGAGATCACAGAATGGCTCATGATATATCCTGTAATCTAAATACAATGCTGAGGGTTTTGGTTCAACTCCTACGCTTCCCACATTACCAGATATTCGGCATATAAAGGCACAGATCAATTCATAGGACTGAGGATTCACTAATTGGAGCTGTCATTGGCACTGAACGTGAGAGAAGTGTCTGAGTAAAAAGCCCAAAAACGTAACAGGTAAAACTAGTGAAAATATCAAGTCAGTGTAAATTATATTACATGTGGTATAATGGCAAAAAGGTGGTACTGGTTGAAAAAATTACCTGGGCTGAAACCATCTTGTTGATGCACATTACTCTTGTGCTTATAGATCAGACTGGAATACAACAATGAATGCCACAGGTAGTGTCCTTCAGTGAAGCCTTTAACTACTCATAATCAGTATTTACCAGTTGTAATAGAAAAGGAGGATCTAGAAGGTATTGGGCTTTTAGGATTTTAGTAAAGATGCAGGCCACTTGTTATGTATTATATTAATCATATATTATTTAATTTGTGGCATTTGCTTCATCAGTTTGTCCATATAGATTGACAGTGCACATCATGTACTGACAAGACACTACCTGAATTCTTCACAGAATAAGGACAATCTGTACAGATAAAATCAGTATTAGTGTCCTTGCGGAAAGGGTAAATAAGGCAATGGGAAAGGATTTAAGCAAATAAGGGAGGCGAGAGAGACAAAAGGAGAAGGCCTAGACAGAGGGAAAATAAAGTGTGATGGAGGATAGAAAAAGTACAGCAGCTGGAGGTAATGGTACAGAATAAAGGCTGATAGATGACTGTTCAAGAACAGAGATTCATGCAGTAAGTAAATATGCAGAGTAAAAAGATGTGGCAATGTGGAAAATCTTGTGAAAATAAATCTGTCAGGAAAGACTGCACAGGCTGGGGCTCTTTTCTCTAGAAAGGAGAGGGCTGAGAGGTGACCTAATAGCAGTTTTTAAAATTATGAAGGGGTTTGAGAGGTTAGACATAGAGGGCTCGATTTTAATTCAGCTGAGTGGGTGGGTTTGGAGGCAGGTTGGGCACGAAAATCAGAAAAACCGCCGGTGGGATGCAAACCCGCCTCCATCCCGCCTCCACGCAATTTTCGCAAGTGTCGGGTCACCCGCTCCCGAACTGACGCGACAGCAAACGGCGGGACAGGCAGTTAAGGCAGTTAGCAGCTTGTTAACTGCCTGGATAATCCTATTTTCACTGCCTGTTCCGATTTTGGTGGTTTTTCAGCATGCTGCCCACCTTCAGAAAAACACGCCAGCTGAAACGAGCCGGGTTCAGCAAGGGCTTGAACTGTTGTCAGCTGCTCGAGCAGCTTCACAGCGTTCCTGCAACATCTCTGTGTTACAGATGCCACAACTTAGTGGTATGAGGTTTGCCCAAGCCTTTTTCAGCTCTATTAATCTTGTGAGTGTTCTAGCTGGAAACCATTTGCAGTGTGACCTCCTTTGAATACCCTCTGGCCACTTTGTCTGAGCGCAAACAACCTCCACTTCCCATAATACATAGGCCAGAACTTCAACTCTTTACCATCACACTACTTTAATAACATCACAAAAGGATGACATTGTAAAGATAACAACATAACAAAACAACCAAGTGACTACCCTTGTGACTATTTGTGTTTCAACTTCCTCTTACGTGTGCTTCTACGTGGTGGTTCCCCTGTGGCTTCAGCAGATGTAGAGGCACCTTGCTCAATTTGATGCTGCGCCTGCTTAGATGCCTTTGGCGGGTGTCCTCTGGGTTTGGGAGCCTGGGAGGGCTCCCCCACAGTCTGCTCTTCCTGCGTCTGTGCAGGGGCTGAGACGGCCATCTTAGTTGGGTGAGGAACCTGGGGCTCTGACTGAGGGCTCTGCAGTGGCATGGGAGTGTGAGCGCTTGGAGAGGAGCCCACACTTCCTTGTTGTCTGCCACCGACATCCCTCTCATGGGTCACCCGCACTTCACTGCTAGCAAGTAGCTGGAGAGCACCTTGCTTCACATCAGTGGGGCCAGGAGGACCTGTCTCAGTATTGACAGTCTGTAATAACAGCCCTCATAACAGGGATATCCATGTACCTCTGGTGTCTTTCCTCAATAGATGCCCATCTATCTTCCCTAGCTGACCATCTATTTAGAAGAGTCACCATGCTCTGTTGTGTCTGGTGACTTATGTCCTCCAAGGAGGTTGCCACCCTCTCCAAGGTGGCACGTTCGTGCGCCATTGCCTGCACAAAGGCAGAGCTCATGTTAGAGATGGACTCCTCCATTCTCTCCACACTCGCAGTTACCCTGGATGCAAACCCTGTCAGAGACTCCTGCATTTGTTCCTGGAGTTCCACCACTGCTCTCTTTCTGGATGGCCCCAGAGGCACAGCATCTACTTGCAGCTGAGCAGAGCTAGGAGCACCCTGCGACCTCCGACGAGGACTCTCCACTGCTGTCGCTGTCTCCACCATCTGCTGATGCTCACTTGTGAGCTGTGATACACCAGGTGACAACACTACCCTATGTCGCGAAGGACCCACTGAGGTGGTATGTATCTGCGCTGGTGCTGGGTGCGCTGAGTCCTGGTGACGCTACTCCCTCAGAGGCTCCAGGTTCCTCTAAGGATCCGTCTGGCTCTTCCTCCTGGACAGTGGGGAGGGGAGCTCTCAATGGTCCTGTGGGAGAGTAAAGGCATGAGTTAGATATCAGATTTAGAGGTAGCAGATGATCAGAAGTCAATCTCTATGAGCAACATATGCCATTGTAGTCAACCATGAAATCTTAATGGGAGGGATTGAAAATGCATTCTGTCACCAGGTTCCTCAACTGAGCCCGTCTCTCCGTCCCCCACTTCCAGGTCCTCGCCACCTCCCACGATTTCATGAGCAGACTCCTCAGCCAATGTAAGTGTAGCGAGGGATGGAGGGCCTCCTCCTGTCTTGGATCTCTCCCTCTTATTGTGGGCTATCTTTTCCTGCAAGGAGGGACACAAATGGAGTTTCAGCGAGAGTGATGGAGTGAGAGCGAAGAATCCAAAATCTAGAAGCTTAGAGGGAGACCAAGATGGAGTGAGGTGGCAAGAGGAGGCTGCCACCCTGTGTGTTTCTGGTTGTTGTGATTGCATAACAGTGAGAGCGAGTGTGAGGGGTGCATAGTAGGATGGTGAAGTGATTCAGTACAGAGAGAGAGGGATAGGTAAGGGTGCAAGGCAAGTAAGGGTAAGTTGGGATGTGGAGGAGCAGGCTTACAAAGCAGAGTGCTGGTGATGAGAAGAGGAGGAAAGCAGAGTGAAGGTAAGTGTGATGTGATACTCACTTTTGATGATCGCAGAAGATCATTAAATCGTTTCTGGCACTGGAGCCAGGTGTGTGAACAGACAGACCTTGCGCTTACCTCCTCAGCAATGTGCAGGCAGGCTGTCTTCGTTTGCTGAGGAGGCTTCCTCCGACCATCCCGAGGGAACAGGATGTCCCTGCGCCCTCTTACTCCCTCCACAAGAGCTTGGAGGGAGTCATCATCGAATCTGGGAGCAGCCTTTGATTTGCCAGCACTCATTGCAGCCAGGGACCATCCAAACTGCAGCCAAAAGGAGAAATGAGAGAATGGGGCTAACTGGGCCCCTTAAGAACCAGTGCAGCAATGACCTCATTAGTGGAGAGCAACAGACCCGCTCCCACTCATTGCAGCAGCCAACGCGCCCGCCGGGGCTTAATAGGCCAATTGAATTAAAATTGCAAAATTGGAACACATTAAACCGGCAGCAGGACCGAAACCCGCCCACCAAGCAACCCGGCTCCATCCCGCCTCCTCCATTAAAATCGAGCCCAGAGAAGATGTTTTCACTTATGGGGGAGTCTAAAGCTAGGGGTCATAAATATAAGATAGTCACCAATAAATTCAATGGGGAATTCAGGAGTAACTTCTTTACCCAGAAAGTGGTTAGAATGTGAAACTCGCTACCACGTAGAGTAGTTGAGGCGAATGGCATAGATGCACTTGAGGGGAGGCTAGATAAGCTCATGAGGGTGAAAGGAATAGAAGGATATGCTGATTGGGTTAGAAGAAGTAGAGTGGGAGGAGGCTTGTGTGGAGCATTGGGCCAAATGGCCTAATTCTGTGCTGTAAATTCTATGTAAACAAACCCATCAGCCTAGGCAGTGGGGGACTGTCCCAACGATCTATACGTGAATGCTGGGTGTGGGGTCATTTTCACTTCTGGTGCAGGTGGTATACTGACGATTGTGGATTGGCTGTCCATTATACACCCTCCAACCCCCCACCCCCCTCCCCCCCCAGGAAAGGAAAATCAGACTGGGCGAATAACGGGCGGTCGATCCACAATCACCAGTTTTCTGCTCATGCCAAATGTGAAAATTACCCCGTGGGAGTCTTAGGAGTAAAATGGGAGACCTGGAGGGCGCTGCTGCAGAGGGAGCTGATTGTATCATTGATATCAGAGAGACCTGGTTCAGCAGTGACAGCGTTGAGTAACTATACAGAAATACAGATTCATTTTCAGAATGTAAAGAAAAACTGAGACACAGCATTGCCTTTTATTTGAAAGAGAAGGGCCTGTCTGATATGGGTTCTGATAATCTGGAAACCCTGTAAATAGGGATGTGAAACATGAGGGGAAAAAATAACTATGGGCATCCATTGTAGACCATAAGGGAGGGGGAGGGATTGGACCAAGAACTTCATAGTCAAGTGAGGGAAGCGTGTGCAGGATCAGATGCAGTTGTTATAGGAGAAATAAATTTACCAGGGAAAGATTAGGTAATGTATAAAGGGTATAATAGGATTGAAAGTATGATCCTGGACACAATATTGGATTGTTACATGGAATAACTGGTCAAGGAACCTAGGTGAATAAGGGTGCTATTGGTGGGATGGGGATATAATACAGGAGGGGATGGATGGGGACATCTGATTTTAAGTAATGTCCAAGATATGGTAGAAAAGGTCAGAGTCAGAGAACAGCTTGGCAACAGTACTCTCACTGAACAGCCCAGGGAATCAGTGGAGGTTAGACATAATATGGAGAAGAGAATGAGTACAATACAAACATTCAACTTAGAAAGGCAGAATTTGAGGGATGCGTTCAGCTGGAGTTATGTGGGAATGGCATCGAGCAAAAGAACATACGAACATACCAACAATGACAGACAGGAAAAGATCCTCTGAGCCATCCAGCCTGTCCCACACAACTGTGATCACTTGTGTATTATAATATATCCACTCTCCACCTCACCCAAAACCATGTGATCTCCTGGAAGAGGTAAAAATCCAGATGGCAGCCGATTCCAGAGGACCGCTATTTTCAGGGAAAAGAACCACCTCCTGAAATCTAACCTAGATCTGGCCTTATACAACTTAAAATTATAATGCCTGGTCCTCCCTAACCTATTTAATTGGAACAAACTGTCAACTCGAACATAATCTATTCCCTTTGTCATCTTATAAACCTCGATCAGATCACCCCCAAGTCTATGCTTCTCTAAAGTGTAGAGTCCCAGCTCTTTTAGTCTATCTTGATAACTAAGATGCTTTAAACTGGGAATTAGTCCAGTGCACCCTCTGCACCCTCTCTAAAGCCTCAGTATCACCCACCATGTGTGGTGTCCACCATGAAGACATACAGGAGTAGCCAAATGTGTGAATCTACAAGCACCCGTGGCACTATTTGAAGAAGAGCAGGAGAGTTGTCCCGGTATCCTGATCAACATATTCCTAACCAACAGAGTTTAACTGATCATTTATCTCATTTGCTGTTTGAGACCTATCTATGTGCATTTTGGCCGTTGTATTTGCCTACAAAACAATAGTGACTGCAATTCAAAAGTAATTAATCAGTTGTTAAAAATTTTGGGAAGAGTTGAGGACATATAAGGAGCTATATAAATGCAATTTCATTCTGTTTTTTTTTCTCTATACAAACTGCTGCACAAGTGGCTGCAGGAAGCATTGAGACTCCAGTAATTCAAGCAAAGGATATTGCAGACATTGTTGAAAATACATAGGGAAAGTTGCAGATGAAGGCAGCAGCCAATCCAAAACAGAGGCAGCTAGCCAGTTGGCTCAGCAGAAGTACATGAAGCTTATGGAGTGACTACATAGGAAAACACATTGAAGACATACACAACATGCACAGAGGTACCATAAACATATCCACTATGTTACTCACATACACACCATAAATACACAATCAGAAAATACATCTCTCTGTCATATGCATATCTTTTATTCTTTTATTGTGCAGGAAAGGAAGCCACCTTCTCCAGCTGCATTATGTAATAGCCTTCAGTGACCATGCTCCCATGCTGTGTGGTTCAAAACTCCACTGTGCTAATCACTTCTGACAGTGTTCTGATGCAGCTTCCAAATCTTGTCCTTTCTTCTGCTGATTAACGTCAAGTCTGAGTGGGAGCTCAGGAATCACTTTCCACTTTCCACTTATATTTTACCCTGTGCAATTCTGTATGTTTCTCTCCATGGGCCTTTAATAAGCCATTACAAATCCTTAATAAAGGATTGCCTTTTCTCCTTTTCATATTAGGAGCAAGATATGGAACAGTGCCAGAAACTGACTTTTTGTTTTGTGTCTTGCCCACCCATTTAGTGATGTTTACTTTTTTATTCTGTTTTACACAAGAGGAAAATATAACACTAAACTTTTAACTTTATATTATAATTCCATTCTAGATCAAATCGAATAGACAGACAACACAGAATTTAAAAAAATTCTCCAGAAAATGGCACTTGAGAGATACAATAGCTATGTCCATAATATTTGGTACTATTTTCTGGTGTATATTGAACTAAACATCTGAAGCAGATTCTAGCTGAGTATTCTCCTAGATTAATGATTTTGCTTGTGTTGTTTAACTGAAATTACTGTTTCATTTTCTATAAACCTATTGCATAAAATATGAACAGTCATAATCTGCTGCCTTGAATTTACAATGCTTGTATAGCTCTAGCTCTTTAAATTTAGGAACAGCTGCTTCTGACTCACGTTGTATAAACAGTATTTTCATTATCTATTTTGTATTGACTTGATTCAGTTTCATACTTTGATAGAAAAATAGCATTCTCAGCATTGATGAACCACAAGCATATTTTACATTTGTACAGCAATGGATTATTATGCAGTATAATCTATCTATTTCTAAATAGGTTTGAGGCTTTCAGTAATTTTTCGGTCCCATGAAGTTGTATTTTGAACTTGACTGTATAAAAAATTAAGTAGAGAGGGACAATTGGGATTGCTGGACTGCATGATTGTGCTTAAAGTCAAATGTAGGTTAGAAAATGGCTGTCCCACAATGTCTGTCCCCAGTTCCCCAACGCTCCATGTCGAATGTTACTGACTTTGAAGCATATCTGTCAGTGACCCAGAATTTGGGTGACCTCAAGTCTGTGGGGAAAATGGGAACAAAGATGATTGATTATCTGAGGGTATACTACAATAGATACAGTAATTTCACCCTTTGACTTTATGTGTATATAGGAGTCTTTGATTAATAAGGGAAGCCAGCTATTATAGAACAAGGTTATTCAGGTAAAATAATCTATACTTTTTCAGTGACATTTCATTCAAAATATACATATGTTTTAAATCCAGCTTTATTTACTACATTCAATTAAACCATTTTCATGTATGCTAGATAATATGGGTAAGAGTTCAATTATCCTAAAGCTTCACCTTCAATTTTGAAGATTCAAACCTGTGCCAACAAGAGGAAGATGCACCATCACTCGATATGACTCCTGCAACCATCAGCTCAGATACTGGCACCACGCAGACTTTAGAGGCTAGGTTAGAGGAAGTATCTACACATGATGGCTCACTGGGCACAAGTGCACAGGAGCTAGGGCAGGAGAATAGGATGCCACAAGTGCCAGCTCGCCAGAGGGCGAGGTCACATACTACCACTGCTGTAGAGGACTCAGATGCTGACATCAAGGGCCTAGGCTACTGAAGAAGGATGATAGGCATCTGTCAGGAAATGCTAGGTGCATGGGACAGCCTGCCAGAGAGCTTGCGCACAATATCACGGAGCATGGAGGAGTCCAGCTCCAACTTGTCTCAAGGCTTTGAGCAGAGCATGGAGACCATTCTGTCCAACAGGGGCCGAGTGGTCAGCTTCATTAACACCACATTCGTGCCCCCATCATGGAGCCTTTCTTGACCTCACTCACAGCTGTTGTGGAAGCTCAGATGGCTGCCATCTTGGCTCTGGAGGCAAATGTTGACAGGAGCATCACATCACTCATGCACTCTGTTCTGGGTCATGCCCATTGAGAGTCTTTGTGGCCCAGTCAAGTGGTTCTTTCAAATAGACATTTTTACATAACTCTTATACTTTCTCCTGCTGCAGCCTACCCCCCACATTTTCATCTATCTAACTTTCTCCTTGCTGTACCTCATCATTTTATATTCTCTTCTTGTCTCTGATTTTCCCCACACTCTCAAAATGGGGTGTCAGCTGTGGCTTAGGGGTTGCACTCTCACTTCTCACTCAGAAGGTTGTGGGTTCAAGTCCTATTCCAGAGACTTGAGCACATAATCTAGGCTGACATTTCAGTGCAGTGTTAAGGGAGTGCTGCAATGTCAGAGGTGCTGTCCTTCAGATGAGGCATTAAACCAAGGCCCCATCCGCCCTCTCAGGCACTATTGGAAGAAGAGCAGGGGTCCTGGCCAACATTTTCCCCTCAACCAACACCTAAAACAGATGATCAAGTCATTTATTGCATTGCTGTTTGTGGGAGCTTGCTGTGTGCAAATTGGCTGCTGTGTTTCCTACATTAAAACAGTGTCTACACTTCAAAAGTACTTCATTGGTTGTAAATCGTTTTGGGATGTCTGGAGGTCATGAAAGGTGCTCTTTAAATGCAAGTCTTTCTACTAAAATACGGATTTGTTTTCCTGCATTGTGGACCATTTTTCCCTTTATTCTGTCATTCCATTTCTTGTTTTGCATTTGTCTTTTTATAGTTTCAAATGTTTTGCTTGTCTGTTATCTACCTACTGGTAGCTTATTCTCTCTGATTCTCTACTTTACTAGTGTTTGTCTTTTGTTTATTCTCTTCCATTTTGTATCATACATTTTGATTCCAGTGTCTATGAGTTAAATGATGAAATGTTTTTTAAAATTACAGGGCATGAAAAATAATGTGAAACTGAAGAGTTATCTATTAGATTGCTGTGTATCAAGTGTGATAACCCCTCCTGTGAGTAGAATGACAATTACAGAATTCCTGCCCCACAGCCTTAGATTGTGCCCCACCTTGATAACCACTCCAGATGGCCTGCCCTGAGAGCCATGTTATGTCAGCCTCAATCGCTCCAGCTTTATCTCTTCTCCAAACATGCGAAACAAGCCTTGAGCCTTCAAATTAATGAAAAAAAGTCTAAAATAGCAACTTTTCCCCCCAAAACTTCCAACAACAATTTACATAGTACTCCTATAGTACTCCTGCACAGAAAGACATCTCAAAGCACTTTTATAGGGCAGAGGAATAAGTGGACACTGAGCAGGGGAGAAAAAGAAAACAAAGTTGGGGAGTTTAAAAGCATTGTATGAGAGAAAGCAGGGATGAAAAGGGCTAGGCTAAACAATTTAGGGAGAGAGTTCCTGAGGGCTGGGCATAGTGGCTAAAGAATGGCTGCCAATGGTGGAGCACAGTGAGTGAGGAGTAAACAACTATCAGAGTGTGTACAGGCAGACATACACCTGGAGCAGATCACTGAGGCGGGGTGAGGATGGCGGATTTGAAAAGGGGGCCAATTTTCAGCTAACCAAATCAGCATTCATTATTTAATTCATCTCTGTGTCTGCCTCAGTCTTTGGTGCTTTTGGCAAATATGAGTTTATCTTCACTCCACTTTGAAACAAACTCATTTAGGCATCACAAATGAAATCCTAGACATAATGCTTCATGCCCAATTTAAATCTCTGAAAGGTACATGTAAAGAAGTAGGAAAGTCTTTCTCATATCCGTCGACTAAAATAGCTTCTATACTGGAAATCTGTGAGGCAATGGGGGAAAATTCAGTATCGCCCCGTTTGGGGCGCAATTATCGGCCATGCGCAAAGATTAGCGCCTGGCGCTAATTATCGGCTCCGACTGCAAACTTGACTTTTATCGCCCCTGGAGGTGATTGGAGCGCTAAATCAGGCGCTACACATCTGTCTCAAGGCACAAAGGCCGAGGAGCGAGGCGCTACCTCAGAGCGCTGGCGAAGCTCATGTAATGTCAGTCAGCAATGGAACACACACACAATGGCGCCGGCCAGTTCTTAAAGGGGAGGGTTGATCTTGCTTTCCATCCACATCCTGCTCATTGCAGCCTTGAATCTCGGCCTGGAGAGACCTGCACATCAAATCTGCTGGAAAGAACAATGGAGAGAACCAGGGAAAGAGCTCTAGTGCAACCCCCACAATCTCTTCTAAATCAATACAAGGAAGGGCAAATCAAAATGAACCTGCAAAGTGCTGTTCAGTACCCAAAACTCCTTCACACAGCGTTGAATCTCTCCAGAAGTCTCTCTCTCTCTCTCTCAGAATGCATGGTTCAAAAATGTCACCAACAAAAAAAGGCAGGGAGCAGTCGCCTTTAAATAGCGTTCCCCCAGTCCCTTCCTGACTGCAAAACGCTCCCCTCAACCTGTCGTTGCTAGCGGCAGGCGGTAAGGCAGGGAGCGCCACTCAATATCCGCTCCGGGGCGCTACCGGGGCGTTGCGCACTCGACTGATGTCACGATCTGCCGGCGCAGGAGATCGTGGCGGTAGTATTTAGCGCTGCCGCAAAATGTCAAGTTAATTTCACAAGCGGCGCAAACATCGCCGCGCCTGGGCGCTAGTTGCTTTGCGCCCCATTAGCGCCCTCTTAAGGCGCTAACGGGAGGCGCAACCAACTGAATTTTTCCCCCAATATTTCTTACATAATATGCTGAGTTTAGCATTTATATTTCCTGTAGATTGCTCTACGTAGAGACAAGGAAGGTATGAAGAAAATAAAGAGATCATGCTAACCTAATGTAAACTGGGAATGCCCAAGTTGTCCAGAATCTGAGCTGGTATATGTAATGAATGACCGTCCTCTGACCCAGCGCATTAAGGGCATCACAAAATGAAATCTGATGTGATCACACAAACAGCTCAAACCAGTAAGCAGATATACAACCTTAAAAGGGCCAACTGCGAGGCAATGAGGGAAGAGCTTAAACGATTTGGGTGAAATTTTCTGAGTTCCCTCAGCACTGGTGGATCCTTACACACAGTAGGCAGTTAATCAGATACATTGCGGGTGCACTGTCTGCATTTTTCTGTCCAAATGGAAAATTACATTAGCGCACCTGTGATAAGCAACCTACTGCCTGCAAGGTCCTGGTGATGGTGCAAGGCTGCAGAACATTTTCCTTTTGATTGTGGAACAATAGATAAGATAAGCTCAGTTGAGGACATTCCACTGAACATGCAGGATAAATAGTTAGCAGAGGACTAGAAAGCATAAACTAAACAAACATTATCCCCTAAATGTAATTAAACAAAAATACAAAGTTAATAAGTTTGAAAAAAATCTTCAAAGACAACAGGGAGAAAGGTGAAGGAAACTCCTGCAGAGAATCCAAAGAAATATAAAAAAAGGTAGTCCGACAAAAATAGAGGGAACTAAAACTGAGCCTAACTGTAGAAGGCAAATGCAACACTATGGGCTGGATTTTGCCAATGGGAAGCTTTTGGAGGCGGGACTCTCACTTGTCGGGTTTTAGTCCCGCCTCCATCGACTTCTGGCCAACCCAATTTTCCCTTGATTGACCTTGTTAAGCACGCCCAGCGGGCTTAGCAGGCCAATTAAGGGGAAGCCGGTTACAGAGAACGTCAGCGTATGACGTTTCATCTGTCAAAAATTTTTGACAGATGAATTGTCATTGTTTGATGAGTTCTTGTATTCAAGACTCATCAAACCTCTTCTGTGAGCAGAAATTAGATGGTTGTTGCATCGGAGAATGCAGCAGCCATCTGTCATCTCTGCCGGTGAGATGCCGGTTCCCCAACTGTTGAAGCCTGCAGGAAGAAACAAAGGTAAGTAAACATTTTCTATCACTTTCCACTCACCTCACATACTTACCGCTCCACACTTGCACCCATCACTTACCTTCACAGCACACTTTTGCACCTCGCAGACCCCCGCAGACCCACTGCTCGCCTCGGTGACCCTGGCGGGGTTCGCAGCCTTCGGGAAGCCCGCACTTGTGTGGGTAAAATGGGGATAATCCTCTTATCTGCCTGTTAACTACGTGTTAACAGGCAGTTAAGTGGCTGTAATCCCCTTCCCGTCTCTAGGAGACGGGACCCGGTGCGGGTCGGCTACCCGCCTCCCGGGAAGATGGCACGGAGGCGGGTTGGGGACGGGATGGGCACCCGCCCCCAGATTCTGCCATTTTCCCGGCAGTCCCGCCTCCAAACCCGCCTCCCCAGGGCTGGCAAGATCGTGCCCTAAGAAATTCTTCCAGTATTATAACAGCAAAAATGTTATCAAAAAATTAAGAACCCTTAAGGATGTAAAGGGAGCTGAAACTCAGGATAAACTAAAAATAGTGAATGTGTTAAATAATTACTTCCTGGATGTATTCACTGGAGAAAACACTAGTAATATTCTGCCAATCAAAGTAGATTCTACAATTAAACTTAATAGCTCTGATATTCAGAGGTGCCACACTGCCAGAGGACCTCACTGAGGCAAATGTGGGTCAGGAAATTGAGCACAAATGACAATGTAATTAGTTCATGTTGCGCTGCATTTTATAGCAAAGAGAAGTGGTCGGCAAAGTAAGGCTGAACTGGTGGTCAGTACTAGCCTCAAATTTGATTCATGAGGTCCCATATCAAAGTTCATGTCTCTAGGAACTCAACTTGCCCATATAAAATGGGTGTATAACTGTTTGATAGGACTAGCCTGCAAAAGGAAGCTCTTAAAGCTAAGTTTCTGCAGCAAAATTTCACACTGAAGTCATACTTTAAAAAAAAAATAGCATTGGTGTTTAGTTGCATTTTGCTCTCTTCGCTTCTGCTGCAGTGGATGATGCCATTTCTTCATAAGAATTTTTTTCACCATAAAGACTTTGGCCTAGAAATTCGATTAAGCCCGAAAACGGGCGGTGAGACTGCGGGCCAAGGTTAATGGCCGCCCACAAAATGAGTGCAGGCAGCACCGGTATTTTGGTGCTGCCTGCTGATTTAAATGAGCGTAGCGCAATGGCGGTAACATCAGCAGGAGGCCGAAGCTCGTGTCCAAAGGATCAGTGCAGTGCTCTCGGGCAGTCACCCTATTAACAGTACATTTCCAAGTGAAAGCCGGCATAGGTGCCCTTAAACCGTTGAATGAGAAATCCTGAGATTATGCCCAAAATATAAGCCGAACGCAGAAAATATAAAGGGAGTAGCGCCATTATATGGAAGAGAGACGTTGCTAAAGTGGAAAAAGATGCAAGAGCTACCAGTGAGTTCTGGCCATTTGCTAAATTTGTTAAAATAGGGCAATGATCACAAGACATCTACTATGGAAATTCCAAACTGTTCTTCCAAGCTTATTTTAGGATTATGGTTGTATAGGGACTGTATAGGCACCTGTGTATATATTTTCAATAAGAACAAAAAAACACTCTATAAATCTTAATATTTATTTGTTTAGCGGGTTCATCAGCATTTTCTTGATGCAAACTGAACTTGATGAAAAGATTAAAAAAATAAAATAAATTAAGCAACAATGAAAAAAAAGCCAGCTCGATCTGGATCATATTAAAGAATTTTTGCAATAAAGTTAAAGACAATTGAAGTCAGCTATTTGGGTGTAACTTATTTAAAAGTAACACCATAAATGTGAATTGAAATACATTTTACAAAAAGGGAAAGATGAACCTCTTGGTCACGAGTTTACTGGTATAAATCATGCAGAAGAGAGTTCAATTACATTTTTTAACAACAAAAGACTTTTGAAGAACTCCTGGTGAGGATATGGTGTTAAATTTTCCTTAATTCTTGGCCTTTTAAAAACAGGCTTCAAAACTTTGCATATTATTTTATCAGTTCCTAAACTAGAAAACCCAATTTATAAAATTCAAGGAAATGCAGCTTTGATTTTTTTCCTGAGATTCTTACAACTGTAGTACAGTATAGTTTATTTTAAAAGTATTTACCACCTGTAATGTTTGACTGACCAGGGGGGAGATTTGATGCATCTCATTGGAAGCAGTTTTCACTCCAATTACATAGTCTGAGCTCTCCATAGTTACCACTTATCTCAGCAGCTGTTTACTGTGCAGTTTATAGCTCACCGCCGTTTTCTCCCAGCTCTATGCGCTGTCAACGGCTGCACGCACGGGTGTGCTTTGGAGAGGGTGGTAAGAGGAGCGGCAGCGTTCAAAATTGCTGAGTGCGCGTCAATTCGGGATTGCACGCCGATTGACAGCACGCTCCTGGTAATTAAAATACTTGCGGCAAGCGCAGGCAGTGACAACGCTGCTGACCTAACCAATATGATGGCCGTCGCGTTCCACGCTGGAAATGGGCGGAAGCAAGGCGGCCGCCATTTTCTCTTCAAAACCAGCCTTAATGGCCGGCGCTAAAGGTTGGAATTTCTAGGCCTTTGTCTCAGTATTGCTGCATCCTGCAACAGGGGCCAGTGTCGGGAGTGGAGAGAGCAGCAGCACAGTGAGTAGTTAAACTCACTTTCGTGGGCTTTTTTGCAGAGGCCAGTGTCGGGAGTGGAGAGAGCAGCAGCACAGTGAGTAGTTAAACTCACTTTCGTGGGCTTTTTACAAAGGCCAGTGTCGGGAAAGGGCCCTTGAGTATATCATTTAATTGAAGTGAAATTGGTGGGATTTATTTAATTTAATTTTAATAAATTAATTAAAGGGTAAGTCATGGCAGGAGAGCTCCACCCCGTGATATGCTCCTCCTGCTATATGTGGGAAATCAGGGACGCTTCCTGTGTCCCTGACGACCATGTGTGTGGGAAGTGTATCCAGCTGCAGCTACTGATAGACCGCATTGCGGCGCTGGAGCTGCGGATGGATGCATATTGGAGCATTCGCGACGCCAAGAACGTCGTGGATAGCACGTTTAGTGAGTTGGCAGGAAGTGAATGGATGACCACCAGGCAGAGTAAGAGGTGCAGGCAGGTAGTGCAAGGGTCCCCTGTGGCCATCCCCCTCTCAAACAGATATACCACTTTGGATACTGTTGGCGGGGATGACTTATCAGGGGAAGGCAGCAGCAGCCAACTTCTTAGCACCATGGGTGGCTCTGCTGCACAGGCTGGGAGGAAAAAGTGTGGAAGAGCAATAGTGATAGGGGACTCAATTGTAAGGGGAATAGATCGGCGTTTCTGCGGCCGCAAACGAGACTCCAGGATGGTGTGTTGCCTCCCTGGTGCAAGGGTCAAGGACGTCTTGGAGCGGCTACAGAATATTTTGGAGGAGGAGGGCGAACAGTTGTCGTGGTACACATAGGCATCAACAATATAGGTAAAAAACGGGATGAGGTCCTAAAAGCAGAATATAAGGAGTTAGGAGGTAAATTAATAAATAGGACCTCAAAGGTAGTAATCTCAGGATAGCTACCAGTGCCACGTGCTAGTCAGAGTAGAAATAGGAGGATATTTCAAATGAATACGTGGCTGGAGGAATGGTGCAAGGGGGAGGGATTCAAATTCCTTGGACATTGGAACCGGTTCTGGGGGAGGTGGGACCAGTACAAACGGAATGGTCTGCACCTGGGCAGGGCCGGGACCGATGTCCTAGGGGGAGTGTTTGCTAGTGCTGTTGGGGAGGGTTTAAACTAAAGTGGCAGGGGGTTGGGAACCTGAGCAGGGAGACAGAGGAAAGGGAAACAGAGATAAATGCAAAAGACAGGAAGGAGAAAAACAAAAGTAGAAGGCAAAGAACTCAACGGTTTAAATCAAACATGGTCACAGTAAATAATAATTCATATAGGTCTGAGAGCGTTAAAAAAACAAGCCTGAAGGCTTTGTGTCTTAATGCAAGGAGCATTCGGAACAAGGTGGATGAATTAGCTGTGCAAATAGAGGTAAATGAATACGTTTGATTCGGATTACAGAAACATGGCTCCAGGCTGGCCAAGGCTGGGAACTCAACATCCAGGGGTATTCAATATTTAGGAAAGATAGGCAAAAAAGAAAGGGAGGTGGGGTAGCATTGCTGGTTAAAGAGGGGATTAACACAATTGAAAGGAAGGATATTAGCTCTGATGATGCGGAATCTGTATGGGTAGAACTGAGAAATAACAAGGGGCAGAAAATGTTAGTGGGAGTGGTATATAGACCTCCAAACAGTAATACAGAGGTTGGGGATGGCATTAAAAGGGAAATTAGAGAAGCATGCAGTAAGGGCACAGCAGTCATCATGGGTGACTTTAATTTACATATAGATTGGGCTAACCAAATTAGTAAAAATACTGTGGAGGAGGAATTCCTAGAATGTTTACAGGATGGTTTTCTGGAACAATATGTCGAGGAACCAATCAGAGATCAGGCCATCTTAGACTGGGTATTATGTAACGAGAAAGGATTAATTAACAATCTTGTTGTACGAGGCCCCTTGGGTTAGAGTGATCATAATATGATAGAATTCTTCATTAGGATGGAGAGTGAAGTAGTTGAATCAGAAACTAGGGTCCTGAATTTAAATAAAGGAAACTACGATGGTATGAGGCGCGAATTGGGTAGGATTGATTGGGGAATGTCACTCAAAGGGTTGACGGTGGATAAGCAATGGCAAACATTCAAAGACTGCATGGATGAACTACAGAATTTGTTCATCCCAGTGTGGCATAAGAATAAAACAAAAAGGATGACTCAACCGTGCCTAACAAGGGAAATTAGGGATAGCATAAGATCCAAGGAGAGGGCATATAAATTAGCCAGAAAAAGCGGTAATCCCTGAGGATTGGGAGCAGTTTAGGATTCAACAAAGGAGGACAAAGGGTAAATTAAGAAGGGGAAAATAGAATATGAAAGTAAGCTTTCAGGGAACATAAAAACTGACTGTAAGAGCTTTTATAGATATGTGAAGAGAAAAAGATTAGTGAAATCAAGTGTAGGTCCCTTGCAGTCAGAAGCGGGGGAAGTTATAATGGGGAACAAAGAAATGGCAGACCAATTAAATGCATAATTTGGTTCTGTCTTCACAAAGGAGGACACAAATAACCTCCCAGAGATGTTGGAGAACATAGGGTCTGATGAAAGGGAGGAACTGAAAGAAATCAGTATTTTCAGGGAAATGGTGTTAGAGAAATTGACGGGATTGAAGGCCGATAAATCCACAGGGCCTGATAATCTACATCCTAGGGTGCTTAAGGAAGTGGCCCTAGAAATAGTAGATGCATTGCTGATCATCTTCCAACATTCGATGGAATCTGAAACTGTACCCATGGATTGGAGGGTAGCTAATGTTACCCCACTATTCAAAAAGGGTGGTAGAAAGAAAAGAAAGTGGGGAATTACAGAGCAGTAAGCCTGACATCGGTAGTGGGGAAAATTCTAGAGTTCATTACAAAGGATGTAATAGCTGAGCACTTGAAAAACAGTGACAGGATCGGACAAAGTCAACATGGATTTACAAAAGATAAATCGTGCTTGACTAATCTACTGGAATTTTTTGAGGATGAAACTGGGAAAATAGATAAGGGAGAACCAGTAGATGTGGTGTATTTGGACATTCAAAAGGCTTTTGATAAGGTCCCGCATAAGAGATTAGCGTGTAAAGTTAAGGCACATGGGATTGGGGGCAAGGTATTGACTTGGATAGAGAACTGGTTGGCGGACAGAAAGCAGAGAGTAGGAATTAATGGGTCTTTTTCCGAGTGGCAGGCAGTGACTAGTGGGGTACCGCAGGGATCGGTGCTTGGACCCCAGCTATTCACAATATACATCAATGATCTAGATAAGGGAACTAAATGTAATATCTCCAAGTTTGCAGATGACACAAAGCTGGGTGGGCGTGTGTGCTGCGAGAAGGATACCGAGAAACTCCAGGATGATTTGGATAGGTTGGGTGAGTGGGCAGAAGCGTGGCAGATGCAATATAACGTGGATAAATGTGAGGTTATCCACTATGGTGTCAAAAACAGAAAGGCAGACTATTATCTGAATGGCAATAGATTGGGAGAAGGAGAAGTGCAACGAGACCTGGGTGTCCTTGTGCACCAGTCGCTGAAGGTAAGCATGCAGGTGCAGCAGGTGGTGAAGAAGGCAAATGGTATGTTGGCCTTCATAGCGAAAGGGTTTGAGTATAGGAACAGGGATGTCCTGCTGCAGTTGTACAGGGCCTTGGTGAGACCACACCTTGAGTACTGTGTGCAGTTTTGGTCGCCTTATCTGAGGAAGGATGTTCTTGCCATGGAAGGAGTTCAGCGAAGATTCACAAGGCTGATACCTGGGATGGCAGGAATGAAATATGAGGAGAGATTGGGTCGATTGGGCTTATACTCGCTGGAGTATAGAAGAATGAGAGGGGATCTCATCGAAACTTAGAAAATTCTGACAGGTCTGGACAAACTAGATGCAGGAAGAATGTTCCCGATGGTCGGAGAGTCCAGAACCAGGGGTCATAATCTAAGGATAAGGGGTAAGCCATTTAGGACAGAAATGAGGAAGAATTTCTTCACCCAGAGAGTGGTGAACCTGTGGAATTCTCTACCACAGAAGGTAGTTGAGGCCAAGTCATTAAATATATTCAAGAATGAGTTAGATATATTTCTTAAAGCTAAAGGTATCAAGGGATATGGGGAGAAGGCAGGTACAGGGTACTGAGTTTGGATGATCAGCCATGATCTCATCGAATGGCGGAGCAGGCTCGAGGGGCCAAATGGCCTACTCCTGCTCCTATCTTCTATGTTTCTATGTTTCTGTGATATTGCAGCAAACAAAGTGCTGAGGAAAGAGGTCCCCCAGTATTGCATACTTTAGTTAAGGAAGATAAATTCATAGGGTATACCAAATGACTATGTCCACACATGTCAGTACCCCAGGATATGCATTTACAGATACCAATGGTCCTATCAAAGGACTTATCAAAGGAGACTTGTCTTCATCACTGTCTGCAGGTCAGCCTGGACAGAACTATCCCATCTGTTGCACGTTCAACTGCAGACACCTTCTCCAACAAGGACAGATCTTCCCATAGCTGTAAGCTATAACTATCAGATCCTTCCAAGCCATTGCAGGGATGTTTGGCAGTCTGTAGTCTGCATTAGATAAGTCAAACAAGGAGCAATAATATTTTCATGACTTTCTCTGTGGATAGAAAACATCAGTTGGTGAGGACACAAAACTTTCACGAAAGGGTTTCCAAGAGTCCAGAGCATAGTAGACGGCACCCACATGGCTATCACGGCTCCTCAAATCAATGGCATTTGCTACATGAACAGAATGTCTTCCATTCAATTAATTTTAACTATGGAAGCATCATAACGAAACTAAATTGCCCATTATTCAGGGAGTACCAAAGATGCCTTTGTTATGTGAAGACTCAGACAGACTGAGTGGAGGGCTGCTGGGAGTCCAGAGCTCTCCTCTGCACCCATGGCTGATGACCTCACTGAGAAACCCTTGAAAAGCATTGGAATATCAATACAATTTCTCAACCAGAATTGTTGTAGAGTGCACCATTAGAATGCTAAAGCAAACAGTCGCCAAGAAGCACCTTCTCAGAGCAACGAGGGATGGGTAATAAATGCCTTGTTCTCGTCAACCACATCCCAAGAACAAAAGAATGAAAAATCAGTGGAAATAATGCTGAGGGCATCTTACTATATTTATAAAGTGCTCTGGTTAGGCTGCACATTGACAATTGTTTTTGGTTCTGGCCACTGAGGGAAATATCCAAACACTAAAAGTGATGCAGAGAAGGGCACAGGGCTGATCCCCAGTGTCAGAGGACTTAACTTGAGAAATGATTAGGGATACTTGGAGTATTCAGCCTTGCAAGGAAGCAACTGAGAGCTGATACAAGATAATTAAGTGGAATAGAATAGATTTATCCTGAGCACTATTTCAAGTTAAATTATCACCAAACGAAACGAGGACATAGGTCCAAACTGAAAAAAAAGGCAAATTAAGGTCTAATATCAGGAAGCACTTCTTCATGCAAAGAATTATTAATGCTTGGAATGGTCTCCTGGATAGGGTGGTGGGAGTAAAATTCTAGAATCATTCAAGAGATAGTTGGATGTTTTGATGATGAGATCATAGATTTAATGGCAGGCAAAGCCATCTGGGAATGAACGAGCAATGGTGCCTTAGGAAGTTGCAGAGAAACAAAGAGGCTGTGATGTAATTGTTCCAGCTCCTTAATGCAGATTTGGTTAAACATCCATAAGCTCATGGTCTACAGAGCAGCAGTGATACCCGCCCTGCTGTATGCCTCAGAGACATAGACCAAGTACAGCAGGCACCTCAAAGCACTGGAGAGGTACCACCAACGCTGCCTCTGCAAGATCCTGCAAATCCATTGGCAGGATAGGTGCACCAACGTCAGTGTTCTCGCTCAGACCAACATCCCCAGCATCGAAGCTTTGACCATGCTCGATCAGCTCCGATGGACGGGTCACATCGTCCGCATGCCCGATACAAGACTCCCAAAACAAGAGCTCTACTCAGAGCTCCGACACGGCAAGAGAGCCCCAGGTGGGCAGAGGAAATGTTTCAAGGACACCCTCAAAGCCTCCTTGAAAAAGTGCAAGATCCCCACCGACACCTGGGAATCCCTGGCCCAAGACCGCACAAAGTAGAGGAGAAGCATCCGGGAAGACGGCGAACACCTCGAGTCTCTTCGCCGGGAGTAAGCGGAAGCCAAGCGCAAGCAGCGCAAGGAGTGCATGTCAACCCAAGCACCCCACCCACCTGCCCCTTCAACCACTGTCTGCCCCACCTGTGACAGAGACTGAAGGTCCCGCATTGGACTCATCAGTCACCTGAGAACTCATTTTTAATGTGGAAGCAAGTCATCCTCGGTTCCGAGGGACTGCCTAAGAAAGAAAGAGAAAATATAGCACTGCCATAAGCCCTGTCACCACTGCCCTTAGTTTCTGTACTGGTGTCATTTCAGATGAGCAGTGGTGATATATGCAGTGTTAGCCAGATTGCTATCCACAGATCTTTGAAGGTCAGTTATGCATTATAGAAACATAGAAACATAGAAGATAGGAGCAGGAGTAGGCCATTCGGCCCCTCGAGTCTGCTCCGCCATTCAATGAGATCATGGCTGATCATCCAAATTCAGTACCCTGTCCCTGCTTTCTCCCCATATCCCTTGATCCCCTTAGCCTTAAGAAATATACCTAACTCCTTCTTGAATATATTTAATGAATTGGACTTGACTGTCTTCTGTGGTAGAGAATTCCACAGGTTCACCACTCTCTGGGTGAAGAAATTCCTCCTTATCTCAGTCCTAAATGGCTTACCCCTTATCCTTAGACCGTGACCCCTGGTTCTGGACTCCCCCGCCATCGAGAACATCCTTCCTGCATCTAGTCTATCTAGTCCTGTTAGAATTTTATAAGTTTCAATGAGATCCCCTCTCATTCTTCTAAACTCTAGCGAATACAAGCCCAATCGACCCAATCTCTCTTCATACGTCATTCCTGCCATCCCAGGTATCAGTCTGGTGAATCTTCACTGCACTCCCTCCATGGCAAGAACATCCTTCCTCAGATAAGGCGACCAAAATTGCACACAATACTCAAGGTGTGGTCTCAGCAAGACCCTGTACAACTGCAGCAAGACATCCTTGCTCCTGTACTCGAATCCTCTCGCTATGAAGGCCAACATACCATTTGCCTTCTTAATCGCCTGCTGCACCTGCATGCTTACCTTCAGCGACTGGTGCACAAGGACACCCAGGTCTCGTTGCACTTCCCCTTTTCCCAACCTATTGCCATTCAGATAATAATCTGTCTTCCTGTTTTTGCCACCAAAGGGGATAACCTCACATTTATCCACATTATACTGCATCTGCCATGCATCTGCCCAATCACCCAACCTGTCCAAATCATACTGGAGTTTCTCTGCATCCTCCTCACAGCACATATGCCCACCCAGCTTTTTGTCGTCTGCAAACTTAGAGATATTACATCTAGTTCCCTCGTCGAGATCATTGATATATATTGTGAATAGCTGGGGTCCTAGCACCGATTCCTGCGGTACCCCACCAGTCACTGCCTGTCACTCTGAAAAAGACCCATTTATTCCAACTCTTTGCTTCCTGTCTGCCAACCAGTTTTCTATCCAATCAGTACCTTACCCCCAATCCCATGTGCTTTAACTTTGCACGCTAATCTCTTATGCGGGACCTTATCGAAAGCCTTCTGAAAGTCCAAATACACCACATCCAATGGTTCTCCCTTATCTATTCTACCAGTTACATCCTCAAAAAATTCCAGTAGATTAGTCAAGCATGATTTACCTTTTGTAAATCCATGTTGACTTTGTCCGATGATGTCACTGTTTTCCAAGTGCTCTGCTATTACATCTTTTATAATGGCCTCTAGCATTTTCCCACTACCGATGTCAGGCTTACCGGTCTATAATTCCCCATTTTTTCTCAACCACCTTTTTTAAATACTGGGGTTACATTAGCTACCCTCCAATCCATGGGAACAGTCCAGAGTCTATAGAATTTTGGAAGATGACCAGCAATGCATCTACTATTTTTCGGGCCACTTCCTTAAGTACCCTAGGATGTAGATTATCAGGCCCTGGGGAGTTATTGGCCTTCAATCCCGTCAATATCCCTAACACCATTTCCCTACAAATATTGATTTCATTCAGTTCCTCCCTCTCATTAGACCCTATGTTCCCCGACATCTCTGGGAGGTTATTTGTGTCCTCCTTTGTGAAGACAGAACCAAAGTATGTATTTAGTTGGCCTGCCATTTCTTTGTTCCCCATTATAAATTCCCCTGATTCTGACTGCAAGGGACCTACGCTTGACTTCACCAATCTTTTTCTCTTCACATATCTACAGAAGCTTTTACAGTCAGTGTTTATGTTCCCTTAAAGCTTACTCTCATACTCTATTTTCCCTCTCTTAATTAATCCCTTTGTCCTCCTTTGCTGAATCCTAAACTGCTCCCAATCCTCAGGTTTGCTGCTTTTTCTGGCCAGTTTATATGTCCTCTCCTTGGATCTTATGCTATCCCTAATTTCCCTTGTTAGCCATGGTTGAGTCACATTTCTTGTTTTATTTTTATGCCAAACAGGGATGAACAAATTCTGTAGTTCATCCATGCGATCTTTAAATGTTTGCCATTGCCTATCCACCGTCAACCCTTTAAGTAACATTCCCCAATCCATCCTAGCCAACTCGCGCCTCATACCATCATAGTTTCCTTTATTTAAATTCAGGACCCTAGTCTCTGAGTCAACTACTTCACTCTCCATCTTAATGAAGAATTCTATCATATTATGATCGCTCCTCCCCAAAGGGCCTTGACAACAAGATTGCTAATCAATCCTTTCTCATTACATAATACCCAGTCTAAGATGGTCTAATCTCTAGTTGGATCCTCGACATATTGGTCCAGGAAACCATCCCGTATACACTCTAGGAATTCCTCCTCCACAGTATTGTTACTAATTTGGTTAGCCGAATCTATATGTAGATTAAAGTCACCCATGATAAATGCAGTGCCCTTATTGCACACATCTCTAATTGCCCATTTAATGCCACCCCCAACCTCAGCATTACTGTTTGGGGGTCTGTATACAACTCCCACTAAGTTTTCTGCCCCTTGGTATTTCTCAGCTCTACCCATACAGATTCCACATCATCAGAGCTAATATCCTTCCTTACTATTGTGTTAATCTCCTCTAAATCCAGCAATGCTACACCACCTCCTTTTCCTTTTTGCCTGTCCTTCCTGAATATTGAATACCCCTGGATGTTGAATTCCCAGCCTTGGTCACCCTGGAGCCATGTCTCCATAATCCCAATTATATCATATCCGTTTACATCTATTTGCACAACTAATTCATCCACCTTATTACGAATGCTCCTCGCATTCAGACACAAAGCCTTCAGGCTTGTTTTTTTAACACTCTTAGACCATTTAGAATTATTGTTTACTGTGGCCATGTTTGGTTTACACCCTTGATTTCTCTGACTTCCACTTATGCTTTTCTCCTCCCTGTCTTTTTCTTCTATCCTTGCTTCTCTTTCCTCTGTCTCCCTGCACAGGTTCTCAACCCCCTGCCATTTTAGTTTGAACCCTCCCCAACAGCACTAGCAAACACTCACCCTAGGACATCGGTCCCGGCCCTGCCCAGGTGCAAACCGTCCAGTTTGTACTGGTCCCACCTCCCCCAGAACCGGTTCCAATGTCCCAGGAATTTGAACCCCTCCCCCTTGCACCATTCTTCTAGCCACGCATTCATCTGAAATATCCTTCTATTTCTACTCTGACTAGTACGTGGCACTGGTAGCAGTCCTGAGATTACTATCTTTGAGGTCCTATTTTTTAATTTACCTCCTAACTCCCTATATTCAGCTTTTAGGACCTCATCCCGTTTTTTACCTATATCGTTGGTACCTATATGCACCACGACAACTGGCTGTTCACCCTCCCCCTCCAGAATGCCCTGCAGCCTCTCCGAGATATCCTTGACCCTTGCACCAGGGAGGCAACATACCATCCTGGAGTCTCATTTGCAGATGCAGAAACGCCTATCTATTCCCCTTAAAATAAAATCCCCTATCACTATAGCTCTCCCGCTCTTTTCCCTCCCCTCCTGTGCAGCAGAACCACCCATGGTGCCAGGAAGTTGGTTGCTGCTGCCTTCCCCCGATAAGCCATCCCCCTCAACAATATCCAAAGTGGTATATCTGTTTGAGAGGGCGATGCACTACATGCCTGCGCTTACTACTCTGCCTGGCGGTCACCCATTCCCTTCCTGCCTGTGCAGCCTTTACCTGCGGTGTGACCAACTCATTAAACGTGATATCCACGACGTCCTCAGCATCGCAAATGCTCCAGTATGCATCCATTTGCAGCTCCAGCACCGCAATGCGGTCTGCCAGTAGTTGCAGCTGGATACACTTCCCGCACACATGGTCATCAGGGACACAGGAAATGTCCCTGATTTCCCACATAGCGCAGGAGGAGCATGCCATGGGGCCGAGCTGTGCTACCATGACTTACCCTTTAATTAATTTAAAGTAATTAAATCAGAAGTCGCACAACACCAGGTTATAGTCCAACAGATTTATTTAATTTTACAAGCTTTCGGAACAGTTCGCTCCTTCGTCAGGTAAGTTAGCAGTGAGAGAATCTCCCAGAATTCACAATTTAAACACAGACAAAATATATTCAAATCTTTCCTACATCAAAGAGCACAGCCAAGACAATGAGATGTGTCCCAGGGGGTCCAACGTGTCAAACCACCTGCTGGCTGTATATCCTGTCAATCTGTGTAGGTTCTTGTGTTAGTCTTTTTAAAAAAAAAAAACACCTGGGAAGACCGGCCATGATGTCAAGTCACGTTCTGTATCGTGACATGAACCCGATATCGCGATTGAGGCCATCCTCATGAGTGCGGAACTTGGCTATCAGTTTCTGCTCTATGATTTTGCGCTGTCGTGTATCTCGAAGGCCGCCTTGGAGAACGCTTACCCGCATATCCGAGGCTGAATGCCCCTGGCTGCTGAAGTGTTCCCCGACTGGGAGGCAACCCTCCTGCCTGGCGATTGTTGCGCGGTGTCCGTTCATATGTTGTCTCAGTGTCTGCATGGTCTCGCCGATGTACCATGCTCTGGAGCATCCTTTACTGCAACGTATCAGGTAGACAACGTTGGCCGAGTTACACAGATTGTTACACAGATTGACAGGATATGCAGCCAGCAGGTGGTTTGACACGTTGGACCCCCTGGGACACATCTCATTGTCTTGGCTGTGCTCTTTGATGTAGGAAAGATTTGAATATATTTTGTCTGTGTTTAAATTGTGAATTCTGGGAGATTCTCTCACTGCTAACTTACCTGACGAAGGAGCGAACTGTTCCGAAAGCTTGTAAAATTAAATAAATCTGTTGGACTATAACCTGGTGTTGTGCGACTTCTCATTTTTGTCCACCCCAGTCCAACGCCGGCATCTCCACATCATAAATTAAATCAAATCAATACCACCAATTAAATGTTATACTCAAGGGGCCTTGTTTACTAGCATTCCCCGCTACACAACAGAGACCTTAGAAACTATAACCACAAAATCAAGACCTTCTAAACTTTATAAACTATTAACCTTAACTGTCAAACTATAGAGTAGTCTAAATACTCACCTGTCCGTACTCACCCAATCAGCTGCTTCCTCTTGCCCGCGTCACTTTTTGAATCGTGACGTGGCTCTGGAATACCGCCGCCGGTCTGCGAGATTGGTAAGCCTCTGAAAAAAAGCCCGCAAAAGTGAGTTTAAGTACTCACTGAGCCGTCGCTCTCTGCTCCTCCTGACTCCGGCCTCTGAAAAAAAGCCCACGAAAGTGAGTTTAAGTACTGACTGAACCGTTGCTCTCTGCTCCTCCCGACTCCGGCCTCTGAAAAAAAGCCCGTGAAAGTGAGTTTAAGTACTCACTGGACCGTCGCTCTCTGCTCCTCCCGACTCCGGCCTCTGAAAAAAAGCCCGTGAAAGTGAGTTTAAGTACTTACTGAACCGCCGCTCTCTGCTCCTCCCGACTCCGGCCTCAGCAGGGCTAACAACTACATTACTTACACTACTGGCGATCAACATCTGCATGATCGGGCAGTACCTTTCGACAGTCTGCTCGCTTGCCACGAGCCCAGGAAGTTATAGATTGTCCATATAGTTGTCATGTGGGCCCGTGTGCAATGCAATGTCATATATGACTTGTTACTTTTTTTATCCCATCATTATGCAGCTGTTATGTAACCACTAATGCAAAATAATTCAGATGAGTTCCTTCTTCTGTGGAAAGTTCCCACAATGTCTTCCTTTTAAATAACCTATGCCACTTTTTTTGAACATGATGCGGAGATGCCGGTGTTGGACTGGGGTGGACAAAATTGAGAAGTCGCACAACACCAGGTTATCGTCCAACAGTTTTATTTGAAATCACAAGCTTTCAGAGTTACTGCTCCTTCGTCGGGTGAAGTAAAGAGATACAGAATCGCCAAAGCATATATAGATAGAGAACAATGCATGTGTACCTTACAATGGCAGACAACTAAATTTAATCATCCTGACTGTTTATCTGCCGAGGTGTGACAAAAGGCAATCAGGTCAGCCAGGAAATTACCACATCAAAGACATAGCAAGATACAACTGAGACAATGAGGTGGAGTCACAGGGGGTCTAACGTGTCAAAAGCTGCAGTCTGTATGTAAAACGATAAACTTTAAAATTTTTACTTTTTTACTGGGAATCACATCTGTGAACAAGCCAACGACGACTCGAGTCCGGATCACGTCATGTATCGTGACATAAACCCAAGATCCCGGTTGAGACCGTCCTCATGAGTGCGGAACTTGGCTATCAGTTTCTGCTCGATGATTTTGCGTTGTCGTGTGTTCCTAAGGCCGCCTTGGAGAACGCTTACCCGCAGATCCGAGGCTGAATGTCCTTGACTGCTGAAGTGTTCCCCGACTGGGAGGGAACACTCCTGCCTGGTGATTGTTGCGCGGTGTCCGTTCATACGTTGTCTCAGTGTCTGCATGGTCTCGCCGATGTACCAAGTTTCGCACTCATGAGTATTCCGAGCACTGCAATGGCGGACACCAACGCAGTTTCCATGAAACTGCCAGAGTTTTGGGAAAACCAGCCCAAAGCCTGGTTTCTCCAAGCCGAGTCCCGATTCCGGCTGCAACAAATCACCACAGATGGGACGAAGTACGACTACCTCGTCACATCACTCGGTAGCTCCACAGTTATGAAGGTCTGGAAAGCGCTGCAGAACCCACCAGAGGGGGACAAGTATGCACATCTGAAGGCCGCGCTCCTCAAAAAATTTACGGCCTCAACATATCAGCGAAACTGCCACCTCCTCGACCTTCCAGGCCTCGGTGATGCCTCACCGTCAGACCTCCTCTCCCACATGCTCTCCCTCACCGACGAGAGCCCACCCAGATCCCTCTTCCGCACGCTGTTCATCCGCCAGCTACCTCTCAGCATCCGCCCAGCGATCGTGGCGTCCGGCCTCATGGACCTGGAAGCCCTGGCCGATGAGGCCGACAAGCTGCTGTCCGCTCACTCCAGCCGCGACGTCACTCCGGACCTGGCAGCTACTGCCTGGGCGCGCCCCTCACCGGCCACCACACGGCCACAAGGCCCAGCCACCGGGCTCACGGGGCCTTCGCGCCCCACTAACCCGGGCCACTGTTACTACCACGCACGGTTTGGCGCCAGGGCACAACGGTGCACACCTCCCTGCTCTTTCAAGTCCGCCCCCGTACCAGCCCCTGCGATGGCCGTGGGCCACGCGGGCTCCCTGCTGTACGCCACGGATGACAAAACCGGCCGCCGGTTCCTGTGCGACACTGGAGCTCAGCACAGCATCATCCTGGCCTCCGCCCTCGACATCCAAAAGGGCAAACGAGGACCGGCGCTGGCTGCTGCTAACGGCTCGGACATCCAGACGTACGGCACCCGCACAGTCACCCTCGACCTCGCTGGTCGCCGCTACCGATGGGAGTTCATCACTGCCAAGGTGCTCTCCCCTCTCATCGGCGCAGATTTCCTGTGCGCCCACGGCCTACTGGTAGACATCCCTCAACACCGCCTCGTGGACATGAACACCATGTCCCCATCCTGGGCGCCCTGGCCCCCCGTCAACCCGCCGACATGGCGTCACAGTGCCACGCCCGGGCCACGGATGACTACTCGGCACTCTTGGCTGAATTCCCGGCCCTTACCAATCCGACCTTCTCCGCGGAGGCCGCCAAACACGGGGTGGAACACTTCATCCCCACCACAGGCCCCCCAGTGTACGCCCACGCCTGCAGGCTGGACCCGGCCAAACTGGAGATCGCGCGGACCGAGTTTGCCACAATGGAACAGCTCGGCATCATCCGCCGCTCCAACAGTCCCTGGGCCTCCCCACTCCACATCGCCCCCAAACCAGGCGGAGGTTGGCGCCCCTGCGGGGATTACCGCCGCCTCAATGACGCCACCACCCCTGATCGGTACCCCGTGCCGCACATCCAGGACTTCTCGGCTAGACTGGCCGGCCGCTCAGTCTTTTCCAAGGTCGACCTGGTGCGCGGCTACCACCAAGTCCCCGTCCACCCCGCGGACGTCCCCAAGATGGCCGTAATCACCCCCTTCGGCCTTTTCGAGTTCCTGCGGATGCCCTTCGGCCTCAAAAACACAGCCCAGGCATTCCAATGGCTCATGGACTCGGTCCTTCGGGACCTGAAGTTCCTGTTCGTCTACCTGGACGACATCCTGGTAGCCAGTTCCTCCAAGCAGGAACACCTCGAACACCTTCGCATCCTGTTCGGGCGCCTCAGCGACCACGGGCTCATCCTCAGCCCAGCCAAATGCCAGTTCGGCCTGGACAAGATCGACTTCCTCGGCCACCACATCACCCAGGCTGGGGCCATTCCCCTGCCCACCTAGGTGCAGGCCATCAAACAATTTCCCCGCCCCACCACCATCAAAGGCCTCCAGGAGTTCCTCGGGATGGTGAATTTCTACAACCGCTTCATCCCCAAAGCGGCGTCCCTCATGAGGCCCCTGTAGGAAGCCCTCCGGGGCAGGAGCGGCAAGATGGCGGTTGAATGGACGGCAGACGCGTCAGCCGCCTTCGACACCACCAAGACCGCGCTCGCCAACGCCACGGCCCAATGCCAGGGTAGCGCTCACCACGGACGCCTCCAACCACACGGTCGGCGCCGTGTATGAGCAGTGGGTTGACGGCGCCTGGCAACCACTCGCCTTCTTCAGCCGCCAACTACGCCCCCCAGAGGTCAAGTACAGCACCTTCGACCGCGAGCTCCTCGCGCTGTTCCTGGCGGTCCGCCATTTTCGGTTTTTGCTGGAGGGCCACCCCTTCACTGCATTTGTCGACCACAAACCCCTGACATTCGCAATGGCAAAGACAACCGACCCCTGGTCCACCAGGCAGCAGCGCCAGCTCGCGGCAGTGTCCGAGTTCACCACGGACATCCAACACGTCTCCGGCCGAGATAATGTGGTAGCCGACTGCCTCTCCCGCCCCGCCATCCATGCCGCACACCTGGCAGTCGACTACGCTGAACTCACAGCAGACCAGATCACCGACCCTGATCTGCTCTCCGCACCTACCAACCTACCAGGGCTACGCCTGGCCGACGTCGCCTGGGGCCCGACCGCAGTCACGGTCAAGTGCGACATATCCCTACGTCAACCTCGGCCCGTCGTCCCAGCGTCCTGGCGCCGCCAGGTATTCGAGATTCTTCACAACCTCTCCCACCCCGGCGCCCGCGCATCCATCAAATTGGTAGCCAACCGCTTTGTCTGGCGCGGCCTTCGCAAGGATGTGCGTACTTGGGCCAACTCCTGCCTAGCCTGCCAACGGGCCAAGGTGCAGCAACACACGAAAGCACCCCTCGAGGAGTTTACCGTCCCTTTGTGTAGATTCGGCCACATCCACGTGGACATCGTCAGGTCCCTGCCGCCGTTGCAAGGCTACACGCACTTGCTGACGATCGTTGACTGCACTACGCGCTGGCCCAAGGCAATTCCACTGACCTCTACCACCACCGCCGACATCGCTAGACCCTTCATCAGCACCTGGGTCACACGGTTCGGCGTCCCCTCCGACATGACGTCGGACAGAGGTCCGCAATTTACCTCTGAACTCTGGACCGCCGTCGCACGCAATCTCGGGGTGACCATTCACCGCACCACAGCGTACCACCCCCAAGCCAACGGTCTGTGTGAGCGGTTCCACAGATCCTTGAAGGCATCTCTTCGAGCCAGCCTCCAGGACGGCGCCTGGACCGACTGACTCCCGTGGGTCCTCCTCGGCCTGCGTACCGCGGTTAAAGAAGACCTCCACGCATCGGCAGCAGAGCTCGTGTACAGCCAGCCGCTGCGCGTACCCGGCGAGTTCCTGCCCACCGCCACGACACCCTGGTCAGCCGACCAGCAACGCCACGACTTCGCCTCACCGGCGCTAAAGTTCGCCCCGGTGCCCATTGCCCGACACGGCGAATCCACCTCACACGTCCCACTAAGCCTGCACCAGGCACAGTTCGTTTTCGTCCGGCACGACGCCCACCTAGGACCCCTTCAACCCCCATACGATGGGCCCTTCTAGGTGCTACAGGCTGGGGACAAATTTTTCACCCTGCAAGTGGGCGACAGGACCGAAAAAGTTTCGGTTGACCAACTCAAGCCAGCACACTCGGAGCCCGGTGAGCAGGTCCCGGTAGCTCGTCCACCGCCACGCGGCTGACCTGCCCTCAAGCCAGTTCACCCGGCTGCTCCACGCCCGGCCGTTCCACGTCCACCGGCGTCCTACAAGAGCCGCTCCGGCCGGCCCATCAGTCCGCCGCACCGTCTCGTCCACACCTCCTAAGCGGATTCTGGGGGCAGCTGTGTGGCGGATCGCCACCTAAACGGGCGCAATCCACTTTTCCGTCCGTCGACAATAAATCGGGCACCTTGCCTTTAAGGCACCTTGCCTTTAAGGCAGGAAAAAAGGAGTGGGCGTGGCCTCTGGGTTTTTGCAGAGAAATGTGGCTGCAGCCATTTTTGACCAGATGTGATTAAAAGCTATGTGTTTCACATGTTGACTCGGCCTCAATTCGTGCTTCGCGGCAGCCACAACATTCTCATCAAAGTTGGCAAGCACCAGCAGCTACACATGTCCTGGAGGATGCAGTTAGTGATCTTGAAGAGAGAGCACCCTGGGTGAGGTAAAGATCACAGGTGAGCTGGAGCAAGTGTTGGTGGTAGACAAAAACATTAAAATGCTGGATGGATAGTTACATCAGTGGCCTCCTGTACCTTCTGGAATTTAGCTGTGCAGAAAGGTTGGGCATTCATGTCATGTTCCTTTTGCTCTTCAATGGGAAAGGAGCTGAAGGTGGTGACCATGCTGACCGGCATCAGGCACCTGTTTGCACACGTGGCCAGCACAATGTCTGACACAGCAGTGCTAGCCTGGAATGAACGGGAAGCTGTAAAGTTGTGAGTGGACCGACAGTGCCTATGTTTGGCTGCAGGTGTCCTTGAAGCAGATCTCAAAGTTAATGGACTTCCTACTCACCCAGAGCCTGCAAAGGCAATGGTCCTTGGTCACTGGCATAAAGATGTGCCAGCGCTTGCAGTTATGAGTGGTGGCATATGGCAGGTATGACCAGTGCAGCTGAGGTGCCTGCAGATCTCCCTGGCATGCCTTCTTTCATCTTGCACCATGAAATACTGTTTTTGGGGTGCCACCACACCAAACCCCATCATTAACTTTACCTGAATTTGCCACTTACCATGGACTCTGCTGCTTGCATCTAGATGTCTATAACTTTTTGAGTTCCTTCGAAAGCTGGTATTGAAAGAATTCCTTTTCATCTGTTTCTGTTCAGCTCAACTCCTGTAAATGCTTCACTTACACTCCACTATCCAGTTACTTCGTGGGCAATAAAGGACTATTTTTTTTCTGGATGTTTAAAAACAAATTTACCACAGTGATTAAATAAATATTGTCCCCAAATATTGTTTTCCAAAAACACATAATTCTTAATTTCAGAAATATTGAAAAATCTCTAATAAAAATGGTAACAAAAAGGTATTTTAAGCATTGCAACAAGAAAAATAACGAAGCCTGTTCCCTTTTAAGAGCTCCATTTCACATGGAGTCTTGCTTGCTTCCATTCAAACTGGGTTTTGAAATAAAGCAATCCTGGCACAAAATGTCAGGAAATTGTGCAGAATATTCATTTAAAAATATCTCAATGGTTTCTGGGGCCTTAATGAGGCTATTGCACAAAATGTGTGCGAGCACTCCAGCATGCAAGATACAGCCATCTGGAAAACTGCAGGCAGAAGGAATCAGGTGCAATATACAGCTAAGGGCAATCTCCTGATCCCCTGTACCCATCCTGCACCTGCACAACTGATGAGAAAATCTACCCTTAGGTGTTTTCCTAGTGGGGCTGAGGAAACCTAAGAGAGCAAATTGATGTTGACCATGTCCTTCCTAGTACCAGTCACAGAGCAGCTTTGGCAGAAGCCTCACGTTAGGTTGTTTGTTGGCTCACTTGGTAAGGTATGATGCACTGGTAAAGTTGGAGGAGAAAGAACTTGTAAAAAGAGAGGAAATAAAATAAATGAAGTAAGTGACTTGTAGGTTTTTTTTAAATGATCAAGAAAAAATGCTAAAACATTTTTTTTAATAATCGTAGTATGTCAAAGTTGTGTTGTATGATCTGACCTGAAATTTGATGCTGACACTAAGGGGGTGAATTTCTGCTAACGTTCTCCTGCTTGTACACTGTAATTGAATTTAATAGGGTTTCCATGTCTCTTCTGCCGAAGTTACAGTGGTGGAGCGGGCGACTCTCCAAGGAAATGCATCCCCTTAAGTGTCAGAAGTGGGTATCTATTCCGTTCTCCAGAATTGATGTCACCTTACCTTGGTAAACCAAGAAAAAAAATCCCAAACAACAAACATCACCAGATTGCAAGTTGTAAGAATACATCATTGCTGTAAAGTAACTTGACTAAACTCAAAGTTGACCACATTTAATGGACCGGCATACCTTGAGAGACTGAGGGCTGTGTTACTGGGCAAATTCCGTAAAAATCACAGATAAGGAAATGGGCCTTGAGAGTTCTGTAAAACAAACCTTCAAGCCATTATTAACAGGAACTTCTTCAGACAATGACATAACCGGCCTTGAGGCCCACTGACGAACAGATTAGGAGAGGAGAAAGTAAAACAACTACTGGTCATTGTTAACGTGGTCTGGGACACGTACGCGTTGGGCGGTCTGCTAAGTTCTGGGGTATAAAAAGTGCAATCGAAAGACACTAGGGGCTGCTGCAGGCGACTTGATCGGTCGCACAGAGAAGAGAACCTACTAGTCACCGCCGAACTGATCACTCACTGGTGTTAGTACGTATGTATGCTTGCAATTGCTGTTGATTTTAAGTAAAGAATAGTTACCCTGAAATCTTTGTTTCGAATTGTCTGTTCCAATACAGGTCTGAACTCTAAGTACTGTTAGACTGAAGTAAAAATTTACACATCTTGCAAAGTGCAGTAAAATTTGTGGTAACAATTATGCATATGTGTTTAAAGGTGACACATTGTCAACACTGACTACCAACTACTCACTTAGTTGTGAAGACTGCAGCTTTGGCAGTTTGCAGGGCTTGAATGTTAACAGTCCAGGAGGTATGGCACAAGCATCTGGAAGCCTGCCAGTGGACCTCTGTGAGAAGGGTCATGGTATGTCAGCTGCAGACTGATATGTGTACCAGAGCTACTGTGCACCAGGTTATTGGAGCTTTATGTGAGTGTTTGGAACCATGATTTGTGACCACCGGGCTAAAGCGAAAGATTACAGTCAGAGAGAATAGTACTGGGGGAATACAGATGCTTACACAATACTCCTTGAACCATGAATTAAAATCTTGATCCTGCCATTATTACTGTCATATAATACTTAGCACACAAATAGACAAACAATAATTCTGAACCCACCCAATAAATAATAATCTTACACACAAAACATTAGTACAGTGTTTATCGCCCTGTCGACAGACTCATGTCACGAAGACTTGGATTTTGCTGTTGTGTTCTTCCTGAAGTAATACTAAGGACTTTGTTCAGATCTCCACCAATGTCCTTCCCTCATTTGTGTCTGTTTTGACACATCACACAGGCTCTAAGATCAAAGGTACAGAATATGTTCTGGTTCTTCTGCTCCAGTGGAACATCTGTGGCATGAAACTTTATAAAGTATGCAGATAATGCTACTTCCCAGTAATCAACTATGGATTATCATTGATAAATTTACAGTTATTGCCTTGCAATCATCAATCCTTCAGTGCGGGCAAAAAAAAGACTGAAAATGGAATGATACTGTCTCCCTCTTTAATGTAAAAAATAAATCCATATATTGACTTGATTTCCAGACAGTAACCTCAGGGTATATTTACACTACAACTGCCACATAAAAGGTTGCTACACATGATAAGGGCTCATGGGGTTGGGGGCAATATATTAGCACGGATAGAGGATTGGTTAACGGACAGAAAACAGAGAGTAGGGATAAACGGGTCATTTCCGGTTGGCAAGCTGTAACTAGTGGGGTGCTGCAAGGATTAGTGCTTGTGCCTCAGCTATTTGCAATCTATATTAATGACTTAGATGAAGGGACCGAGTGCAAGTTTGCTGACGATACAAAGCTAGGTGGGAAAGTAAGCTGTGAGGAGGACGCAAAGAGCCTGCAAAGGGATATAGACAGGTTGGGCTCGATTTTGTCATGGGGCAGGCTGGGGTCGTGTCATCCGCTTTTCGTGTTAGCCACCCGACTCCAATTGGATGTGGGAGAATTATTCGATTTTCCCCTAATTGGGCAATTGAGTTCCAGCATGTGGGAACCCATGACCCAATTAGTTTTTTCAGTCTGAAAGTCGCCTCTGATGATGTCATCATTGCTGCTGCATTTAAGGTCTGCAAAGACTGGGAAGCTTTTGGCCTTTGCTGTGAGAGGGACCTGGAGGCAAAATGAGCAGCAGGAGACCTAAGTCTGCTCCCAGATTTTTTACCACCACCACCACCACCACCACTACCACTACCACTACTACTACTACTACTCCAGGCTCCAAACTTCCACAACAATGGTTATGACTGCTAAAAGTTCCCCCAGAATGATTGATCAAATCTCCTTCTTAATGGTGGACCTGCAGCTGATAGTCAGCAATCCAAGTGTGCTACCGCCAGGTTTCACCGTTGTGTTTCAGAGGAGGCGTGCATCACGCTGGAAAAGTGTTAAAATCAGAAAGGCCTCTCAAAATGGGATTATAGAGGCAATTAAGTGGTAGTTAAGGACCTTAAGGGCCTATCCCGCCTCTTAGAGGCGGGACGGAGACGGGATCAGAAACCACGCATTTGAGAAAATTGCTCGGAGGCGGGATGGAGGCGGGGTCAGGCCCGCCCACCATTTTTTGCAATTTTAACACCCCACACGCCTCCATTCCCGCCTCCTCGTACCTGGCAAAATCGAGTGAGTGGGCAATAGGTGGCAGATGGAGTATAATGTGGGGAAATGTGAGGTTATTCACTTTGATAGGAAGAATTAATAAAACAGAATATTTTTTAAATGGTGGGAACTATTAAACGTTGGTGTTCAGAGAGATTTAGGTGTCCTCGTACAGGAAACACAGAAAGTTTAAATCCTTGCGCTCTCAATCAAAAACAGATTAACTGGTCATTTGTTTCACTGCTGTTTGTGGGGTTTTGCTGTGCACAAATTGGCTGCCACATTTGCCTACATAACAAGAGTAATTATACTTAATAACTAATTAATTGGCAGGAAAATGCTTTGGGACATCCAGAGGACGTGAAAGGTGCTAGATAAATGTGAGATCTTTCTTCTTTTACCTACCCAACATTTAGGTAAATGCAATGAGTGGGTTGAAGAGAGAGCTCTTTTCACTGTGCTTTAATATATCACGTGACATACTTGTCATCGATAGACAGAACAATATATAATTTTTCAGGCAAGAACAAATCAAACTCAGATATCGTCACTCATGCATAAGATGGATTCAGTTGGAACCAAAGATCCAAGTGCGAATGGATAACCCCACTGGCAAAAGGGGAATTTGTTGACTTAGATAAGGAAGGAGATTGACTCAACCACATCGCTCGTGAGAATGGGGCTGACATGAATCTGTCATTCATGAAAGAAAGACTTATGAAATAATACTGAGTGGCCTGCGGGTGGCGCTGCCCAGGGAGAGTATAAATACTCGGGCACGGGCCCAACTTGCGCAGGACATTCTCAACAGGAACTAGGGAAGGACACAACTAGACCTCCATGTTGTAAAACAGTTGATTAAAGCTTTGTTTAACGCTTAGACCAAGTGCCTAGTAGTTTTTTTACGTCAGTGACCATGTAAGCTCTGAATAGCAAAAATCACATGTTGACATGCTATTTAATAGACTGGCTGTTCAAAGCTGTTAACTTGTCAGCTATCCATGGAATTACTCTTGAAATTAATTTCACCAATTTATAGCCTCAGACTCTGGTCGCTGCTATAGTTAATGCTCAGCACCCATTAGTGCTGACTTACAGTGATACACTGAATTGTCTGTGTAACCTTTGCTACTTGTTTTGTTCAGTAACTCTGTCCATTAATGATTTGCTGTTCAACTGCCAGATAACTGTGATTACATTTATGCGTGTCTATTAAGTATTCCTGCACCCAACTTTAACTTTAAGTTCTGATTTATAACCAATAAATAGTGTTTAGTGCATGAACTGTTTTCTGGATTCTTTCTTGAAGGTTTGCCAAGAAAGAGTTAATTCACTCACTCAGCAGCTTGAGGATAAGCTAACCAAGGGTTAGTAAATGAAATTCATTTTGATCCGAACTGGGTTAAATATAAGACAATTTGGTGAGCTGAGTCCGGCATCATTCATCCCTAGACCTATGTGGGGAGGTAAAACCCGAGATGGTTTGTTCCTTGGTGAGGAGTTCAAGGATTTGTCTGGTTCCTGGACATATATTTTTCAGGATCCTGAAACCCAGCTTTCTTACAGCAACCTATTGATTTGTATCTGGCCTCAGCTCACCTTCAGTAAGATTGAAGAAACTGGGAGAGTATTACATACAAACATACGAATTAGGAGCAGGAGTAGGCCACTCAGCCCTTTGAGCCTGCTCCGCCATTCAATAAGATCATGGATGATCCGATTACTCCACATTCCCGCCTACCCCCGATAACTTTTCACCCCCTTGCTTACCAAGAATCTATCTACCTCTGCCTTAAAAATATTCAAAGACTCTGCTTCCACTGCCCTCTGAGGAAGAGAGTTCCAAAGACTCACAACCCTCTGTGAGAAACAATTTCTCCTCATCTCTGTCTTAAATGGGCGACCCCTTATTTTTAAACAGTGACCCCTAGTTCGAGATTCTCCCACAAGAGGAAACATCCTCTCCACATCCACCCTGTCCAGACCCCTCAGAATCTTATATGTTTCAATCAAGTCACCTCTTACTCTTCTAAACTCCAGCGGATACAAGCCTAGCCTGTCCAACCTTTCCTCATAAGACAACCCGCCCATTCCAGGTATTAGTCTGGTAAACCTTCTCTGAAATGCTTCCAACGCATTTACATCCTTCCTTAAATAAGGAGACCAATACGGTACACAGTACTCCAGATGTGGTCTCACCAATGCCCTGTATAACTGAAGCACAACCTCCCTACTTTTGTATTTAATTCCCCTCACAATAAACAATAACATTCTATTAGCTTTCCTAATTACTTGCTGTACCTGCATAGTAACCTTTTGCGATTCATGCACTAGCACACCCAGATCCCTCTGTATCTCAGAGCTCTGCAATCTCTCACCATTTAGATAATATGCTTCTTTTTTATTCTTCCTACCAAAATGGGCAACTTCACATTTTCCCACATTATATTCCATTTGCCAGATCTTTGCCCACTCACTTAACCTATCTATATCCCTTTGTGGCCTCCTTATGTCCTCTTCACAATTTACTTTCCTACCTATCTTTGTGTCATCAGCAAATTTAGCAACCATACCTTCGGTCCCTTCATCCAAGTCATTTATATAAATTGTAAAAAGTTGAGGCCCCAGCACTGATCCCTGTGACACACCACTCGTTACATCTTGCCAATCAGAAAATGACCCATTTATGCCTACTCTCTGTTTCCTGTTAGCTAGCCAATCTTCTATCCATGCCAATATGTTACCCCCTACACCATGAGCTTTTATTTTCTGCAATAACCTTTGATGTGGCACCTTATCAAATGACTTCTGAAAATCTAAGTACAGTACATACACCAGTTCCCCTTTATCCACAGCACATGTTACTTCCTCAAAGAACTCCAATAAATTGGTTAAACATGATTTCCCTTGCACAAAACCATGTTGACACTGCCTGATTACTTTGAACTTTTCTAAGTGCCCTGCTACAACGTCTTTAATAATAGCTTCTAACATCTTCCCTGTGACAGATGTTAAGCTAACTGGCCTGTAGTTTCCTGCTTTCTGTCTACCTCCCTTTTTGAATAAAGGAGTTACATTCGCTATTTTCCAATCTAATGGAACCTTCCCCGAATCTAGGGAATTTTGGAAAATTAAAACCAACGCATCAACTATCTCACTTCTTTTAAGACCCTAGGATGAAGTCCATCAGGACCCGGGGACTTGTTAGCCCACAGCTCCAACAATTTGCTCAGTACCACTTCACTGGTGATTATAATTTTCTTGAGTTCCTCCCTCCCTTCCATTTCCTGATTTACAGCTATTTCTGGGATGTTACTTGTATCCTCTATAATGAAGACCGATGCAAAATACCTGTTCAATTCAACTGCCATCTCCTTATTTTCCATTATTAATTCCCCAGACTCACTTTTTATTGGACCAACGCTCACTTTGTTAACTCTTTTCTTTTTTAAATATCTATAGAAACTCTTACTATCTGTTTTTATATTTCTAGCTAGCTTTCTCTTGTACTCTAATTTTTCTTTCCTTATTCATCTTTTAGTTATTCTTTGCTGTTTTTTATATTCTGTCCAATCTTCTGACCTGCCACCCATCTTTGTGCAATTATATGCTTTTTCTTTAAGTTTAATACTATCTTTAACTTTTTTAGTTAACCACGGATGGTGGGTCCTCACCTTGGAATTTTTCTTTCTTGTTGGAATGTGCATATTCTGTGTATTTTGAAATATCCCCTTAAATGTCTGCCACTGCAACTCTATTGACCTATCCCTTAACCTAATTTGCCAGTTCACTTTAGCTAGCTCTGCTTTCATGCCCTCATAATTGCCCTTATTTAAGTTTAAAATACTAATCTTGGACCCACTCTTCTCTCTCTCAAACTGAATGTAAAATTCAATCATATTATGATCACTGCTACCTAGGGGCGCCTTCACTATGAGGTCAAGTATAGCCTGCTCTCTGGTTGGCTCCAGAACGTGCTGTTGTAAGAAACTATCCCGAAAACATTCCATGAACTCCTCATCTGTGCTATCTTTTCCCATCTGATTTTTCCAGTCTATATGCAGATTAAAATCCCCCATGATTATTGTCGTACCCTTCTGACAAGCTCCCATTATTTCTTCCTTTATACTCCATCCTACCATGTGGTTACTGTTAGGGGGCCTGTACACCACTCCCACAAGTGACTTCTTGCCTTTATTATTTCTCATCTCTACCCAAACCGCTTCTACATCCTGGTTTCTTGAATTTAGGTCATCCCTCTCTATTGTGCTAATACCATAATTAATTAACAGAACCACCCCTCCACCTTTTCCCACCTTCCTGTCCTTCCTAAATGTCATGTACCCTTCAATATTCAAGGTCCCAATCTATGTCATCCTGCAGCCATGTTTCTGTAATGGCTATCAGATCATATTTATTTATTTCTATTTGTGCTATCAGTTCATCTGTTTTGTTTCGAATGCTACGTGCATTCAGATACAGAGCCTTTAGTTTTGTCCTTTTATTATTTTTGTAACCTCTAGCCTTATCTGTTGATTTACTCTTAGATTTGTACTCTCTATCCCTTCCTGTCACGGTCTGTTTATCATTTTCCATATTAATACCTTTCTCTATTGCCTTGTCTCTAATCTTTGAATTACCACATCTTCCCAAATTTGATCCCATGCCCCCAATATTTAATTTAAAGCCCTCTCTACTGCCCTAGTTATACAACTTGCCAGAACACCGGTCCCAGCACGGTTCAGGTGAAGACCGTCCCAACGATACAGATCCCACTTTCCCCAGTACTGGTGCCAGTGCCCCAGGAATTGAAACCCATTTCTCCCACACCAGTCTTTGAGCCACACATTCATCTCTCTAATTTTATTTACCCTATGCCAATTTGCTCGTGGCTCAGGTAATAATGCAGACATTATTACCCTTGAGGTTCTGCTTTTTAATTTAGCCCCTAGCTGCTCATACTCTCTCAGCAGAACCTCTTTCCTAGTTCTACCTATGTCGTTGGTACCTACATGGACCACGACCACTGGCTCCTCCCCCTCCCACTGCAAGTTCCTCTCCAGCCCAGAGCAGATGTCCCGAACCCTGGCACTGGGCAGGCAACACAGCCGTCTGGACTCTCGCTCTTGGCCGCAGAGAACTGTATCAATCCCCCTGACTATGCTGTCCCCAATTACCACTACATTCCTATTAACTCCCCCCGCTTGAATGGCTTCCTGTACCTTGGTGCCATGGTCAGTTTGCTCATCCACCCTGCAGCCACCGCTTTCATCCATACAGGCCGCAAGAACCTCAAACCTGTTGGACAATTGCAAAGGCTGAGGCTCCTCCACCTCCTGGGTCCCCATACCTGCCTCACTCATGACCTCCTGTCCGTGACCACTGACCAAATCAGAAGACCCTATCCTAAGGGGTGTGACTGCCTCCTGGAATAAAGTGTCCAGGTAACTTTCCCCCTCCCTGATGCATCGCAGTGTCCGCAGCTCGGCCTCCAGCTCATCAACACTGAGCTGAAGCTCCTCAAGCCGTAGACACTTACCGCAGATGTGTTCGTCCTGGATCACACTGGTGTCCAGGAGCTCCCACATACTGCAGTCGCAACACATCACCTGCTCTGCCATCTTTATTGAGTCTTAATTTATTTATTTTTATTAATTAATAAACCCTACTACACCTAATAAGATTTATTACTGCCAGTAAACTAGTACTAATGAAACCTTACAATTACTAATAAATTTCCTGGGCTTTAAAAGATAAGGGAAGTGAGCAACATACTCACCAACCAATCACTTACCTTTTTCCCTGTGATGTCACCTTTTATTTTTCTCCAGATGTATTTGGGGGGGTCACAGAGCCGAACTTCCGCTGGTTCTCTGTCCCCTCTTGTGCAGCTTTTTAACTCCTGCTCTCCTGGAAGCTGACAAAGATAGGCAAAGAAAGGAACACCTTCCCTTCCCGAACTCCCTCACTCACCAAACTCGTAGCTTTACACTCTGTTCCGAGCTGCATTCAGGGTTAATTAACTATTATAACTTTATTGAATTAATAACTTAAACTAAATTAACTAATTAAAACTAAAAATTAAAAGTAAAAATAATTGTTTGAATAAATACAGTAATTAATTATATAAATAAAATAAGGTTAGATAGAGATGGCAGTGCAGGTGGTGTGTCGTAACTGCAGCATGTGGGAGTTTGTGGAGATCAGTGAAATCCCGGGCAACCATATCTGTGGTAAGTGCCTGCAGCTCGAGGAACTTCGGCTCAGAGTTGTTGAGCTGGAGTCCGAGCTGCAGACATTGCGATGCATCAGGGAAGGGGAGAGTTACCTGGACACTTCGATCCTGAAGGCAGTCACACCCCTTAGGTTAAGCAGTACTTTAGAGTTAGTCAATGGTCAGGGACAGGAGGGTATGACTGCAAGTCAGGAAGGTATGGGGACCCAGGATATAGCGATGGAGGAGCCTCAGCCCTTGACCTTGTCCAACAGATATGAGGTACTTGCTGCCTTTATGGATGAGAATGATGCAGGGACGATGGGCAAACTGACCACGGCACCGTGGTACAGGAGGCCATTCGAGTGGGAGGAGTAAAAAGGAATGTGGTAGTGGTAGGCGACAGTATAGTCAGGGGATAGATACTGTTCTCTGCAGCCGTGACAAGGAGTACCGAAGGCTGTGTTGCCAGGGTTAAAGACATCTCCTCACAGCTGGAGAAGAACTTGGAGTGGGAGGGGGAGGATCCAGTTGTCGTGGTCCACGTAGGAACCAACGACATAGGTAGAACTAGGAATGAGGTTCTGCTGAGGGAGTTTGAGGAGCTAGGATCCAAATTAAAAAGCAGAACCTCAAAGGTAATAATCTCTAGATTGTTACTTGAGCCACATGCAAATTGGCATTGGGACAAACAGATTAGAGGTTTAAATGCGTGGCTCAAAGAGTGGTGTGGGAGGAAGGGGTTTCAGTTCATGGGGCACTGGCACCAGTACTGGGGAAAGAGGGGGCTGTTCCGATGGGATGGGCTCCACTTAAACCAGGCTGGGACCAGTGTCCTGGCGAATCGAATAACTAGGGCAGTAGACAGGGCTTTAAACTAATGAAGGGGAGGTGGGAGGATTCAGGAAAGAGTAAATTTAAAAGTAGCAAGAGAAATGTCAAGGCTCTAGAGCAGAGTAGAGTTTTGGGTAAAAATAAGCAGAGTGGGTCAGGAAGGGACAGATAGAGTAACAAAGGTAATCTCTCTCGCTCTCTTAGGCAGTCCCTTGGAACCGAGGATGACTTGCTTCCACATTAAAAATGAGTTCTCAGGTGACTGATGAGTCCAATGCGGGACCTACAGTCTCTGTCACAGGTGGGGCAGACGGTGGTTGAAGGGGCGGGTGGGTGAGGTGCTTGGATTGACGTGCGCTCCTTCCGCTGTTTGCACTTGGCTTCTGCTTGCTCCCGGCGAAGAGACTCGAGGTGTTCGGCGTCTTCCCGGATGCTTCTCCTCCACTTTGCGCAGTCTTGGGCCAGGGATTCCCAGGTGTCGGAGGGGATGTTACACTTTTTCAAGGAGGCTTTGAGGGTGCCCTTGAAGCATTTCCTCTGCTCACCTGGGGCTCTCCTGCCGTGTCAGAACTCCGAGTAGAGCGCTTGTTTTGGGAATCTCGTATCGGGCATGCGGACGATGTGGCCCATCCATCGGAGCTGATCGAGCGTGGTCAAAGCTTCGATGCCGGCCTGACCGAGAATAGTGACATTGGTGCGCCTATCCTGCCAATGGATTTGTAGGATCTTGTGGAGGCAGCATTGGTGGTACCTCTCCAGTGCTTTGAGGTGCCTGCTGTACATGGTCCATGTCTCTGAAGCATACAGGAGGGCAGGAATCACTACTGCTCTGTAGACCATGAGCTTCATGCCGAGTTTGAGGTCCTCTTCCTCAGTCGACCGAAGGCTGCAGTGGCACACTGAAAGCAGTGTTGGACTTCGTCATCGACGTCTGCCCTTGTTGACAGTAGGCTCCCGAGGTATGGAAAGTGGTCCACGTTGTCCAAGGCCTCGTCGTGGATTTTGATAATCGGGGGCAGTACTGTGTTGAGGGGGCAGGTTGGTAGAGGACCTTTGTCTTACGGATGTTTAGTGTAAGGCCTATGCTCTCGTACGCTTCGGTGAAGGTGTTGACGATGGTTTGGAGTTTGACCTCCGAGTGTGCGCAGATTCAAGCGTTGTCTGCATACTGTAATTCAATGACAGAGGATGGGACGACCTTGGATCTGGACTGGAGGCGACGGAGTTGGAACAGTTTCACATTTGTTCTGTAGATTAGCTCCACTCCAGCGGGGAGCTTACTGATGGTGAGATAGAGCATTTCAGCAAGGAAGATCGAGAAGAGCATTGGTGCGATGACACAGCCTTGCTTGATCCCAGTCCGTACGTGAATTGGATCTGTGGTGGAACCGTTGGTCAGGATCACGGCTTGCATGTCGTCGTGAAACAGGCGGAGGATGGTGACAAACTTTGGAGGGCAGCCGAATTTGAGGAGGACACTCCATAATCCCTCATGGTTGACAGTGTCGAAGGCCTTTGTGAAGTCAAAGAAGGCCACGTACAGCGGTTGGTGCTGTTCCCTGCATTTCTCTTGTATTTGATGCGTGGTGAAGATCATGTCCATTGTGCCCCTTAGTGGGCAGAATCCGCATTGTGACTCTGGGAGGAGCCAGCAGGGAGCAGGGAAACTCCTCTGTAATTATCGCAATCGGACTTGTCACCTTTCTTGAAGATGGTCACGATTACAGCGTCGCTGAGATCCCCTGGCATGCTCTCCTCCTTCCAAATAAGAGAAATGAGTTTTAATGTATTCGTGCCAATAGTGCTTCTCCGCCATGCTTTAGTGCCTCGGCGGGGATTCCATCTGCTCCTGAGGCCTTGTTGTTCTTCAGTTGTCGGATAGCCTTTTCAACCTCATGCCAGGCTGGTGTTGTGCTGAGGTGGTGGCGGGTAGGATGCTGCGGGATGGAGTTGAGGACACTCGCGTCGAAGACAGAGTCTCAGTTAAGGAGATCTTCGAAGTGCTCCTTCCAGCGGTTATTGACTGCCTCTCTGTCCTTAATGAGTACCTCTCTGTTCTTGGCCCGCAGTGGGGTAGGATCTTGGGTGCTTGGGCCGTAGGTGGTCTTGATTGCACTAAAGAATCTGTGCTGGAAAATGGGATTAGAATAGACAGGGCTTGATGGCCGGCGTGGACACGATGGGCCGAAGGGCCTCTTTCTGTGCTGTATAACTCTATGACTCTACAATCCACGCACGTCGTGGTTGTCGGCTAGTTGCTGGATCTCCTGCACTTTCTCCACCCACCATCTGTTCTTTAGTTCACGAGTTTTTTGTTGAACCTCGGCCTTCAGGCGTCTGTAGAGCTGCCTTCTTGCTCTTGAGTTGTGTTGCAGTTTCCAGATCAAGAATGCCTTGCGCTTGCAGCTTATTAGCTCCTGGATCTCCTGGACGTTCTCGTCGAACCAGTCTTGGTGTTTCCTGGTCGAGTGACCGAGCGTCTCTTCACAGGTGCTGATTATGGAGGCGCTGTGCTGTGGACACTCTGTGTCTCTGAATCACTGGGAGTCGTCAGGTTGTTTGTGAGGCGCAGGCTGAATAGGGCTTTCTTAGCAGGGTCTTTGAGTGCTCCAGCATTGATTTTCCTGCGGCATTGTTTCTGTTGCTGCCGCTATTTTGGGGCTACATTTTGGGACAATAAGGCATCAGTGACATCGGTGACATCAGGGAAAAATAGAAAAAAATCAAAGCTAAAGGCACTATATCTGAATGCGCGAAGCATTCACAACAAAATAGATGAATTAATAGCGCAGATAGAAATTAATAGGTTTGATCTAATAGCAATTACGGAGATGTGGTTGCAAAGTAGCAAAGGTTGGGAACTAAATATTCCAGGATACAAAACTTTTAGAAGGGATAGGCAAAATGGAAAATGAGGAGGGGTAGCCCTGATAATAAAGGATGGGATAAAGACAATAGAGCGAAAGGATCTTAGCTCCGAAAATCAAGAAGTAGAATCAGTTTGGGTGGAGCTAAGAAACAGCAAGGGGCAGAAAACATTGGTGGGAGTTGTTTATAGGCCCCCAAACAGTAGTTGTAATGTAGGGCCGAGAATAAATCAGGAAATTAGAGGTGCATGTAACATGGGTAATGCAGTAATCATGGGGGACTTTAATCTATATATAGACTAGGCAAACCAAATTTTCAGTAATAGTGTGGAGGACGAATTCATGGAATGTATACAAGATAGTTTTCTAGATCAGTATGTTGAGGAACCAGATAGGGAACAGGTTATTTTAGCTCTAGCATTGTGCAATGAGAAAGGGTAAATTAATAACCTTGTAGTAAAGGGGCCTTTAGGGGAGGAGTGACCCTAATATGATAGAATTTTATATTGAATTTGAAAGTGATTCAGTTAAATCCAAAACTAGGGACTTAAATCTAAACAAAGCAAACTACGTAGATATGAGGGGTGAGTTGGTTAAGGTAGATTGGGAAACTACATTAAAAGATATGACGACAGAAAAGCAATGGCTAGTATTTAAAGAATTAATACATAATTTACAACAAATATACATTCCTTTAAGGCACAAAAACCCCACAGGAAAAGTGGTCCAACCATGGCTAAAAAGAGAAGTTAAAGATAGTATTATATCAAGAAGAGGCTTATAATGTTGCCTAAAAGAGTAGTCAGCCTGAGGATTGGGAGATTTTAGAAGTCAGCAAAGAAATTGATAAAGAAAGGGAAAATAGAATGAGAGTAAACTAGCGAGAGACATAAAAACAGACTGTAAAAGCTTCTATAGGTATGCAAAAAGGAAAAGATTAGCAAAAGTAAACGTGGGCCCCTTACAGGCTGAGACAGGAGAAATTATAATGGGGAATAAGGAAATGGCAAAGAAATTAAACCAATACTTTGGGCTGGCTTCTCAAAGCTGTCAATCGCTGACAATTCATCTGTCAAAAAATTCTCGACAGATGAAGCATCATACACTGACATCGTCTGTCACCGGCTTTCCCTTAATTGACCAGTAAGCCCGCAGGGCAGGCTTAACAAGGCCAATCAATGGAAAATAGCGTGGTTTGGTCAGACATCACTGGGGGCGGGACTGAAACCCGGAAACCAGCAGTTCCGCCTCCAGCACGTCTCCATTGAGAAAATCCAGCTCTTGGTGTCTGTCTTCACGGAAGAAGATGCAAAAAACCTCCCGGAATTAGTAGAGAGCCAAGGGTCTAGCGAGAGTGAGGAACTGAAAGAAATTAGGATTATTAAAAAAATAGTACTGGAGAAATTAATGGGACTGAAAGCCAATAAATCCCCTGGACTTGATGGCCTACATCCTAGGGTTCTAAAAGAATTCTCTACCCCAGAGGGCTGTGGAGGCTCAGTCATTGGGTATATTCAAAACAGAAGTCGATAGATTTCTGACTAGTAAGGGCATCAAGGGATATGGCGATAGGGCCGGTGAATGGAGTTGAGGCAGATCAGCCATGATCTTATTGAATGGTGGAGCAGGCTCGAAGGGCCGAATGGCCTACTCCTGCTCCTATTTCTTATGTTCTTAAAATCTTATGTTAAGTGGTTATAGAGATAATGGGCTGGATTTTGATACTGGGGCGGGTTGTGGTCGTGTCATCCACTTTTCGTGTTATCCACCCGACTGCAATTGGATGTGGGAGATTGATGCAATTTTCACCTAATTGGGCAATTGAATTCCAGCATGTGGGAATCCATGAACCAATTAGTGTTTTCAGTCTGACAGTCGCCTCTGATGATGTCATCATTGCTTCTGCATTGAAGGTCTTCAGAGACTGCCTGGCCTTTGCTGTGAGAGGACCTGGATGCAAAATGAGCAGCAGCAGCTCTAAGTCTGCTCCCAGATATTTTTACACCACCACTCCCAGATATGTCTCCTCCCCATATACATCCCCATAGCCAGCCAGCTGTGCTCCCGCCAGGTTTCACATTCGTGGTTCAGAACAGGCGTGCTTCATGTAGAAAAAGGGTTTAAAATCACAAAGGCCTTTCAAAATGGCATTATTGAGGCAATTTAGTGCTTGTTAAGGGCCTTAACAGCCTATCCCGCCTCTTAGAGGCGGGACAGAGTCGGGACCAGCAGACACGATTTAATGAAAATTACGTGGAGGCGGGCTTGTGCCCGCCCGCCAGTTTTCACAATTTTAACCCCCCCCACGCCTCCAAACCCGCCTCCACGGGTCAATGAAAATCCAGCCCAATGGATGCATTGGTTGTCATCTTCCAAAATTTGAAAGATTCTAGAATGGTTCCCCCAGATTGGAAGGTGGCAAATGTAACCCCACTATTTAAGAAAGGAATGTGAGAGAAAATGGGGAACTACAGATCAGTTAGCCTGGCATCAGTAGTAGGGAAAATGCTAGAATCTATTCAAAAATAATACACGGATTTATGAAAGGGAAATCATGTTTGACGAATCTGTTAGAGTTTTTTGAGGTTGTAACAAACAGAATAGATAAGGGGGAACCAGTGGATGTGGTGTATTTGGATTTTCAGAAGGTATTCGATAAGGTGCCACACAAGAGGTTATTAAACAAAATTAGGGCTCATGGAATTGGGGGTAATATACTAGAATGGATTGAGGATTGGTTAACAGACAGAAAACAGAGAGTCGGAATAAACGGGTCATTTTCGGGTTGGCAGGCTGTAACTAGGCCTCAGCTATTTACAATCTATATCAATGATTTGGATGAGTAGACCAAATGTAATAAATCCAAGTTTGCTGATGATGGTAGGAATGTAAGTTGTGAGGAGGATGCAAAGAGGTTTCAAGGGGTTATAGACAGGCTAAGTGAATGGGCAAGAATATGGCAAATGGAATATAATGTGGAGAAGTGTGAAGTTATCCACTTTGGTAGGAAAAATAGAAAGGCAGAGTATCTTTTAAATGGTGAGAGATTGGGAAATGTTGGTGTTCAGAGGGACCTGGGTATCCTTGTACATGAATCACTGAAAGTTAACATGCAGGTACAGCAAGCAATTAGGAAAGCAAATGCTATGTTGGCCTTTATTACAAGAGGATTTGAGTATAAGAATAAAGACATCTTACTGCAATTATATAGGGCCCTGGTAAGACCACACCTGGAGTATTGAGTACAGTTTTGGTCTCCTTATCGAAGGAAGGATATGCTTGCCATAGAGGGAGTGCAACAAAGGTTCACCAGACTGATTCCTGGGATGGGGGGATTGTCCTATGAGGAGAGATTGCGTAGACTAGGCCTATATTCTCTGGAGTTTAGAAGAATGAGAGGTGATCTCATTGAAACATACAAAATTCTTATAGGGCTTGACAGGGTAGATGCAGGGAGGATGTTTCCCCTGGCTGGGGAGTCTAGAACCAGGGGTCACAGTCTCAGAATAAGGGGTCGGCCACTTAGGACTGAGATGAGGAGAAATTTCTTCACTCAGAGGGTGGTGAATCTTTGGAATTCTCTACCCCACAGGGTTGTAGAGGCTCAGTCGTTGAGTTACTTTAAAACAGAGATCGATAGAATTTGGGATATTAAGGCTATCAATGGATATGGGGATAGTGCAGGAAAGTGGAGTTGAGGTAGAAGATCAGCCATGATTTTATTGAATGGTGGAGCAGGCTCGAAGGGCCAAATGGCCTACTCCTTATGTTCCTATTTCTTATGTTCTTATTTTCTTATATGCGAAAGACATGAATATCCAGTTCAGGTTGCCAGGGGATACTATTGTTACACCCTGGTTTATGCTATTATACAAGTGGATATAGGGCAGAATGAGTCAACTCCCATAAAACAAAGATACTCAAACTGCTTCCAAGCACAATTAAAACAACTGAATCAGAGAAGGTACCTGTTGCAGCCCTGAGTCCGTAATACGCACACTTGTCGACATTCTTTACCTTCAAATACTTACACCTCTGATACTGTAACAATGTTCACCTATCATTAATTAACTAATTGCTTCATTACAAAGTTATTTGTAATGGTCTGGTAAAGTTATAACCAGATCTGAGAAACACAGGCCAAGAAGATGCTGAGTTAGTTGATCTCTGCCAGGGTGGTGATAGGGACATCATAATTGGGCTAAGTACCCTCAGTATGGGGAGGGGATAAACAATCAAGATTCTCATTCCTGATCACTATCTACTGACGCCTGTTAGACAGCACACTCACTGTCTTAACTTGACATGAAGAATGGTCCCTTGGCCAAGGTACAGAAGGCAACAAATACCTATACAGCCATCTCCCTGAACGAGTCAGTACCTTCATGAGAAGGGGATAAAGTAACCATTTAACAAATGTAATTTTTTTTTGGCTATTTGTGCTATCATATCAGTTTTATATTTAGTCAATCACAGCAAAGCACAGGGTATAAACCGGGGCCAACATGCCTCCCTTAAAAAAGCTGCAGTTATCTGCAGTCAGTGTGCGAAATAAAGATTCCTCTTTACTCCAGCTTTGCAGCACATGTATTCCATATATATATATTATCAATTATCTGTTGAACACAGTTGCAATGGAGTTAGCTTGTCCATCCTACAACAGCAACATTATGTCATGTTACAGATGAGGAAAAATGGAGAAAAAAATAAGTAATTTCATAAAGAAGCTGTGAGTACAAAAGACAGACCCAAAAGGTTTTTAAACTACAATAACACCTTGCATTTTTATACCGTCTTTAATGTAGTAAAATGTTCCAAGGGGTTTCACAGGAGGGTTATCAAACAAAATTTGATACCAAGCCACTTAAAGATATATTAGGACAGATGACCAAAAGCTTGGTCAAAGAGGTAGGTTTTAAGGAGCATCTTAAAGGAGGAGAGAGTGGTAGAGAGGCGGAGTAGTTTAGGGAGGGAATTCCAGAATTTAGGATCTAAGCAACTGAAGGCATGGCCTGTGTGGGGCTATGGAAATCAGGGATGCGCAAGAGGTCAGAATTGGAGGAGTGCATTGATCTCAGAGCGTTGTAGGGGTGGAGGAGGTTACAGAGATAAGGAGGGGTTGAGGCCATAGAGGGATTTGAACACAAGGATGAGAATTCTAAATTCAAAGTGTTACCAGACCAGGAGCTAATATAGGTCAGCGAGCGCCAGGGTGATGGGTGAACAGGACTTGATGTGAGTTAGGATATGGGCAGCTGAGTTTTGGATGAGCTGAGGTTTACAGAGGGTGGATAAGGCAAAATAATGACTGGATAAAATAGGAAGTAAAAAAGTCATCAACCGGTGATCTTAGAGGGTGTAAATTATCAGAGATAAAATAAAATGAAAGGCCGGAATTTTGCCTACCCCGGCGGGTCCGGTGCGGGTGGTGTCCGTGGGAGGTCGTGACCCCGCTGCTGGCTCCATCCCGCTGCTGAAAATGAACTTACCTTAATAGGTCCTATTAAGTCCGCCCAGTGTGTTACCTGGCTCAATGAGATGGAGCGGGTCTGATGACATCATTCATGATGCATTTTCAGCCGGGATATTTAAAGGGACCATGGCCACATTAGATTTGATGTTTAATCTAACATAGTGCTCTCAGTGCATTACAGCATTGGAGTGCTGCAAACACTGACAATGACTGCACAGAGGCACAGGGCTGCACCCAGGTTCTCCGATGACTCCTTCCATATGCTTATGGAGGGAGTCAGAGCACGCAGGGAGGTCCTCTTCCCTTCCGATGGGTGGAAGAGACCTCCCCAGGAGACCAAAACAGCCTGGTTACAGATTGCAGAGAAGGTCACAAGCAGGGATGTGTTCAGGAGGACTTGGGTGCAGTGCCACAAATGTGTCAATGATCTCATTAGATCAGGAAACATTAGTATAAAGCCACACTCAACTTCATCCTGCTGTTCCTCTCACCACATCCCCATTACTCTGTCTTCCCGACCCTACTCCTGTACATCCTTACTCACACTAACATACCTTGCACCCCCACCCATCCCTATCTACATTATTGCATCTCCATCTCACTAGCCACCCCTCACCCTCACCCTCATGCAATCATACCAACTAACAACACACAAGGGTAGCCACTTGGGTGTTTTATCCAATGTTTATGTAAAGTTTCTGTTAATGTGTCAAACATAAAAATCTTTATTTTTCAACACTTTCCAGTCTTGGACAGATTTGTGTGCACCTTTGGAAGTGGCTTAGTGAGTTGCAGTGAATGGTGAGACATTACTGTACCCCCCACAATGGTGATGAGTGTGAAAGGAATGGCTTGGGCATTGTAGGGATGCTTTATGGTGTTGGTGTGGGGTGGTGCCAACCTGGCGCATCATGTGGCAGCCATATGGGTGTACAGCGTAAAGCTAACTAAATCTGGCCATGCTGAGGCCATCCCTGGCCTCCCGGGCAGCGATATGGTCGGGTGCTGATGCCCTCTGTCCTGTGCAGCATCACGTGATTGCGGAGAAGGTTGGTGGTGTTGTTGGTGCTGCTGGTGTTGGGGCTCATCATGGTCTGATTCTGAGGACCAAGGTGAGACAGTATAAATGGCACCCATGTTGATGGAATAGATGGCAGGTGAAATACAGATGACAGAAGCAATCTGTCAATGGTGAGAGAGTTCTTCCAATGAGGTGAGACTGGATGGAGACTTTGCTGGAAACACTTGCAGCCTGCAGAATCTGTGCTGGAAATGGACTGAGCAACAGCTTCTGCCTGAGGAAAGTGATCATCTGTCAGGTGGGAGCTTTTATAATACATTTGATGCTGTCAAGTAATCAGCTGGATCAATGGCCACAGAACTCCCGCCTTAGGTTGACAGACGTGGTTCCCGAGCTGCGTGAATCCCGTGGCCATGCAGGGAAATTTACAATGTAGGGGGAAAAAGGCTCTTATGTGCCTGTAAACTACCTGATGATTTCAATTGGGTCACCCGCCGCTGCCGGGCAGTGATGACAGATGCGCCTGGGGGAAAGGCGCATGGGAGCGAGATGACAGCGGAAAATAGCAACTTTCCCACCCGACCCACCACCGATCACGCCCGCTACCACCCCAGAAAATTCCGGCCAAAATGTTTAATAGGCCACAGCACAGGAACCAAAAAGGAATTTCATTCCCTCTGGTAACATATTGGTTATATGTTCACATAAAAATCGTGTTGTGGAATACTTTAAAAGAGAGTTAACAATCATAATAAAATAGCACACAAATAAATATTGTGTGGAAGTATTATCCAGTGCAGAAGCAGAGAAATTAAACCCCCAATGCTGTGATAAAAAATAAATAAAGAACACACTTTAAAGAATATGAATCTCGGGGAAGGGGTATCATAGAATGATACAGCAGAGAAGGAGGCCATTCAGCCCATCGTGCCATTGCCCACTCTTTGAAAGAGCTATCCAATTAGTCTCACAGCCCTGCTCTTTCCCCATAGCCGTGCAATTTTCTCCTCTTCAAGTATTTATCCAATTCCCTTGTGAAAGTTACTATTGCATCTGTTTTCACCGTCCTTTCAGGCAGTGCATTCCAGATCATAACAACTCGCTGCGTAAAAAAATGTCTCCTCATTTTACTTTTGGCTTTTTTGCCAGTTAACTTGAATCTGTTTCCTCTGGTTACCGATCCTTCTGTACAGAGTACAGAGATAAAAGAGAACAAAATTATCCAACAAGCTAAAGTCAGAGAAACTGTAACAATGGAATAGAGAGATGAGAAAACTATACTAATTAAGCACCGTGGACTTTCTGGAAAGAAACATATGCTGCAACATTATATCATACATCACATAACAGAACAATTTTTTAAACAGTATAATAATTTTAAATTATACCTCACATCTCAATAGTCCAAAGGCCACCAATGTGTAACCTAGTCTGGGCATTATATCGCACTGTAATTTGGAAAAAATTATAGTCCAGAGTGCAATGTCAGAATAACAACAGAAAATGCTGGAAACACTCAGCAGGTCAGGCAGCATCCATACCTGACCTGCTGAGTGTTTCCAGCATTTCTGTTGTTATTTCAGATTTCCAGTGTCCGCAGTATTTTGCTATTGCAATGTCAGAATAGTTGTTTCGTAACCTCTACATTTTAGCACATTATTGATTTGGTTGGTCTAATCCAGGCACATAAGAGGAAAGCAAAGACCATTTGGTTCCAACTTTCTGATCAATGTGCAGACTCACTCGGATCATTCTTAATCCCCTTCTTACAAGAGCATGTAAAATATCTTAAATGTGGACCTACTAAGGTGGTTTAACTTTGTTTGATGCTACTGCAGTAACTTCAGTTAAAATGTGAGTTTATTGAATGCTAATTTTAAGGATTAGAGATAGGGGGTAGATCCCCCTGTATTCTATATATAAAAAAATTGTAAACTTACGTATAGAAAACAGGTTTAGAATTTTGTTATACATAATCCAGAGGATATTTTTCCTGCCAGATTGACATTGTCCTAATCCAGCTATCGTAGCCATTGTTCTTGTTTAGTGCTATCCACTTTTCAGCATAAATGTCAAATTTTCATCACATAGCTCATCTTATACCAATTTTATTAGTAATGTAATTACACCTCACAACTTGAAGTACTGGAACACATAACTTTCTTCACAAGGGTATATTATTTTAATTGTAGTACTTGATGGGACTCTGGCTTGCCATAAATCACGTGCACTTGTAAAAGATTGCATTCAATTCCTATTGAACTTTACAGTCTGTATGATTGGTGCAACTTAAACTCTTGGGGCTGGATTTTGCCAGCCCTGGGGAGGTGGGTATGGAGGCGGGACTGCCGGGAAAATGGCAGAATTTGGGGGCGGGTGCCCAACCTGCCCCCAACCCGCCTCCGTGCCATCTTGCCAGGAGGCGGGTAGCCGTCCCGCGCCGGGCCCCGTCTCTTTGGAGGCGGGAAGGGGATTATAGCCACTTATCTGCCTGTTAACAGGTAGTTAACAGGCAGATAAGAGGATTGTCCCCATTTTACCCACAAAAGTGCGGGCTTCCTGAAGGCTCTGAACCCCGCCAGGGTCACCAAGACGAGTAGTGGGTCGGAGGGGTCCAAAAGTGTGCTGTGGAGGTGAGTGATGGGTGCAAGTGTGGAGAGGTGAGTATGTGAGGTAAGTGGAAAGTGTTAGAAAAAGTTTACTTACTTTTGTTTCTTCCTGCAGGCTTCAATTGTTGGGTATGCGGAGAGTCTCGCACCTCCGCGGCAGAGATGACAGATGGCCGTTGCATTCTCCAATGCAAAAACCATCTAATTTCTGCAAAAGAAAGAGGTTTGATGAGGTCTTGAATTCAAGAACTCATCAAACTACAGAGAATGTCAGTGTTTGACAGCTTCACAGAGTTTTTGACAGATGAAACGTCATACGTTGACGTTCTCTGCAACCGGCTTTCCCTTAATTGGCCTGCTAAGCCCGCTGGGTGGGCTTAACAAGGTCAATCAAGAGAAAATAGCGTGGGTTGGCCAGAAGTTGATGGAGGCGGGACTGAAACCCGACAAGCAGCAGTCCTGCCTCCAACGCGCCCCCATTGGCAAAATCCAGCCCTTGGAGAAAGAATGCCAGTCTGAATAAGCAATTATTTGCTATTTTATGAATCAGATTTGTTCATATTATAAAAGAGTTTCTTTTGCTTTGTTGATTAAGTATTCCTTTCTGGTATGTTCAAATGCCAGTAAAAATAAAGTACAACCTAACTACTTTGTGTAACCTCGGCCGCCATGTCATGCAGCAAAGAACTTAATTGCACATCCTGAATCCTGATCTGCTTCACCAGCAGACCTGCCGGTCAAGAAGGTGTTGACAAGGGTTAATCGCAGTAACAGAGTGCACTGAAATTGGAGCTAAAAGGGGCAAGAATGATCATTTTGCATCAAAAACAAACAATTGCATCACTTTAATTGGAAGCTCAATGAGTTTAGATAAAAGCTGTTCTTCTGTAAAGTAAAATAAAAGGCTTGATAAATACAATGGGTAAACAAACGACATTCTGATTAAGGATCTTCAGATCCCTAGGGAGATGCTGACAGTGTACATTCTGTTATTAATAGATTGCTTTCCAATCCCAGGAGCAGATACACATACAAATGAATTAGAAGTAGCATCTCTTATGATAACCGCAATATACCTGGAACTTTATTTCATCCAATAAAATACAGCAAAGCAGTCACATTAAAAATGTTCTTAAATGGTTCATTTTTGGCTTGGTTACAAATCCACAAACAGAGTGGTCGATTAAACTATGAAAAGTAGAAAAAAACCACAAACTTAAGTGTCTGAATGCAAGATTGATGTCTATGTAACTTTAGTCAAAATTTCATACTGTAGAAAACGTGATCAGACAATAAAAGTTGTCCTGTGACACAAGGCCACTGGATTGGACTATGTGCGATGGGTATCATGAAAGCAACTATCCATGTTCATCCTAAAATTAAACAACCCCCAGGATCTGTTGCCATGTACATTTGTGATATCATCAATCATGTAGTATGGGGGTGGGGGGGGGCGGCAGGGAAACGTCGGGCCCACCTGTTATGGAAATGTCATATCACACCTGTACCAATGAGGTACTCTCTATAAGCTTGCGTGTTATTTGCAGTTAAACAGGGAAGAAACAAAAGATTGTGTATCACAAGGTTTCTATTATAAGAAACATTTTATTAACAAAAACAGTAAATTCCACTGGCTTAGCATTTCCAATAATGGTTAACTTGGCTTTTGCAACAAAATTTTCTTTCAATATTTATCACACAAAGCACTCGAAGATGGGGCTTCAGAATGATTTTGCTTGTTTTATCTTGTTTGAAATGCATCATTCATAAGTAAAATTTCATACAGTTTTAAAACAAGAGTTTGCCAAAACACAACACATTACAGTACCAAACAGTATCAATCTAAATGAGATTTGGAAACTGCCATGCTAGGGGCTGTAGGTAGTTTAAGACATAAGAAAAAGTTGCTTCAGTGCAGCCATTAAACCAAATTGTTGACTGCAAGGATACAACCACCTTGGCAACATGAATAGCTTATAACTCTCTAGAGTTAGTCAAGTGCTAGTTACTTTACAACATATTCTACGGTTGTCTAGTTGCTTTCTAAAGTTCCTACAGCCACTTGTAGTGTATCTCTGACTGTATGAGTGCGTTTAGTAGTGGGGTTCACTAAAATAAACAAATATTTTTATTCCATCTTTCATCTGTTGTTCGTATCAATCACCAGCCCGTGGGCCTCTTTTATATACTTTTGCATCACCAGGACAATGCAACTCAACTACTGGAGACTTCAACCTGCATCACTTACGATTCTATTCCTCCATGCTGAATCCAGAATGCCATGAGAGCTAAAAATCTATCTTAGATAACAGAGGAGATTCTCAACAACCTCTGAACCTGCTTTCCTAGTAGGGAAAACATGGTAGATTACTGCAAATTTACTCACTTTGAGGGGAAAAACCAGACATTGATCTCACTGTAAAAGGTTGCTTGTAATCTTGATCCTGTGGGATTATCAAGTCTCCGTCTGATACAATTAGGAAATTATAAAATGTTCAGAATTACTTATTCAGACATTTCTATTTTGACAAATGTTAACATTAACAATAGTCTGTGTGGGAATCTTGAACATGGTTGACTTTTTTATATTTTATTGGAGCCACATTAAAATTGATTTTAACTGCAACTGCATCATAGTCCTATTAATAAAATGTGTCATCAATCTAATGTTAGTATTCATATATATTTTAAAGGGGTGCAGTCTTCATGAACAATGTTTAGGAAATGTTTTACTGTTTATAAATGCGCAATATAATCGCATAAATCACGTCAAAATGTATCACTGTATCAGTTGTGTGTGACATCACTGTGATTAAGGACACATCTGGCTCATCCCCCTTTCCTCAGAAAATTACTATATTTTCTGATATACAGAATGGGAACACATCTTTCTCTCCAAGGTAAAAACAAAATGATCAGAAATGAGTTTTGTTTAGACAGAATTTATCTGAGGTGGCTAGCATAAAGTGACTGTCTAATGTAATGAATCATTTTAGATGTCATCGAGGTGGCTGTAGCAGTTGGCAAGGAGACTATAGTCGATTTCTAAGTGACTACTGACACGAAATACAACAGTTCCTGTTATGTTGTGGCCCCTGCTGTTTAAAGCTAATTTTAAATTCCTCCTTCCTGTTTGAATGTGTGAACATCTATTTTCCACCCAGGAGGTCTTCTAGCAAGTCAGCTGGTTTCTCTTGAAGTACACCCATAGAATCTAATATATTCTCTTTGTATTTGATTTGAAGTACATTACAACTGGGTTTATTGCTGTGAAATCATCTAAAAATAATATAAAAAGCTAAATAATGAGTTCTTAAGATCTACATACTTTAATATTCCATATATCGGACTGTTCAGTCAAAGCTAGAAAATGAAAGACCTTCAATGCTTTAATGTTAAAGCTTTCAACTTTCAAATGGGAGAAGGGACATTTTTAAATAAAAAATGATGAAACATAACATTAGGAAATAGGAAGAAATAAGCAACTGTATTTTCTGCAATGACTGTGCAGATACTTAGGAGGATTTCCATGTAACAAAGTACATTGACATTAAGCAACATCAATATATGTCTTGCAAATAATTGAAAGATCAGATATTTCTTTTAGCATTTTTCATTTGCCCCATTGGGTGCAGCAAACATAAAAAATATCAAGGTGAAATAATTTGAACCTATTTCCGTTGGTTTACTTAACAAAGATTTCATAGCATTAGCCACCATTTCAGTGTAAAACTTGCTTCGTTTCCCACACAACAAAACCTCATAAAAACAGAAGAGATTACTGTCTGAGTCAATTACAAAAAATGCAGCTAAATTATATGTACATTCATATGTATCCCTCGTACATGTATGGTAGACATTCATTACGATGGAAATTAAAAAAGAAGTTTGAGACTATTAATGACGGCTGCAAAAACATTTACATTGCAGATGTCATCAACAACTTCAAACCTGTCTATACCTAGCTACAGCTATAACATTACGTTTACCAAAAAATGTCTGGATAGCAGAGATATTTGCATTGTCTATACAACAGGCTATAAAACATCACTCATCACAGTCCAGAAAGCACATATACGTGTTTGTATAAATGTATGTAATAACATATTAGCGTGCATGAAAATTTTCAAATGATTGTATCTATGCTCTCTTATTTGTATATATCCATGCCTTACATTTCCTGTGGATGAAATTAAGGCTTTCCTTACTTCTTACAACCAGAAAGGGATTATTCCACTTTATACTATTTTAACATTAGTCTTATGTTGTAGCCAGCACTTAAACACAGGTCTCCCATTGATGTAAAGATGATAAACCCTTTACCATTGAGGGTCTGCTAACTATTATTTTTTTAAAGTTTCTTGGAGTAATGAGACTTCTGTCACGTTGCACAATTGTTTAGCACTTTGGCTGAAAACTCATGGTAACAGGTAGATTCTCTGTGCAATGTTGTAATACTCTTCTTTATGAATGCTTCATGCTGTTGTCTCCACAGTAAAGTTCAGACAACGAGAAGACGGAGCGAATGAAAACACTGTGAACAAGTAGGAGACTTCAACCAGCTTGAAATGTTAATGCTTACTTTACAAACTGTCGTCTTTCCTTCCCGATTATGTGTACTGTCTTTTTCCTGTGTGCTTTGCAAAAAGTAAATCTCAGTTTTATCATGTCTTTGATAAAATGAAGTTTTTTTTTGTTTTCCTTTTCTTTTTACAGGCTTCCTTCTTCCAAGTGTGTGATCAGACGTAGTACTCTTTATCCTTATTCTTCTTATTTTTGCTGGAATTTTTGGCATTGTTCACCTGCTTCTCTTTCACTACAGCCCCATTGGACTGAGCGGAGTTACTGATGTAGTTTCTGCTCTCATCCACATGGTAGGAGCCTTCGTCCCTATTCCTGTACTTGTACATAGCATAGAGGAGGATGAGAATGCAGAGAGCGGCTGCTGCCACAATCCCGACCACCATCCCCGTGGTGCTGCTCGATTCCCGAATCACTTCCGCTGTTCCTGGGAAGCCTCTGCCACCTGGTCCAGTGGGGTTTGCTGTGGGTACATCATGAAATATGGAGGAGGTTACTACTGGGCTTTTGAGCTTTCTATCATCTGTATTAATTTGATAAGGTGGGCAAAGGGGCACAATACAGAATCTGGAAGGGGTTTCAAGCCACTGTTAATCATTTTTTTGGGCTGGCAATTTGGGAAAGGGGGAATGGTTGCAAAGCTTAACAGGAGCTAAAATAAGAGTTCTCTCAGTGCTTACAAGTACTTTAGCAAAATACTGCTGGATGCTGGAAATCTGAAGTAAAAACAGAAAATGCTAGAAATACTCAGCAGGTCAGGCAGCATCTGTGTAGAGAGAAACAGAGTTAACGTTTCAGGTCGATGACCTCTCTCCACAGATGCTGCCTGACCTGCTGAGTATTTCCAACATTTTCTGTTTTTATTTCTTACAAATACTTTGTTAGTTCTGACTTCCTTTGCTTCCCACCCAGGTGCCTGTACTTTGAAGTCACCTTCAAACATTGATGTGCACACTGTCGATAGGTGTTATCTGTTGTTAAGGATAAAGTCGTGTAAAAATATCATTATCACTAGGGGACAGTTTGGAGTTAAACTAGTCCTTGAGCCTTCACCAAACACCATGAACTAATAGTGGTTTAAGGATAACGTCACCGCATTAACACACTCAGGAATGCAAAGGGATCTCGCTGCAGACGTCAAAGAAAATGACAGTTTGTTGTTTTCAATAACAATAAATCAAGAATGGCTCGCGGTGACGGAAGGCAAAAGGTACATGATTAACTACAGGAATGGGTTTCTAATGGGACTTTTGTTATCACTGTTTTCTCCTCGGAGGTAATTCAAAGTATAAGGTTCATTAGAAATGGACAGTACTATGCAACTGCTGTTTATTTAAAAGAAATAACCAAAAAGCAAAGAAGTTAACATTAACACTGGATGACTTAACAGCATTTACACTAAATAGATGACAACTCTAATCAGTATTTATTGGTCAAATGCAAACATTAACATTTTAACATTTATCCTGAAAGTATCAAAAAAGAATGCTCACCATATAGGTCAGTCAACAAATTGCCCCCATGATTTTGCATGAAGGAAAAATGAAAGAAAGTTGTAAAAGAATGGTCTTGAAACACGATCATAGTTGTTTCTTACAGTATTTCAGTGCCAAAGTAAGACTATAGAACTTCTTAAAACTGTGTTCAATTTTTCAGATCAGTTAGCATACCTATCAAAACATTACAGAATATCCAATTACTGTACCATGTTATCAGTGTACACCCCACCTTCATTTTAACACATCCCTCCCCCTTCCCAAGGGCACAGATTTTTGCATGTTTTAACAGTGAGTGAGTGGTCTATTGAATATCCTGTAAATTTAAGATAAAACACAACACAAAAAGGTCAAGCCACAGCCCAGGAACCACCCCGCAGAATGTTAAAGCTTGAGAGACTCAAAATGAAGGTGGGGTACACTGAAAGGCATCTTCATCGACTCACGTATCCTTGTCAGTAAGACACTAAGATAAACTGTTCTTTAAATGTCAGTGCTTCTTTTTAAAAGTTGCCACTGAAATACTTGCAATGAAAATGATTTTTCCCAGCACAGTTAATAATTCCCAGGTCAAATCTGCATAATATCTATTCAAAAGAATTGCTGGTTACTGCCATTTTGCCCTGACTGCTAACCTCCTAAAAGGGTGCATGAACACAGCTCTGGAAGAGAGCATTCAGACATAAAAGCTGAACCATTGTGTACTAATTCTTGACATGGTATGTATGACCTTACCTTAGAAAATAAGAAAAACGATTATACAAAGTACTTGTATCATAATTATACCATTACAGCTACCAACAGATTTTTTTCCCTAAAACCTCAATGCACTGCAGCAAATTCCTTGTCAGTTTATAGACATCTCCTTTCTATTCGCCTGTATGCCCATCACTTGCAAGCCAGGTCGCTATTGAACCTTGCACTCACATTAACAAAACAATGGATGTAAAAGTCTGCACTCAAATTCCTTCCATTTCTCATCATTTACCAAATTCAATTACTTAAGCAGATAAACTCAATTTTACCAATAATTGATGCTCCCACACCTCTTCGGAATATTAATTGTATATCATATATTGCAAACATGTTTAAATGTTCAGTTAGACCTGTAAAACTCTAGTTCTCCCCATTATTTTAATGACAAAAGCAAACTTTAGAATTAAGGAAAGAACAAAACCAAAAATAAGCACACAAATCTAACATAAATTTCTTCTAAACACAGACTTTCAATAATAATATAAACAAGGACTAACAAAATAATCAGAGAAAAAAGAGAATTTAAATAAGACAATGACTGTATGCAGAATGGTTTAGGAGATCAATTTGTTAAGAAAATTTAACCTTTCAGCTTTGACACTATGAGATGGATTAAAGGCCAGCTTGCATTCTGGAAATACTGCTTTTCTTCAAAATAGTCAATTAACCTTTATTACAGGAAACATGAACTTGGTTCTGTTGTGATTACCTGTTTGTGTAATCTTGTAATTCTGAGCTAAATCGCCTAAGAACATCACCCAATTTTACCATTACTCTGACTAGGGTAGGGAATAGGATTCCTCTGGCCCATCTCTATTTTTGTATATGTTTCAATCACTGAATTCCATGAGCATGATTAAAACTCTATGCTATTTACATCAGGAAAATTAATCCTAGACAATGTTTGTGCATTAGACTAGTTCATAGGGTGGGGGTAATAAAGGCTTTACAGTCTTAAGAAACAAAGATATCCAACAGAGTGATAGGATGGAATTACTTGCCTTTGAATGTTTTTGTACAAATTTCTCAGGTGCTTTGGAGGGGGATACTGAAATCTACCTGACAGGGCAACAGGTACAATTGGAGTGTGATCACCTTGGGCAGCTCTTTTGCCAGCAGCCTTCGAATATCTCATCCAAGGTGCTAGCCTCGAAAATAAGTGTCAATAGGCAGTTCCACTCATTTTTTCCTCAGCTGACGTGCACTTCCCAGCGTGGGACATTTGATAATAATTGGCTAGTGTGAGCTTTGGCTTACTGTCCTCCTCCCTAGTTTGGAAACACTAAGGTCAGTTGCTGCTCCTCTACGACTATCCTGCTGAGATCAGTTAACTCAGCAAAGACCAGGGGTCAAAAATGGAATCTTCCTGGACTGTAGAAGAACATAAAAAAAACACCCAACAAGGAAAGGTCTTTTGGTCCATCAAGCTAGTTGTTTTCTTCCACAGACCTTATACAATCTACTCTCTCTTAGACCCTGTCCAGCTCAGTTAATGTGAATAAACATTATGCATTGTTTCTCTCTGTTCTTTAAAGGTTAAGTAAAACGCTAGATTATTTTACTAATCTTACATCCCATACTATAAATCCTTGATTAGTTGCCTTAATGGGCACGGCTCAGTACCACACCAAGTGGTGCATTTACCCAGTAAGATGCTGGGGAAACCCTTAACAGTTTATTTAAGGGAGGTTTTTTTTCCAACTGTCTGATGTAAGGTCATTAATTAAATTTGCGATTTTGAGCCTGGGCAGGCAGAGTTTACTTCAGTTCTATGTTCCTATCGACCAGCAGCCAAACCCTGTTTCTCAGACAGCAAGACATACAGAGGCAAAGGTTATCAGTGCACTGGGACCTTCCTCATAGGTTAGAAGAACTGTCACTCCAATTAACCAGAAGACTGGTTGGAACAAGAGGGAACTGGCTGGGTTCGGGCAACACCTTCAAAGATGTTACATTAAAATGAAAATTTTGCAAGTAATTGTCTGAGTTCGCACTGCTGGTAGAGGAGTCCTCCTGCCAGCAGCGCAAATTCGGAAAATCAGCCTTTATATTTTGTTATAAAAAGCTGCTGAGGGGGAATGATGAGGGTGCATGAAAATTACGTTAAAATTAACAATGTACAACTCTTAAGAAATATATTAACATTGAAACAGTAATGATAAATGTGGCTACTCTCTCCACATCTGAAATATTACTACTCTCAGCAACTTGGTCTGCAACCCTATGCTTCATTTCTATAGGTCCTCCTCATGCCAACACTCTAAGCAATGGCCCGAAAATTAGACCTAATACGCGAGAGTACGCACTGTGTACTCTCGCGTATTAGGTCCCGAATTGCCGGTTTCCTGCATGCACTGCGCATGCGCAGGAAACCGGCACTTCGTGTATTGCAAAGGGGAGAGTTCTGAAGTGAACCGCGCGCGCACGCAGTGCACTTCGTTTTTTTTTCAGGTTTGAACGCGCAGGTAAGTGGTGAAGATTTTACACATAAAGAAAGCAGGCGTAGGACCCCCTTTTAACAAGGTAAGTAGTTAATTAAGTGTTATTTTAAATTTTTTTCAACAGGTTTATCTTTTTTAGAGACTTTAAAGAAAGGTAAGTTTATTTTTATAACTTTTAAAAAGAATTTAAATTTTTTCAAAAATTTAATTTTTTGTTTAAAGTGGTTAATTTATTTAACTATAGTTATTTTATTAATGTGATGGCTTTTTTTTAAATTTAATTGAGGTTTAGCTATTCTTTTGGGGGCTTGTAGTATTCATAGCTTTGACAGCCCTTGCTGTCAAAACTATGAATGAAAGATGGTGTGCTGCCATTGGCTCTAACTGTCCCATGTGATCCCAGAGCTCGCACGAACTAATTGCGCCTCTGGGACACGCAAGCACTGCGCGCCGGCAACAGGGAGAGGCCCTCAAACTGAAGTTCGTGTGGGCCCGAAACAAAAAGGTAGGCGCGGAGTGTGATATCGCGGGGAATCCTTACCCCCGTGGCAACCATCGATGTTTAATTTCTGGGCCATTATGTGTAAAATCTGATCATCACTATTTTAACAACAGATAGTGTTTAATAAAATAGCTCTATGTACTTTAAACCTATAAGCAGATCTATAAAAAATCTATACATTGATTGGATAGTTTAACTTTACACACTCAATGAAATGAAGCAAAAATATCTAAATTGGAATTTTTAATTTAAATGCAGAAATCTCCATTGTCAGGTTATATGGTCCAATGGTTTTTGCCTTTCTTTTAATTCTATTTCACGTTGGATCATCAGAAAGTCCACATTTGAAGCCTTCTTTGAATCTCTTACTTTCTTTTAGATTGTAAAATAATTTCCTAATTATATCCTCCTGTGAACTGTTTAATTACATTATATTTTGTAGTGGTACAATAGTTTCACACAATCCTCAGTCAATATAAATTTGGTGCTACTTTCAGGGGTTTCAATTGATTGAGACTAGAATTCAAACTTGGGGTTCATGTGATCTCTATAAATCACTCACTTTTCTCTTATGACTTATGGTACCAACTGAAACCATAGAATGAATCCATCATTCAATATAAAATAGAAATCAAAAGAAAATGTGAAATATTTGAAGTAGAAACAAAAATGCTGGAAATGCAATGCAGTACAGCCAGTAGCTGAAAGAAAAAGATAAGTTAATATTTTGGATGGAACTTTTTATCATGACTGATACTTCATCTCCTACCAGTTCTAATGAAGAATCCTAGCCTATCTTTCTGTTTCACATATTGACTGACCTATTGTTCAATTTCAGCATTTTATGTTTCTATTGTGTACATAATGCCCAACACCTGCCACTGTAACAAACTCGATTGAAGCAAGGCATATTCCCATAGTGCTTGCTTACTGGCACAGTGCAAAATCAAGTACAGTAGTAATATGTTGTAGTTCAGAGATCCTGCACAGCACAATCTAGTGGTTAGAATAGCACAGACTAAAACAATTTATTTCAATATATGGAAGCTGGGAAATCAGCTAATGGCAAGGTCAGGTCAGTTGATGTGTTGGTTGAATGCTGACTTGAATACAAAATGTCTTGGATTCAAATCCTGGCATGGTTCACTCAACTTTTCATCCTTTTCAGTCATGTCCCAGGATTTAGGGAGAAACAGGAGACTAAGGATCAGAAGCAGTACTTGCCACACTGTTGCAGTAACTTTGGACACTCCTGGCTGTTTAGCATAGGAACTGGGATCAGTGCTATACACAATAGGAGATTGACTAATGGAGAGTGATCTCCATGGGTAATCTCTCTTGCTGGTGGCAGAAATCAGATAGTAAGCTTTCAAATTTCAAAGGAGGGCTTTCTGCTTGTCAAGATTACAAGCAGGCAGTACGATATTTCACAGCAGTGGGGTGATTTGAACTAGCCAATACATTAACATTGCTTCAGCAGAAATTTATTTTTATATATTTTAAGGTATGATTTTACGCTTTCACGTATTGGTAATGTGATGTCTAATGTGCTTAGGTAGAAAAGAAAGAGGAAATTAAGCAGTTCATTCACTGAAATTAATTTGAAAGGAATCTTACTTCTGAAAGTTACCTTGGCACAGACAAGCCATAAATTAGTGCTGTATTGGACAGTTCCACCTCATTTCCACCTATTTTCTGCCTTAATGGATTTGCCAGTCAGGTCTGGAGTGGTCGGTGGAAGCTCCTTCCAATGCAGGTGAGGCCTTTATGTGACTATTAAGATGAAGGCAGGTGCGTCCTGCATACAATTTCCCAGTGTGCCAATGTTCTGGACATAAAGTCCAATCCATGTTGACTTGACTAATTCAGATGTAACTTAGAGTGGGCCAGAGATGTTAGTTAGGGCTCAGAGAGGAGAAACATACACTGGAGAAGATTTATGTGGAATCCAGAGAGCAAGGAATCAAATGCAGGATGAGATGATGTCTGGGACCTAGAAACAAAAGGCCCAAAACTAGACTTCTGCCCCCGTTGAGGTCATGGTGCTGACTCTGTCGTAAATTGCAGTGTCAGCTAATTTCAATATGCAGAAGTGTGGAGGCTGTGTAAATATAACCTACAATACCTCAGATATGCCAGGAAAACTCCAGTGGGCCCTGAATGGCGAGGAAGGGGAATGCAGAAAGTACCTTGGGGATGGGGATTAGAAAATACCTGGAGGAAGTGTAGCAACAAGACATAAGGCAGCCAGAAATGCCTCTGTAACAGAGCTAGTGCAAAAAAATAATTACTAACAACTGATACAAAAGCTCATGAAAACCAAAATGTTAGAAGGGGTGGAAAATAAATTAACAAAACACGTCAGAAATGTCCTTACCATTCTGTGCCCTTTAAACGGCCTCCTATCTGAATTGTCCAGCCCTCAACACCCTTTCCTGGGGATGGGTTGGACTTGATGTCCAGAACACTGGCACACTGGGAAATTGTATGCAGGACACACCTGCCTTCATCTTAATAGTCAAATGAAGCTTTCACCTGCTTTGGAGGGAAGTTCCGCCGACACTCTAGACCTGACTGGCAAATTCACCAAGGCAGGAAAAAGGTGGAAATGAGGTGGAACTGTCCAATACAGCACTAATTTATGGCTTGTCTGGACCTATTTTGGGGGCATAACAGATAGAACCTAGGTGTGCCAAATGTGGAACCGGACTTCTATGTGCGAAAGATTTTATCTGAACGAGCTAAGTTTCTCAACATGGCAGATAGAAGCTGCCATTTAGGGCCCGAATTTGGAAGAGATGTGCAGCTGTATATAAACACTCATACTTTCTTTTATCTGGATTTCTTTATATTCTAGATTAAAGATGTAGACAATTAAAAATAATTTAAAACTTTACAAATCTGTAAAGATCGCCAATAACACAAAGGTTATTACGCCAATCTAGATTTTGGGGAAGGGTAGAGTAGATACATTAAATTTCAATCATGCTCCCCAGTTCATTAAACTAAATATTAATTTAAGACTACAGTAATAACAACTTGTATTCATACAGAGCCTGTAATATAGAAAATTGTAACCAAGGCACTTCATAGATGAGTAAGAAAAAATGGACGCTGAGCCAAAGGTGATACTAGGAGGGGTGACCAAAAGGTTGGTCAAAGAAGTGGGTTTAAAGGAGAGTCTTAAAAGAGGAGAGTGAGGGAGAGACAAAGAGGTTTAGGGAAGAATTCTAGAGAGTGGGATTTTGGCAGCTGAAGGCACGGCTGCCAATGATGAGTCAAAGAATTCAGGGGATATTGCAGGCTGGAGAAAGTTGCAGAGATAGGGAGGGGAGAGGCCATGAAGGGATTTATACACAAGGATGAGAATTTAAAATTTGATTCATTGGGGTACTGTGAGCCAATGTATGTCAACAAGGACAGGGGTGATGGAACTTGCTGGAGGTTGGGATATGGGCAGCAGAATTTTGGATATGCTGAAGAGAGTGGAGGATAGGAGACCAGTGAGGAGAGCATTGGAATAGTTGAGAATGGAGATGAATATGGCATGAATGAGGGTTCCAGCAGCAGATGGGTTGAGGTAGGCCCAGAGGCGAGCCATGTTACGGAGGTGGAACTAGGCAGATAACCTACTCTCCTGCTTTTCAAAGAATCATATATGTTTGAGACGAGGTTAATTTGGCAAAAGTTCACAGATTTTTTACACTATTTTTTTAATGTAATATTTAGTAGTTTTTTTCTGTGAATTATAAAGTAGCATCATACTCAGGGATTGAAAGATATAAACTTTAACAGTATCAACATCAGCTCAGTCCCTCAGTGCATCACTACCATGAAGCACACCACACCTAGTGTTGTATAGAATAACATAAACGCTGAAGATTTAGTTTCCAATTACGTATTGTTTTGTGCTAGGCGGTGTCTCATAGCAGATAGCAACAGATGGCAGACTTACATGATAAAACAAGGAAGTGATTTTGTACCATGTGATTTGTGAGCAGTGACACTGGAATTTATATATCATGTCTCCAGGACTGTAAATGAAAGAGTTGAGTCAGTAGTTTGGACTCTTGAGCCACAGTTATAGAGCAGAACAATTGCACTCACTTTCTCAAGCTGCACCAGTGGGGGTTGTTTATTGTCTTGTAGCTGTTCTAAATTAGACTTGCACTAATAGGTCTCGATGACTGTATAATTGTATATCTGTGTTTAAATTGTGAATTCTGGGAGATTCTCTCACTGCTAACTTACCTGAGGAAGGAGCGAACCGCTCCGAAAGCTTGTAAAATTAAATAAATCTGTTGGACTATAACCTGGTGTTGTGCGACTTCTCATTTTTGTCCACCCCAGTCCAACGCCGGCATCTCCACATCATGTATAATTGTACACCATGGTTAGAAGGGCAACAAAAAAATCACATTCTATACAGGTTACACCAGAGCTCCACAGACCAGGGCCATGTTTTAATGTGAGTTATCTTTAATTATCTTCAATTACAATTCATTGGCCCAAAATTTGCGGTCAGGGGCTTCCCGCGGGCGGATGCCTCCGCCCTGTAAAAAATCTACGAATTTACCTGGTGGTTCGAGAGGTACTGAGACTCGTGCTCCTGGGCCTCTCCGGGTACCCGCGGGTAGCGGCCCACGTATCCCTAGGCGCAGGCGGTTCGCAAGCACCCCTGGGATCACGTGGGTCGGCCCAACCAATAAAAGAAGGGAATCCACATTCATACTTATGGGAGTTCCGTACAAACGGTATTCCTATAAGTATGAATGGCGGTCACTTAAAAAATAGACGAACACATGAAATAAATGTTTTAAAAAATTAAATATTTAAAATTAATTAAAATGCCATTTAAACAAAAATGTAATTAAAAAAAAAAATTATATGTTTTAACAGGGCTAAAAATAAACTAACCTTATTGGACAGGGTTTTTAAAGTATAAATGAGTGATAACATTTTATTTTTCTATTTTTTAAATCTCTTATGCTGGTAAAATCAGGCCTTACGCCTGCTTTTACCAGGCGTAAGAATTTCACGGGCATTCAGCAGGTGGAAGTTGGGCAAATAGCGCAATTCTCCACCCCCAGAGGCCCTTTTCCCGGGGATGCAGATCATCTGTCAAGAGAATTCTTGACAGATCGCAAATTCCGGGTTTTCGCACATGCGCTTCGCATGCCTAAACCCAGAACTTGCGCGGCCCCTACGGACGTGTGCGCACCTCATGGGGGTCGCAAATTACAGGCCTAATGTCTTTTGTCAACACGGGCAAATAATTGAAAATAATGGCCTAGAAATTCCATTCCCTACGGGTGTGTACGCGCTGTGTACTCACCCGTAGGGCCAACGGAAGTGCCAGTTTTACGCATGCACTGCGCATGCGCTGGAAACCGGCACTTCCGTTCTCTGCAGAAAGGGCTTCCCAGGTCAAACGCCTGCGCCGGATACCAGCGCGTACGTTAGAAACTTCCGTTTTTTTCACACTGGCTTGAGTCCAGGTAAGTCGGGAACAGCTGTGCCTAGAAAAGCAGGCTAATAGTTTTATCATTTTAAATACTTTAAAGAAAGGTAAGTTTATTTTTAGCCCCGTTAAAAACTTTAATAATTTAAATTTTTGTTTAAAATAGTTAATTTATGTAATTTATAGTCATTTTAAAAATGTGATTTAAAAAAAAAATGTATTTGAAGTTTTACTTATGTTTTGGGGCTGATCTCTATTCATAGATTTGACAGGTCTTCCTGTCAAATCTATGAATGGAGATTCCCTGCTCTGATTGGCTCCCCATGGCCCACGTGATCCCAGGGACGCTGCGAACTACCTGCATGCGTGCCCTGCACACCGGCAGTTTGAAGAGGCACAGCAACGGAATTCTGTGCCTCCCGGGAGCCCACCGGTCCAGGCGCAGATTTTCCGAATCGCAGACCTCTGCCCGTGGGAGGGCTGCAAACGGAATTTCTGGGCCATTATTTAATTTTACAGAATGTTCTGAATCAACACACTTCCCTGCTTTGTGCAAGTGATTCACGTGTTAGTTACTTGTTTTCAGCAGGGTAGTAGAAGGTATGTCCACCCAGAAAGATGTGGGTGGGTGTGGGTGTGACATCTCTTCATACTGTAAGAGCTAGGTTACAGTAACAATAATGACCTCTGTCCAAGTTGAAATCTGAAGCCACAGCATCAGAAGGCAGATATTCTGTTGCAGGGGAGACCTTGGGTGAATTTATTTCCACAGTCCTCTCTTTCAGGGTTTTTGTAAATTAATGTAATATATGATTGTACTGATGAAGTTCAAAGCTGTAGTTAGGACTTAAAATTTACCACAAGGGACTATAGAATATTGGAATTATGCAGTTGTACTGTGTATGGGAATACCAATCTCATTTTTTTTTTAAATGTTGAACCCCAATTTACCATTGTGTGGGGAAAGAAATTGCATTTGATCCCAGATCATGGTGGCACCTGGAACATATTCTGAACACAGCTTTTAAATGTATAGTTCAATTATAGAACTGGATCTGACCATCCATTCCAATATGGACCTACTACAGCACGGACATCTCTGATGTAGTAAAAGAATACAAATGTTATAACAAATATATTAAATTAATTTATTATTTCTGTGCCCATTGAGGTAGCCATGGGCAGTCTGAATTTCCAGGGTGGGGTGGGCGCACAGAGGAAGCACTGAAAGAAAGAGAGATTTCCGACAAGGTGGTCACTATTGGGCTGAACAAGTTAAAGGAAGACAAGACACCAGGCCGATATGTATTTCATACAAGTTTTTAACATCACTGGTGAATTGTACTGTATATGATTGACCTGACTCATTGCCGAATGTGTAGGTATGAAATTTTATCCTTTGAAACAGAACAATAATAAAGCCATCAGGGCTAATTTGAAACTAGGGTGATGCCATCTGCAATACAATTTAATCAAACCAAAAGGTAGACCTAAAACTGTTACAACATAATAATATTGCTCTTATCCATTATATCAGTACAACCTATTTAATTAGTTTCCAAAAACACTGAATTAAACTAATGAATACATCAGATTGAGTCAGACATATTGTAATTTTACAAGTTACTGGCTACAGGCTGAATATGTTAATGATGGAATATTGCATTACAAAATTTTATTAAAGGAAGACAATATTTTCACAGGGAAATATTTTTAGTGTATAGTACTTCACCCACAGGAGAAAGAATAGTTTAAGAGGTCATCAAGAACGGTCCCCTTATTCAGAAGAGATATTTCCAGTTTAGTCAGTGTAATAGCATTCTCATGCGGACATACCACATCAGGTTTTTTAGATGGAAATGACCCACCTGGAGGTGACGTATCTAGTGGGCTTGTTTCCAACTCGCTGTCATAGAGCCGATCAGATTCTAGCAACCTTACTAATCCTTGAAGCCAGTTCTGGCACTTAAAAACAATTCAAGTTTAGTACTGACCTACACTAAACTTCATTGTTGTACTCAAGTACTAGGAACAGGAAGCATGCAGATCACTGGTGAGTGCAATGGCAATCTGCTGGAGATGTATCTTCTAAATATGTCATGCGGACTTTTGGAATAATATTTCCTTTGCTGGACTCTATCCCTTTTATTTTATTAAATGACTAGTCTGGATTCTGCAGTTTTGTTTGACAAATCTGTTAGAGTTTTTGAGGTTGTAACAAGCAGAATAGATAAGGGGGAACCAGTGGATGTGGTGTATTCGGATTTTCAGAAGGCATTCGATAAGGTGCCACACAAGAGGTTATTAAACAAAATTAGGGCTCATGGGATTGGGGGTAATATACTAGCATGGATTGAGGATTGGTTAACGGACAGAAAACAGAGAGTCGGAATAAACGGGTCATTTTCGGGTTGGCAGGCTCTAACTAGTGAGGTACCGCAAGGATCAGTGTTTGGGCCTCAGCTATTCACAATCTACATCAATGATTTGGATGAGGGGACTAAATGTAATATATCCAAGTTCGCTGATGATACAAAGCTAGGTAGGAATGTAAGTTGTGAGGAGGGTGCAAAGAGGCTTCAAGGGGATATAGACAGGCTAAGTGAGTGGGCAAGAACATGGCAAATGGAATATAATGTGGAGAAATGTGAAGTTATCCAATTTGGTAGGAAACATAGAAAAGCAGAGTATTTTTTAAATGGTGAGAGATTGGGAAATGTTGGTGTTCAGAGGGACCTGGGTGTCCTTGTATATGAATCACTGAAAGTTATCATGCAGGTACAGCAAGCAATTAGGAAAGCAAATGGTATGTTGGCCTTTATTACAAGAGGATTTGAGTATAAGAGTAAAGACGTCTTACTACAATTATATAGGGTCCTGGTGAGACCACACCTGGAGTATTGTGCACAGTTTTGGTCTCCTTACCTAAGGAAGGATATACTTGCCATAGAGGGAGTGCAACAAAGATTCATCAGACTGATTCCTGGGATGGGGGGATTGTCCTATTAGGAGAGATTGAGTAGACTAGGCCTACATTCTCTACAGTTTAGAAGAATGAGAGGTGATCTCACTGAAATATGCAAAATTCTTATAGGGCTTGACAGGGTAGATGCAGGGAGGATGTTTCCTCTGGCTGGGGAGTACAGAACCAGGGGTCACAGTCTCAGAATAAGGGGTCGGTCATTTAGGACTGAGACGAGAAGAAATTTCTTCACTCAGAAGGTGATGAATTTTTGGAATTCTCTATCCCAGAGGGCTGTGGAGGCTTAGTCATTGAATATATTCAAGACAGAGATTGATAGATTTTTGAATATTAAGGGAATCAAGGGATATGGGGATTGTGCAGGAAAGTGGAGTTGAGGTTGAAGATCAGCCATGATCTTAGTGAATGGTGGAGCAGGCTCGAAGGGCCGAATGGCCTACTCCTGCTCCTATTCCTTTTGTTCTTATGTTCTTATGTTTGAATATGTTGCACACAGCAACACTTCCACAAGGCTTCACCTGTTTTGTAACATGCTCATATCACTGTCATTTCCTATTGTGTTGTTTTATTTGAAAGTAAAATGTTAACATTTTGAAATAACCAAAACAGAACTTTTAATATTTCAGCAAACCTAAGCTTAAAAAGAAAGACTCACATAAATTACATTTTAGATGACTCATATCAGTCAACTTGAAAAGCTCCCATTGTTTTAGCCAGTTGCACTATAAATTGGACAATAATGAAAAATGTGTGTGAATTACCCCATTTTATTCATATTGCACAGCAAAACCTCTGTTTGCATGGAACTGCAATGGTCTGGATCTTGGGTCTGTGGCCAATCAACTATCCAAGTAAAATTAAAGCGTTGCTGGGAGGCAGGACTAGGTATCTGTGTGAATATTAAATATGCTATTCTCTGGCATCTAATATTTTATCATTTCATTTCAAACAGCTGGCAGCTGTTGAAATTACTTTCAGACAGATACATCATGTAGTCTAGGGTGGAAAGGCCTCCTGTCAGAAGGTACTGCAATTCATTTTAAGGTAGCAGAAAGAAACAGTGGTCTGATATATCAGTGCTGCTTATAGCAGTGGACAGTCTGAGAAGATCAATCCTCCCATATTATTGATCAGTGCATAAAAACTCAAACACTAAAAATGGAATAAATTCAAAATGAAATGTTTGGTTATGCCTAGCTTAGTCAGACTAAAACTATAATTAAAATGCTGCAAGCATTTTTTTTAAAGTTTATTTTTTCTGCTTTTGGAAGATTTCTTCTTGAAAGAGTTGTCCTGTTAATTCCTTTTGTACACATATCAAGTTTAATTAAAATATATAAAATGGTTATTTTCTTGATGAAGTAATTAATCCTCCTATTTTTGCATTTTATTAAAAAGATGTTCAAATATTTGTAACAATGTGTGTTTAAAGGTGCATTTACACTAACTAGTGCAGTCAACTAGCTGCTTGAGTCTTCTTCAATCTTCACGCCATAGTATAAACAAGCCTGGGTTTCAGGGACTGAAGGCATCATAGATTCATAAAAATGTGGGTCTACAATCTTGCCATCGGGGTAAGGCTGCTGGTTTTGGTTATGTTAGCGCAGAGAGCCAGTCCCATGTGTTTGCCCTCTAGCTCTCTGCTTTTATAGCAGAGCCCAGTGCACTCACAGACACTGACTCCTGACTGAGTGCGTATAAAAGAGCCGCAAAATGGTGCACAGAGGCTGCTCTCCCAATGCAGGATGTAGTTAAAGCACAAAGCAACAACAAAGCTGAGGCCATCAGCTACCTGAAATGGTTGTTTCATCTCTCCCTTGCTTTTTATTGAGTTGTACAAAATTGACATGCTTTATCAGGTCATGGGACAATTTATGCGATGCTGATGAATTAATATTTGCAGACACATATATTGAGGGTGATACACAGCTCTGCACATTGGGTGCTATTACTTGCTGACTGGACCAACACTATTTTCTTGCTCGGAGGTTTAGATTGAACAGGATGAGTGGGGCAGGGAGTTTTGGCAGCCTGGGCTCCCTGTGGCAGTTTAGGAGGGGTGGGATTCTGAGACCTGCCAGTTCAAGTTGCCTTCAGCTATATTGTATGGGCAGTTGAATTTTAGAGACAGCAGCATGCAGAAAGCACCCGGGTCACATACCTCCAGCTGCAGACATGACAGGCTGTCAATGCTGTGAGTGACTGTTGACTTACTCCTGCTTTGAATTCATGAAAGTGGCTGTACTCTGCAGTTCTGTTATGTTATTTAGAAGTACTTGCCTCTGCTTTGACACCATTTTCTCAGGACTTTCCCTGGTACATTAAATCTTCAAACTGTTAGTTAACCTGCTCTATTCCATAACAAAAATAGAAAATGCTGGAAACATTCAGCAGGTCAGGCAGCATCGGTGGAGACAACAGACAAGTTCACATTTCGGGTGCCGACCCTTCTTCAAAAGGATGTTTCTATTTCTAACTCTATTTCTCTCCACAGATGCTGCCTGACCTGCTGACTGTTTCCAGTATTATCGGCTTTTGTTTCAGATTTTCAGTTTATGCACTTTTTTATTCTTTATGTTTCTATCCAATTCTGTAGTGCAAAGTTTCAGAACATACACAAGTGGCCCTGTGTGACACCAGAATATGTTGCTACAAGTTTTTAAATGACTGCCTACAATAATAATGAACATTTTAAATTAGGACATGAGAATAAAAGCAAAAGAAATGTTCTCTTCCCACCGATTATTTAAATTATTACAATTGAATTATTTGAAATAAACGGGATGGGGTGAGCAACATCCGGGTGACAGAACACATTACAAATTATAAAGTGTGCTCCAGCTCATTCTGTAGGTGTTGTAAGTTTGCCCAAATACTTGCTAACTCTGCAAGATTAGTTAAGTATGTCATAACAATTTTATAATTATACCTTGCATAATAGTGTTAAACACTCTGAGAATCTGTATTGGCTACATTTTCAGAAATAAAGATCATGGAGGGGTGAAATTGGACAGCGCCAGCCTGCCAGCACGAACTGGGCATAGGGAAGGATCCCTGCAGCGAACAGGTAGGCCCGAACCACATTCGGGCCTCATTTAAATGAGACCAGTGAGCTGCGAACGCCAGCTGCAAGTCCCCAGGCTGTTCAAAGCGGATTTGAATTTTGGCGAATTGCCTGGGGACACTGTGTCGCTGGCAGTGGCCCTCAGGTAGATCCTGGGAGGGTGTGGGGGGGGGAAGCAATCGGAAGTGGGTGGAGGCAATCAGGATGGGGAGATGGCCATGCGGGGTCCAGCAACATCGGGACTGCTGTGGAGCTGGGAGGAGCACTCCATCCTTTCAAGACTGCTGGGTAGGTGCGTGTAGACTTGGTTATCCTGAGTGCAGCAGCCCAGTTTCGGGAAGGGTTCCTGAAACAGGTGCAGGTCCTGGATGGCTATTCTTCAGCCTTTACCAATATAGCGGACGGTGCACTTCCAGCACGGAAACTTGTCGACGTCAATGACTTTCTAGGCCCAGGTGCATAAATGATTGAAACAGATGTCAATGACTGCATGCATGTTCACAAGGACATGGAAAAAGGGCAAGTTATTGGATGTGTGCACAAAGAACAATGAAAGATCGTTTCAATATTGAAATGATGACTGCAGGTCGAAGATTAGGTCCAATGTTACTGCATCTATCTACATGTGTAACTTGGGGTCACTGGGTCATTGGCTGCACTTGACAGCCAGAAGTGGCTATAACCTGGCAAGGACTGATGCAGAAGTAGAAAATGAAGTGGAGCTCCTCTGCTACAAGCTGTGATGAAGCTGTTAGTGAATACTTCTGAAAATCACAACAAATACATTGTTTTTGACAGGCAAGCAATTAGCGCTAAAAGCTCACAGTGTAGAACAACCTCTTTAAACTCAGCTACACTGGAGCTTGGAACATGAGTTTTTGCAAATTTCTAAACTGTGACACAAAGAGAATGCACTGAATGGGATTTTATTTTTGATTGACCTGTTCATTTGTGCCATGCTCTTATCATGCCTTTATTTTACAATCATGTCACTTCACATTCTTTCTCTCGCTTTAGACTATTCAATAATTGCTTTATTTTTAAAGGTTGTACTCTGAGTACATTTTATGAACCTGCATTGTCACAGTGCTTGGATTGCTCTGTGTACAAAGAAAGAGGACTTCATGAGTCAGAGACTTTATTGTTTCTTACAGTTTTAAAAAATAATCTCTTCCCCAGTTCCATTTTGTCTCATCATTTTTTTCTCCCCCTCTCCTGAAGGCATCGATTCCTGTATGGTTTCAGTTACTACCAGCTCTGCAGTATTTTGTTCAAATAGCCAATCTTCATGTGTGAGTTTAGACTGTTGGGGGGTGGATTTTAACCTAAAGAAACAGGTGGGTTTGGAGCGTGGGGGTAGTTAAATTGTTAAAAAATCAGATTCCCGACCTGAACCCACCTCCAACCCGCCCACTTCTGGTGTTAACGAAGGCGGGGCGGGCAGCCAACCCGCACCCAGGAGGCGGGACATAAATTTAAATATTATAATGAAGCTGGAAGCCTCTTTTTAACCTCCATTTTGTTTTTAACTCTATCTGGACGGGTTTTACACACTTTGTAAAACCCAGCAGTTACAGCAAGGCGAGGACTGCTGCATCCATGAGGTAAGTGCCTTTATACCTACTTCTTGGATCCAGGGTCCCTGCCTAGCCCACCCCCTGCAATCGGAGACACCCCCCCAACATCCCACAACGTCCCCAATCTTTCCTTCTACACTCCCGCAACCCCCGGTCCCGATCTTCTCTTCACCCACCCCCTATCCTCAGGAGGCCGGCATTGGCCCCCACCCAATCCCTCCCTCCCTCCTCTGTGTGGCCTAGTGCCACAGGCCTACCCGCCCGCAGCCAGCCAGCCTCTCAATCTGGCTGTCTGCGGGCGGGAAACAGAGGCTTCAGATGCAAATCAGGCCCTGCCGTTAAAGTCGGCAGGGCCTACGGGAAATTTGTTCTCCCGGGTTTCCCGCCCGCATCCAGGTCTTTTATTAATGGGCTGATATCAGCCAGAGCAGCAGTTTGGATGCTACACATTGTCCCAGCATCTCTTGGTGAAAGGAGGTGGGGATGGGAGCAAATCAGCCAGGGTTCTGTCTCTGCCTTAGCATCTACTGGCTCCTTCTGGAAAGTGTCCTTGTGTGAACATTGGGTGAGGACATGACTGTGATAACCTCCTATGCTTGAATAACTTGGTAAAGCTCATCATCTGTGTTCCCACATGAAGAATGACTACTTGGGTGGGGTACTAGAGGACCTCTGGCACCTGTGGAACTATAACCGAAAAGTAAGTGGAGAGAAAATGGGAGAAAGTTGACTAAATTGATTAAAAAATTCATCTTTAAGTGAGCTTTTTAGGAATAATATGAGGAATATTCCATGCCGAGTGGTTAGAGAATGAATGGTTAGGCCACTGGGTGTACAGAATTAATTTCAAGGCACATGAATGAAACTTGTCTTGGGCGGTAGTGAAAAACAGGCGACAGCGAATCAACAGCCCGTTTCACAAAGCTGAAAGAAAGTCACAATAATGGCTGTCTGATGGTTTATTGTACCAACACTCTATGTCACAGAGTGTTAGGATACAGCTACTTGACCTTTGAAGCAATTGCCCAATCTCAGCCAGGGAGGCTAAGTGCTTTCCCATAGAGAGAGAAAGACTGTTAGGAATGTCTCCCATGGCCACAGATGCAAACTTTATAGCATCTGGCTCAAAAGTGGCATTGGGAGAGGCAAGAGGAATGAACTGCATGCCTACCTACTTGGTTGTGGAATGAAGCATGCTACAGGAGTTGAACCAAAAAAAAGAAGGAAACAAAAAGTGAAGAGATTTTTGAAAAAAGCATCTTTGGGGGAGAGTAACAGATAATAGGACATGTGAAAAATAATTTAGACCAAGGGAACAATGTACTCCATGCTACAGTTTTAATGCGACAGTGTGAACAGTTCCCAGTGATTGTGTCTCTGACAGCTCAGCCCAAGGGACCAGAGGATTTGGCTTGTTCCCTGAAAACTTTCTACTGAGTGAATATAAATCACTCATTGGAAGTAAAACAGAATTGGAAATGTTCCCGGTTACAGTTTTACATAAAAATATACAGAACGTGCACTTTAATTTTGCTACACTGACCTGAGTTCAAATGAAATATGTGCTAAGAGCAACAGGCAATTTTGTCAGCTTTACTGTCTGTTCTGCATGTGTAAGTGCATGGGTATGTGTGCCCATTTCTATTTGTTGAAGTGTGAGCCTCTCTGAATATGAGCTTGAGTCCAAGTCTGTCAACATAACTGAATGTGTGTGTGTGTGTGTGTGTGTGTGTACATGAATGGGTCCTTATATATATCTTTGGGTATTTGAGTGTGTTTTTGTATCTGTCTAAATGGTGAAGTGCATGTGAACTGTATGAGTGCATGCGTAAGTCTCAGAATGATTGGATATGTGTTTGAGGCTACAGATATGTGTGTTTGAATGTGTTAAGTCATGTATCCTATCTTTATGCATGAATATATGAGTGTGTTCATGCCTGCCTCCCTGAATGGCTGTGTCTTTGAATGTTTGTCTGTGTTTGTCGGCTGCATATAGTGACGCCACTATTCTCGGCCAGAGTGGAGATGCTTGCGTAACACTCCCATCAATCACACCTGGAGACTGCACTGCTGTGACTGGGATTGATTTTACGTACGCCATTTGTATATAACATAAGAACATAAGAAAAAGGAGCAGGAGTAGGCCATTTGGCCCTGCATGCATGCTCCGCCATTCAATAAGATCATGGCTGATCTTCTACCTCAACTCCACTTTCCTGAACTATCCCCATATCCCTTGATTCCCTTAATATTCAAAAATCTATCGATCTCTATCTTGAATATACTCAACGACTGAGCCTCCACAGCCCTCTGGGGTAGAGAATACCACCCTCTGAGTGAAGAAATTTCTCCTCATCTCAGTCCTAAATGGCCGACCCCTTATTCTGAGACTGTGACCCCTGGTTCTAGACTCTCCAGCCAGGGGAAACATCCTCCCTGCATCTACCCTGTCAAGCCCTGTAAGAATTTTGTATGTTTCAACGAGATCACCTCTCATTTTTCAAAACTTTAGATAATATAGGCCTAGTCTACTCAAACTGTCCTCATAGGACAATCCCCCCATCCCAGGAACCAGTCTGGTGAACCTTCGTTGCACTCCCTCTATGGCAAGTATATCCTTCCTTAGGTAAGGAGACCAAAACTGTACACAATACTCCAGGTGTGGTCTCACCAGGGCCCTATATAAGTGCAGTAAGACGTCTTTACTCTTATACTCAAATCCTCTTGTAATAAAGGCCAACATACTATTTGCTTTCCTAATTGCTTGCTGTCCCTGCATGTTAACTTGCAGTGATTTGTGTACAAGGACACCCAGGTCCCGCGGAACACCAACATTTCCCAATCTCTCACCATTTAAAAAATACTCTACTTTGCTATTTTTTCCTACCAAAGTGGATAACTTCACATTTCTCCACATTATATTCCATTTGCCATGTTCTTGCCCACTCACTTAGCCTGTCTATATCCCCTTGAAGCCTCTTTGCATCCTCCTCACAACTTACATTCCCACCTAGCGTTGTATCATCAGCAAACTTGAATATATTACATTTGGTCCCCTCATCCAAATCATTGATGTAGATTGTGAATAGCTGAGGCCCAAGCACTGATCCTTGCGGTACCCCACTAATTAGAGCCTGCCAACCAGAAAATGACCCGTTTATTCCTACTCTCTGTTTTCTGTCCGATAACCAATCCTCAATCCATGCTAGTATATTACACCCAATCCCATGAGCCCTAATTTTGTTTAATAACCTCTTGTGTGGCACCTTATCGAATGCCTTCTGAAAATCCAAATACACCACATCCACTAGGTTCCCCCTTATCTATTCTGCTAGTTACAACCTCAAAAAACTAACAGCTTTGTCAAACAGGATTTCCCTTTCATAAATCCGTGTTGACTCTGCCCAATCCTATTATAATTTTCTAAGTGCCCCGTTACCACACCCTTAATAATAGATTCTAGAATTTTCCCTACTACTGATGTCAGGCTAACTGGTCTGTAGTTTTCTCTCTCCTTCCTTTCTTAAATAGTGGGGTTCCATTTGCTACCTTCCAGTCCGCGGGAACTATTCTAGAATCTATGGAATTTTAGAAAATGACAACCAATGCATCCACTATTTCTATAGCCACCTCTTTCAAAACCCTAGGATGTAGGCCATCAGGTCCAGGGGATTTATCGACTTTCAGTCCCATTAATTTCTCCAGTACTACTTTTTTACTAATACTGATTTCTTTCAGTTCCTCATTCTCGCTAGAGCCTTGGTTCTCCACTATTTCCGCAAAGTCTTTTGCGTCTTCTTCCGTGAAAACAGACACAAAGTATTTGTTTAATTTCTCTGCCATTTCCTTATTCCCCATTAGAATTTCTCCTGTCTCAGCCTGTAAGGGACCCACATTTACTTTCACTAATCTTTTCCTTTTTATATACCTCTAGAAGCTTTTACAATCTGTTTTTATGTCTCTCGCTAGTTTAGTCTCATATTCTATTTTCCTTTTCTTTATCAATTTCTTGGTCCTCCTTTGCTGAATTCTAAAATCCTCTCAATCTTAAGGTTTACTACTCTTTTTGGCAACATTATAAGCCTCTTCCTTTGATCTAATACTATCTTTAACTTCTCTTGTTAGCCACGGTTGGACAACTTATCCTGTGGGGTTTTTGTGCCTTAAAGCAATGTATTTGTTGCAAATTATGTATTCATTCTTTAAATGCTAGCCATTGCTCATCCAGTGTCATACCTTTTAATGTAGTTTCCCAATCTACCTTAGTCAACTCGCCCCTCATACCTACATAGTTTGCTTTGTTTAGATTTAAGACCCTAGTATCGGATTTAACTAAATCACTTTCAAACTCAATATAAAATTCTATCATATTATGGTCACTCTTCACTAAAGGCCCCTTTACTACAAGGTTATTAATTAACCCTTTCTCGTTGCACAATACTAGATCTAAAATAGTCTGTTCCCTAGTTGGTTCCTCAACATATTGATCTAGAAAACTATCTTGCATACATTCCATGAATTCGTCCTCCACACTATTACTGAAAATTGGGTTTGCCCAGTCGATATGTAGATTAAAGTCCCCCATGATTTCTCTATTACCCTTGTTACATGCGCCTCTAATTTCCTGATTTATACACTGCCCTACATTGCAACTACTGTTTGGGGGCCTATAAACATCTCCCACCAATGTTTTCTGCCCCTTGCTGTTTCTTAGCTCCACCCAAACTGATTCTCCTTCTTGATTTTCGGAGCTAAGGTCCTTTCTCTCTACTGTCTTTATCCCATCCTTTATTATCAGGGCTATCCCCTCCTCCTTTTCCATTTTGCCTATCCTTCTAAAAGTTTTGTATCCTGGAATATTTAGTTCCCAACCTTGGCTGCTTTGCATCCATGTCTCTGTTATGGCTATTAGATCAAACCTGTTAATTTCTATCTGCGCTATTAATTCATCTATTTTGATGTGAATGCTTCGCGCATTCAGATATAGTGCCTTTAGCTTTGACTTTTTTCTGTTTTTCCCTGATGTCACCTTAGTCACTGTTATTCTCTCTGTCCCTTCCTGACCCACTCTGCTTATTTTTACCCAAAACTCTACTCTGCTCTCGAGCCTTGACATTTCTCTCGCTGCTTTTAAGTTTTCTCTTTCCTGAATCCTCCCGCCCTCCCTTCATTAGTTAAAGCCCTGTCTGCTGCTCTAGTTATTCGGTTCTATCCTCCACTCTGCATTTTGCTGGAGAAATCGCTCTACTTTTATCGGGAGAAGTGGCTGCAGTTTCGGTCATGAGTTCTGTTTGCTGTATTTCATAGACTCTCTTTTTAAATAGCCTCTGTAGACAGTTTGCTGTAATGTGTTGTTTAAACAGACTCTGTTTGCTGAGTAAATAGACTTTGTTTGAGTCCTGCCGTAAATCCCGCCCCACCTCTATCTCATTGGCTGGCACAGTGGTGTCAATAGACACTCTGGTGCTGGTCTGTCTGATTGACTGAGCTACCACATTACTGTTTAAATGTGCAGACACCACTGAATAAGCCCTTTAACCATCTACAACAAGCCCTTTAACTGCCTACAGTGACCAAACAATGAAACCCCTTCCATTGGTCAAGCAGACATACAAAGCATGCAAACACACAATCACAGAAACACCAAGAAAGAAGTAATAAAAATGGACTAACCTAACCCACCTGAGCTTGGCTCACACTCATCAATGTCCTCATCATCGCTAGGACATTCAGCAGAGGCAACCAATAGATCATCTGTGCTCTGTGAAAAATAAAATGCTAAAAATTAGTGTCTTTTAATTCCAAATATTAATCGTTTTATTTAAAATATTGCAAAAGAAGTTTCAAAAGCAAAAAAGCACTCTCATTTTTTGAAGAAATCTTTAAACATTTGTGCAGTGATTTACACAGTCAATATTTAGAAATGTCATTATTCTCACTTCAACATAAATAATATTCTTAACCGAGTGTTTTATTTGAATTACATCCAAATTGTAAATTACTCTTTTATTGACAACTGCTATTACAATTGCTCAGAACCTCTGAATACATTGCAGTGTAACAAACCATTGTCTGTGCTGTTGATTTCTCAAGTAACAGATGATAAAACAGAAAAAGAACATTTAGGAAGTCTTTCAGACAAGGGTATTGTTAAGAGATTAAAAAAAAAGCCCTTTTCTAGAATTGCCGGTCAGATAGGGATTAGAATGCAAAAATATATGCTTTTTTTTCCAATACTGTGAAATTTAAGGACTGCAGTAGACTTTCAACACCAAATTCTGGATATATAACATTTTCAAAGGGTACTCTGTAGAAAACAACTCCAGTTAATGTGAATTAAAAGGAGTTTTATTGCAAGGGCCAAATACTTGTAAATTGCAAGTGTCTCAGGGATTAGGGAGGAGTGTTGAGTGTGAGATGCTAACACAAACTGTGCAGTGTGAGATCAATTAACCATGTGTAGTGTAAAAATATCTGGATCAACAGCAGGATTCAAGAGATTTTGCATACACTCAGAAAAATCAACTCAGAAGATGCAGTATAGGGTTTGAGCAAATAATCTAGCTGTGCATAGTTTCATCCTATTTCAAAATTTGTGTCTCATATGCAAAAATTGGTGAATAATTGCACCATTTGTTGGTGAATAATACAGAACATTACTCTGTACATCAGGAATTATTTGTTATTGCAAAAATCACATAAGTGTTTATGGCTGAACTACGTATCACACACTAGGAAAATAACTTAATTAATGCACCAAAGTTTAGCAGTCCAAGGTATTCTATAGTGACTCTTGTCAGATGAAAACAGAGCCTTGATGAATTTTTCATTGATTGTAACCAGAATTTATCCCTTTAAAAGAAGTTAGAGAGCAATTTCACTATACTGGTAAATTTGTTAATAGACAATCTGAAAGAATAAGCACAAAGTGCAAGAGCCCTCTATTTCCATCAGAAAACAAATGTCAGGTCGTCAGCACTCACACCTCTTTCAGTTATTTCTAAAACCATCACTGCTGCAAACTGCATTTTTGCACTTCAGGTATTTCCCCTGCAATAAAAGTGATGGAATACTGGGTATATCTGAAGCTTAATTTACAACAAATCAATGTCCCACTGCAATTTCCGTCTAACTCCTTGCCCTGCTATGTCAAGGCCTATAATTCCAGGGTGATTTTATGCTGTCAGTTTTTGTGGATTATGTCAGCTTTTTTGAAGCTGTTAGCAAGTTTTTTGCTAGATTTCTGGATTGACATGCATGTACATTAAAAGTGTTATATAGACGCAAGTTATTATTTGCTATATGATGTGAAATTGCAGTACATTCTAAAAGCAAGTATAAAGAACACATTTATGACTTTGCTGCAAATATCGAACAGAGCAAATCTTCCTCTAAGATATATATATATATATAATATATATCAGAATCAGTATCAATCAAATCCAGGTAACAAACTATTATCAAACCATTTTAATGGCCCAGATATTCCGATCGCAGGCCTCCCGCGGGCGGAGGGCTGCGATTTGGAAAAATCTGCGCCAAGACCGGAGGGCTCCCGGGAGGCGCAGAGTTCCACTGTTGGGCCTCTTCAAACTGCCGGTGCGCAGGGCCCACGTATCCCAGGGGCGCAGGTAGTTCGCAGCGTCCCTGGGATCACGTGGGCCATGGGGAGCCAATCAGAGAAGGGAATCTCCCTTCATACATTTGACAGGAAGACCTGTCAAATATATGAATAGAGATCACCCCCAAAATATAAAACTTTAAATAATTTTTTTAAAAAATCACATTTTTAAAATGACTTGAAATTACATAAATTAACTATTTTAAACAAAAATTAAATTTTTGAAAAAAATAATTGAACGTTTTTTACGGGGCTAAAAATAAACTTTTTTTTAAAAAGTATTTTTAAATGATAAATCAGTGGAAAACATTTTTTTTAAAACTTTTTTCAACTCTTATCCTGGTAAAAGCAGGCCTACGCCTGCTTTTACCAGGCGCAAGAATTGTAAGTATTTTCTGCGGGCGGAGGGTCTCCAAAAAGTGGAACTATCCGCCCGCAGAGACCCTTCTCCAGGGCAGGCGGAGGATCTGTCAAGAGCTTTCTTGACAGATCGGAAATGCCGGTTTCCAGCGCATGCGCAGTGCATACCTGAAACCGGCATTTCCGATGTCCCTACGGGTGGGTACACAGCGCGTACCCACCCGTAGGGATCGGAATATCCGGCCCATTCTAAGGTTTCATGCAAATGTACCATTTAATTTTGCCTGCGAGTATATTTAAACTAATGGGTTACCTGAAGAGTTCAAAGAAAAATGGCCTTGGACATAAAGGTTAACGTTTATTTAAAATGACTGCAGTTATACTGCTGAGACCAGTTTCAGACTGGTATCTGTCTAGGACGATGCATGGCTGGCAGGCAGAATTTTTCTGCTGCATCTGCATCATTCTTTACCCAGGGAAATCAGAGCTCTGGACATGCACACCGAGACACACATGTCCAGACCTGCACAGAGCACCAGAAACTAGAATTCAAAAAGCTAAAGCAACAGTTGCCAATATTAGATGCAACTTAGTAAAACAAATAGCTAGGTGATTGATTGGATCACCCAGAAATGTTGCAAAGTTTGCTTCTATAGTCGTATTCATAAACGAATTGCTCAGAAATTACCCTATGTCTTTCAAACTTTAGGGGTAAAAATTGGGTCTACCTTCGCTGGGCGTTAATTTTAGCGCCCCGAAAAAGTTAGTGCCCCTGCAGCCGATTTTCCCAGGTAGCGCCCCGAGAGGGAGGAGGGGCACTACTGGAAGTGCCCCGCCTCCCTCTTGGGGCGCTGAGAGCCAATATCGCGGCGCGACGTGCCGCAGTGCCTCACGCTGCGGCACGTCGCGCTGCGGTACTGCAGGCCTTCCTCCCCTTATTAAAGGGGAGGGGCTTGGCGCAGTGTGTCCCGGCGCCCAACTGGGCCACCAGGAATCGTGAGTGCCGGCAAACAAGCCCGGCACTCCTCCTGAGTGCCGGGCTCATGGAGAGCAGCCGGCACCCCGCGGGGGGGCTTCACGGGGGCCGGGGACAGCTGCTGGCAGGTGGCCAGCAACAAAAATGGCCGCTCGCCACCTCCCCTTTAACTAGCGCCGCCCCGGCTGCAGGTAGGTCCCCCTGACCCTGGCGGACATAGCGTCCTGCAGTATGTCGGGGGGCGCCACCCAATATTACAGCTGGGGCGTGAGCGGGACGCTGCGCACAGTGATGACATCATCGCCACACGGCGCTAACGGTTAGCGCCGCCGCTAACCTCCCGCTGAATTTCGCAGGAGGCATTAGCGGCGCCGCGCCCAGGCGCTAGTTGCTTTGTGCCCTGTTAGCGCCCTCTTAGGGCGCTAATGGGAGGCGCAAATCAACCAAATTTAGCCCCCTTCATGTTTGAAAACTTGCAAACACAAATCAGCCATCCAAAATGGTTTCCCTGAAGATCAGTTGTCAAAATCCATTGGTCTAGAAATTGGCCCACTTACCGCCACGAATCACCACCGCGATCCGGTCTAAAAATGGTAGCCGCCACTCTAGCGCCGCCATTTTGGTGAGAGCCTTAGTGCTGACGATAGCAGCGCTGGCCTTGGAAATGTAAATTAAGAGAAGGTGACGTATGGTGACTTAACGTCACCTCAGCGAACTTGGACCTCAGCACTGAGTTTGGTGCTGGGTCCTAAGTTCGCCATGAAAACCCAGCGTTCAGCAGACTGACAGGCGCTGTCAGCACCTCTTAAAGGGAGACACAAATCTTTCAGGTAACTTTGCATTTAAGCTTTTGGACTGGATATTTTTTACTTTATTGAAGTAGTGGCTTGGTGCAATACATGTTAAAAGTTTTTTTAAGTGTGCAGGAAGTGCTGCTGGATGCTTTCAAGGCCTCGGATGCTAAAGGAAGGCCTCTGAGAAGACAGAAAACACTGGAAATACTCAGTAGGTCAGGCAGCATCTGTGGCGAGAGAAACAGAGTTCACGTCTCAGGTTGAGATGCTGTCTGACCTGCTGAGTATTTCCAGCATTTTATGCTTGTATTTCAGATTTACAGCATCCACTCGCAGAGGGAAGAGGAAGAAGCAAAAGAAGAAGAAGCAGAAGAGGAGGAAGCAGAAGGAAGGATGCAACCCAGACAGCCCCTTTCTGACTGGGATATTCAGGATGGAATGATCCGCCTGTGATACCAGTGACCACAACCCCAATTCCCCTTTCAACATTAGTCCCACACCTTACCTTCGCTCTGTTACTGACCATCACAGCATCCTCTTGGCCACAATGCTGAAATAAAAGCCACCACAAAGCAAACTTTCAAATCCAACTTTATACATCTATCCATCCAATATGTCATCAAGAAATTACCTCATCACCCTTATGCATTCCCTTAGTGACTGTCTTGTGTGTGCCTTTGCCTATCCTACTGATGTCACTCAGTGCTACCCCAGTAGCTGCAGCATGACTGGTGGAAGGCTGCTGACTTTCAGTGCGGGACACTGCAAATGGCCTTGCTGGCCGACCTTAAGGAGCTGGTGACTGGGAGTGTGAAATCAAGCGATGGTGTTTCTTCTAATTCTTCTTCTTCACTCTCCTCTCCCTCTTCTTGGTCAAACACTGGCTGGGCAGGCTGCATTTCTGGGTGTGTGAAATGAGGAAGACACAAGGGTGGAGTTGTGGTGAGGGGAGGGCAGGAAAACAAGAGGTGCTTGCGAGAAGGAGGATAACGTATGAGGATACCAGCATCTTGTATCCCTTCAGCTCCGCTGCTGGCCAAGGGCTCAGCCATGCCCCTGCCAAGAATGGCCAGCACCGCCTCCTCCAAGGGGGTGAGGTGAAGCTGGGTATGGGAGGTGTGCCTCGTGATTGGTACAGATTGTTGGTAGGTGAGTGATGGGGGGGGAGGGGAGTCATGCATTGAGCAGGGTGTGAGGCTAGTAGTGCAGTTGGTAGGAGACGGCTTTTGAAGATGCATTCACTGACTTTGACCACTGAGGTCATTAAGCTTCTTTGGGCACTGGAGCCATGTCGTGGGGGTGACACTGCTGGCAGTGACGGCCTCGGTGATCTGGTCCCATATTGTTCTTTCTGGAGGGCCTCCTGGCCCCTGTGGGTAGAGGACCGCTCTTGCAGTGTTGACCTCCTGTACAAAGCTGGAGTGCTGTGTGCGAGATCCAAAATGCCCCTTCCCTGGCTTGCTGAGCCATTTGTGTTAGTGCTGAAGCACTTTTCTGAATTTTTTAGATGTGGAAGGCAATTCAGCTTTAAAAGCTGAAGATGCCCATTTGGGAATTCTTTTTAACGTTAATTTTTTTTTTCAGAAGGCAGTTGAGATGTAAGGGCTGAAAACGGCATATTTTTATCTAATTTTTATTTTTATCATTTCAGAAGGCATTGCCCTTTTAAGAAAACCACAATGCATTGCCCTTTTAAGATCCCACAGTGCTTTGCGAAATCCGAGCCTCGCTTTCAGAGGCTGGTCGAAACTGCAATGCCGCTTGGGCATGCCACATTGGGGGCTAATGCCTGGAGGAACGCCACCAGAAAGGCGTTACACAGTGAGTTTAGTGCTGGGCTAATAATCATTAGACCCCAGCGCCAATTTTTCAATCCTGTCAGCGCCACCATTTTCAGCAGCCGTTAACCCCCGGCCGCAGTGGCACCAGCAACTTTCATGGCGGCCACAAATTTCTCGGCCATTAACTTTCAAGAGACTGCTATTCACACCTTACCTACTTGTGGTAAAAACTGTTAATACCTTTGACTGACTATTGTCAGGAATCCATTTGCACTTCAGACTAAACTTGCCTTTGAAACCCAGAAAATTGTAAAGAGCTGTAAGGTTTTCCTAGGATCTTTGGTTCGTTGATTTACACTGTCAAGTCAACATTAGCTGGCAAAGAGGAGGTCCATAGGACTGATCGCTCACGTTACATTTCATCAGGGAGTTTGGACTCTTGGGGGGAGAAAATTGGGTATCGCCCATTTTGGGGTGCTAATATCGGCTGGGCACAAAGTTTAGCGCCTGGCGCTAATTATCGCCTCCGACTGCAAAATTCGCCTCAATCGCCCCGGAGTTATTTGAGTGCTAAATCAGGCGCTATACACCTCTCTTAAAGCGCAAACGTCAGGGAGCGAGGCGCTACCTCAGAACGCTACCGAAGCTCAGGTGAAGCCAATTACCATGGAAGCCAGACACACTGGCGCCATTCAGTTCTTAAAGGGGAGGGGCCATCTTGCTGGCCAGCCACACCCTGCTCATTGCAGCCTAGAGTGACCTCAAAAGCAATTGTGTGGAAGCACTAATGGATAGGCCCAGCGAAAGAGCTTGGCACTTAAGAACCTCAAAAAGTGGTGCTGAGGGCCAAAACTCCTTAGGACAGCATTAAAACCAAAAATTTTGCCGACAAGAAAAGGCAGCAAGCGCCCACCTTTAAATAACGCTCCCCCAGCCCCTTCCCGACTTGAAAACGTTCCCCTCTACCTGTTGTTCCTAGTGGCAGGTGCTAAGGCAGGGGGCGCGACTCAATATCCGGTCCGGGGCGCTACCGGGGCATTGCACGCTCAACTGACATCACGATTTGCGGGCGCAGGAGATCGTGGCGGCAGTGTTTAACGCAGCCACAAAATGTCTGGTCAAATTCACGAGCGGCGCAAACATCGCCGCGCTCGGGCGCTAGTTGCTTTGCGCCCCGTTAGCGCCCTCTCCTGAATGAGTATAGAAATTCAACCCTTCCCACAAAAAGTCACTAGTTTTCCATGAGTTATCATGGACCAAAACTATTTACTTTCTTGGTCTCTTTGAACACAAGAACACCCAAGGCTATTTGGCTAGTCATCGAAGTCTGTTTCAGATTTGCATTCCAGACACATGTTTCTGTTCATCTTCAAATTGCCCCAGAACCACAACTGGGCACTTTCAGATACCCCTGAATCAGGAATTTCTCCAGCTTCCTAATAAATTATTGCACAGAACCTTCAATCACTGCACTTGATAACAATTCTCTTTCAGAAAATCAGGGGCCAGAATTTGTTGTCAAAATAACGATGAGACTGATGGGGCTCACTATTATTTATGCATAAATGGTACAGCAACTTCAGGTGAGGAGCGGATGTGTGGTTAAATGCGAGTATCCAAAAGCTGCTGTCCGGGTTGCGCCACTCCGCCGTTAGCTTTGTGAAAACGGCATTTTGCTGTCTGCCTCACCATTGGCATGTATTGAATGTCATGATGTTGCTGTATTTGCGTGGAAGATATAAACTAAACCCGCCGCAGATATTTTGGGCTCGTAATTAGCAGCGTAAGTATCCTTTTAATGACATGATAATTATTAATGACTGCCAATCAACCTCCCTGCCACTTAAAATTAGCTATTGCCAGTGTAGTGTCTCATTCCTTCAGGTTTTTAATTTTTGGGGGAGATATTAAAAATGTCAAATTTTAAATTTAAAAATGCTTTTTCTAACTTTTCCTTTCTCTTTTTTTTCTTTTTCTCTCTTAATCCAATCTTTCTTTCCCTCTCTTTATTTCTCTTTCTGTACCTGATTTGACATTGGCCCAGATTTTGTGGTAAGAATAATGGTGAGGATATCACCGCTCACCATTATTAAGGACTAAATCGGATAGCAACTTCCGGTATCCGCACATGCACAGTTAGAGTTCATTAAGTGCTACAGCAAATTCTGGCCCCAGAACATTGATTCATTCAGCTATTGCTTTTATAATATTATAATTCTGATTTCTTGTTCGTTGATCTTGGTTTGAAACAAAGAACTTGTCAGCTTTCACCTTATCTATTCTTAATCTTAAATGCTTCATGTCTCCCCTCTCCTGAATTTTTTGTGAAATAAAAATAAGTTGAATTCTTAAGTTTTCAGTGCTGGAAATTCTAGAGGCATTCTTATTGTGTTTTTTTCTACAACATGCAAGACACTATTATTTTTTGGAAGGTCATACCTTCAGCTGCCTAAGTTACAACTCTGGAACTCCCTCCCTAAACCTTTCCGCCTTTCTTCCTCTCTTTCCTCCTTTAATACGCTCCTTAAAACTTACCTCTTTGACCACCTGTCCTAATATCTCCTTATGTGGCTCGATGTCAAATTTTGTTTGATAACGCTCCTGTGAAGCACCTTGGAATGTTTTACTACGTTAAAGGAGCTATAGGAATGCAAGTAGTTGTTGTTGTTGTTGTTGATTTTGTTAAGGTAGGGTATTGTGACTGGAACTTAGTCTTGATGAATAACAAACCGAATAGACTAGCACTTCTTTACAACTCTCTTTGGTGCACCAGGCTTAGATATGATACAGATTACCCTTGGTAACAGAGAAAATATATAGAACACTCTCCCCAAAACACAATTTCCATACAGAGATATGCATGGCATCAGTTGATGGTGTTGGCTATTTTAAGCACACAAATCCAACCTACTCCCAATCATTAACAAAGTGATGGTTAGAGTTGTCACCAGTGCTATCAAGCGGCACTTATTCACCAATAACCTGCTCACCAATGCTCAGTTTGGGTTCCGCCATGACCAGTTAGCTCCAGATCTCATTACAGTCTTGGTCCAAATGGACACAAGAGCTGAATTCCAGAAGTGAGGCGAGAGTGACTGCCCTTGACATCAAGGTAGAATTTGACCGAGTGTGGCATCAAGGAGCCCTAGTAAAACTGAAATCAATGGTGATCAGGAGGGAAACTCTCCAGTGGCTGGAGTCATACCTAGCACAAAGAAAGATGGTTGTGGTTGTTGAAGTGAGTTCAATCATCTCAGCCCCAGGACATTGTTGCAGGAGTTCCTGAGGGCAGAGTTCCAGGCCCAACCATCTTCAGTTGCTTCATCAATGACCTTCCCTCCATCATAAGGTCAGAAGTGGGGATGTTCGCTGATGATTGCACAGTGTTCAGTTACATTTGCAACTCCTCAGATAATGAAGCAGTCCGTACCCTCATGCAGGAAGACTTGGACAACATTCAGGCTTAGACTAATAAGTGGCAAGTAACATTCGCGCCACACAAGTGCCAGGCAATGACTACCTCCCCTTAACATTCAATGGCATTACCATCGCCGAATCCCCCACCATCAACATCCTGGGGAGTCACCATTCACAGGAAACTTAACTGGACCAGCACATAAATACTGTGGCTACAAGAGCAGGTCAGAGGCTAGGTATTCTGCAGCGAGTGTCTCACCTCCTGATTCCCCAAAGCCTTTCCATCATCTACAAGGCACAAGTCAGAAATGTGATGGAATACTCTCCACTTGCCTGGATGAGTGCAGCTCCAACAACACTCAAGAAGCTCAACACCATCCAGGACAAAGCCCGCTTGATTGGCACCCCATCACCACCTTAAACATTCACTCCCTTCCACCACTGGTGAAACGTAGCTGCAGTGTGTACCATCTACAAGATGCACTGCAGCAACTCGCCAAGGCTTCTTTGGCAGCACCTCCCAAACCCGCGACCTCTACCACCTCGAAGGACAACGGCAGCAGATGCATGGGAACACCACCACCTCCAAGTTCCCCTCCAAGTTACACACCATCCTGACTTGGAAATATATCGCTGTTCCTTCATTGTCACTGGGTCAAAATCTTGGAACTCTCTCCCTAACAGCACTGTGGGAGTACCTTCACCACAAGGACTGCAGCGGTTCAAGGCGACGGCTCACCACCACCTTCTCAAGGGCAATTATGGATGGGCAATAAATGCTGGCCTTGCCAGCGATGCCCACATCCCAGGAACGAATTAAAAAAATACTCCCAGAAAGTTTGCAAGAATGGCCCAGGTGATTTGTTTGCTGATTTTCCCTTCCTCTCCCCCTGCCCACCATCAACTGAGATCAAGAACTCACTGTATTGCGAGTTGTATATGCAAGCACACATACTACTATTGTCACACTGTTTCAGGAAGACCAACTTTTTGTTCCACCTGAAGTGTTTATACTATATCTATTTATTAAATGATATACAAATTAAATATATTCTTAAAATATCATGCCATAAACAGAATACTTGCGGATAGCCAGATCACGGTTACTCAATGAGTACCTTCTTTGTACCACATATCCAGCAGTAAGAAAAAGTGGTGAATTTGAAGAGGAAATTCAAATTGGTCCAAAATTTTAACTGATTTGAATTTACTGAGAAAATATATAAATTTGAGTTTGCTCATTTTGGATTTGAAAGCCCCTGTCATAAAACACACACGTGAGGGAATGACTAGACTTAAAAATAGATTCACAGAAGGTCAATCACCATATGCAACAGAAAGATATGCTAATGTTTTGAGTGAGAGAAAGAAACAGAGTGAGTGAGAGAGAGAGAGAGAGAATGAATGAGACTGTCTGTCTCCTGCAGAGGATTATATCGGTGGAGAGGGATGTATCTAACATCCTCGCTGATCTAGTGGTTGTCGCAGGGTGTTGGTTAGTGGTAAATGTATGCATTATCAATTGTTAGACAGTGTGTGTGTGGGGGAGAAGGGGGACAGCAGGGGGGGGGAGGAATAAATCTATTGTCCCTGTTAGAATAATTAAGTTTGCTAGTAATTACAAATGGTGTTTTGGGGCAGGGGGGCGGAGAGAAGTTTCTAAATCTGGTGGCGGTGGGGAAGAAGAATGCATTGAAATTCATTCTGGTATACTGAAGGCTTTCTTCGCTCATCGTTTTTGGGCATTGGCTTCAGAGAAACCAAATTTTAGACCCTGCAAACAAAAGTTCCCAATTGATCTGAAACACGCCCATACAGATTTCAGACTTGGTGGGCTCTGTTCCCTATTTCTGCTTTGTAATGGGTAGAGTAAGCGTTCCAGTATACATAGACTCCAACATAATGGGCCAGATTTTGCTGTAGAAATAGCGGTGAGGCTAATGGCACTCACCATTATTCTCGTGGAAATCGGACAGCAACTTCTGGTGACCGCACATGCACAATGAAATGCGAAAATCCAGAACTTGCTGTCCAAGATGCAATGTTCCTCCATAAGCTTCCCGAAAATGGCATCTTGCCGTCTGACTCAGCATTCAAATACATTGAACACCACGAAGTTCCTCATAGATACGGAATAAACTCGCCAGAACACGTTAGGGCTTGTCCATTCCAATACAAGTACCTTTTTTAAAAGCATGGTAAGTCTTAATTACTACCAAACAAGCCCTCAGGCACTGAAAATTAACTTTTGCAAGTGTGGAGTCTCACTCATTCATATTTTCATTATTGTTGAAGATTTAAAATTAAAAAAAAAAAAATTTTTAAACATTTTTCTTTCTCTTTTATCTCTCTCTTAATCCAATATTTCTTTCCCTCTTTTTTTTCTTTCTGTATCTGATTTGACATTGAATTAACTATTCTAACTGACAGTTCCTGTTCTGACTCTGCGCTGCTCATTAATGATTCTTCAATCTGATTGGTTAAGGAGATACACACAGTTGCTTGCCCTGTTCACACAGGTTCCAGATTCCCTGTAGAGGGTGCTGTGCTTTTTGAATGTTTGACTGACAGGAACTTCCAATGCAAAAGCCCATAGAAAGTCTATGGGTAAGTACAAGTCTAACAAACAGAGCAAAATCCGATCCAATATCTGTAACTGCAGTGTGTCTCTCAGAAGTTATACCTGTTGCTACTTCTTTTGTTTGTTGCCTGTCGATTTTGTTCGAAAATGCATGGCAGAACATTTTGTAAAACAAGTTAATTCTGGACATCAGGTCGCAAATTGCAGTAGGCACGGTGAGCTCATGTACAAACATACCAGCTAGTTCTCTTGCTAAGTAACAAGTAATTAAGATCAAACACATTCAGCATTACTGACCCCGACAAAATTAAGGGCACTGAAACTACTATTGATCGAAGTTGACTTTAACTTCTTATTCAGCAGGACCCACTTCCATTTCAACGGAGCGAACTAGGATGTAAAAGGAGAATCAAAAAACCGTTTCACAAAATGGCACCTTTATTAAACAGCAAACTCAATTTAGACTATGCTGAGCCCATCTTTCCCATGTGCATCAAAGTTAATGTGAACAAATGAAGAGGAAAAAACCCACCATACTATTGTGTATACTGGCAAAAACCAGCCAGGTGTGGGGAAAAAAAAATCGGAAGGCAGTTCACGTGGGAAAAAAAAATCAAATTTCATTTTGAAGGAGTAGATTAACTGAGCAATTTTCTAGCCAACACGGTGTAATTTCAATTTAATTTACTGTATATGAAGCTGATCTGTATGACTGGTTGTTGAAACAGTTGAACAGAGAAACTCAGATGTGTCACATAAATCAATCCCGATCTTTGATTCGCTTTCCCTGGTGTTTATCACCATCCCCACATTAAAACAGATGCATGGCTATATAGGAAAGAGTTCAGATGTAAGTGGGAACCTTGTTACAGCCTGCAAGCCTCATTACTCCACTTCAGTATTAATAATCTGTGATATGGGCAGAAAATGAGTTATGAATGTGCAAAACCCCAGCAGCTTCTTTCATTGTTCAAATGAAAATGAAAGAAAGGACAGCAAGTCATATAAGAAGTGTTTCTTAATACCCTTGGGAAAAAGTAGCTGCACTCCAAATCTGAAATAAGTGGAATCAAGAAACAGTGTCTTAAAATGTCATTTTTCCTCACCAAATTATAAAAGGATCAAATTAGATACAGAGACAGAAAGATCAACGCTATTACAACATGAATTAATTGACTTTCTGGTCTCCAGTTTTATGTGGCGACAGGATAAGGGAGACAAATTTAGGAGTATAAACGTCAGGAGCCACTCGTACACACCAGTCTCCTGGAAATCAAATTAAACAAGCACCAGTATAAAACCTGCTAAGGTGACCTTTCACTGTCACATGCAACAAAATGATTTTTGGCAGCTTCAGCACAAATGCTGGGGGAGTGGATTCAGTGCACATTGCCCATAATTCACCACAAATTAGTGTTCATTTTGGTAGTTTCATTCAGAATGACTGGTGAGGGAAAACAATCATACCGATTCAGTAAGGGTGTCTTTCTGAAATCAGGTCCCAGGATCATTACAAAGTTAGCATAATAGAAACTTTAGCCTGCATCTGACCCATACTATACCTGTTCTTTGATAATAGTTGGAATATAAAAAAATAGAAAAGTATTCACATCCCAATACCAACGTCCCTCACCCTAATATGCTCATTCCACCCAAAAAACCCTTTTGTTTAACAAATCCCGCTGCTTTTCTATCTCCATTGCTATTCTTCTTAATTGGCAGTGTGGAAAGGTCTATGTTGTAGAGTGCTCCCCAGCTCCACATTGTCAAAGGTCCCATCTTTTGATTCTCTGCCCCTCTCCTTTCTTGCCCAAACACCAACCCTGGTAAGGAGAGGTACTTTACATAAACCCAACTGGGAAGTGGCAAAACTCGTTAAATGGGGACAGCAAAGTGCACGCATCAGTAAGGGTGGGATTTGAACCACAGTCTCTACCATGGAGTCCATCACTGTATTGCCAGATTGCACAGACAATCCTGGACAATGGCTATGTTAAAATGATGTTGATGTTGATATGCTACCTCCTGAAGTGTGCATCTGTCATTACCCCATTCCCAAACCCTAGCTCTGCCCTTGAATTTCCAAAGCATAGACAATTGTGTAAGAGTTTGACAGATTCAAAAGATAAATGTTGACAATCTCTTCAAACTGTACTTAGTTCCAATCTCAAATTTCACCTCCAAACAAAATTAATGAACACAAAACAGCCCTGTACTGTTAAATTTAGGTTTTGTATATATTTAGTGTTTCAAAAGTCAAAGGGTTTCCTGTAAATGATCCATCATACTACAAAGCGTTCTATATAAAATGAGACCACAAGGGACACCAAAACCCTTTACATTTGCAAACTAGGATACTGATATTTTTCACAAAAGCTTTATCAACTGCACTAAGACTTGATAAAGATCACTGAAGGGCAACTGTCATTGGAATTGTCACACATCAACCTACCATGAAACCATTTAATGGCAATACCAACTACAACATGCATTATCATATATATAGATATATTTAATCTACATCAATAAAGCAGCATACACTATTTAGAGGTGGAAGAGGCTGTAAGCTTCAAATTCAGAAAATGATCCAAGGACCTGAGTTTTGATCATTTGTATTTTGGGTTCAAACTCAGACCCATGGAACTGGAATGAACTGAATCTAAAGTCTACAAATGTGCTGCAAAACAGCAGTATAGTCTCCCAAGATGACCTGCTATGAATAGTTGACGTTAGATATATCGCGACTAAACCATCACAGAAATCACAGGAACTGAATACATGCAGGGACACAAAATTCCTTATAAGCTATACCAGTCCAACTGCCTGTATTTATAGCCCACAAAAATGGAGACACATAAATATTCGATATTATTGCAAATGTGCTGTTGTAGGGAGAATGAAAAACATTTCGTAAAAAGGACACTTGATTGAATGCAAAAGCTTCTTACCTCTCTGCAATGTTAGCCATTTTGATATTTTCTCAGTTGGTTGTACATCTGGTTTTTTTTTTCTCTGCCTGTTTTACCTTTTGTTTTGACCTTGAATGACTACCCCTGGCAGTACTTATTGAATGCAGACTATATTTGCACATGAAAATTATGATACAAAATGGACAGCGCATGCCCAGTATATATTCCAAAAATTGCTAAAAATAGCCAATTCTTACAAGCAATGGACAAATACAGCCTGGAAATAATATAGTTGTTCATATTTAACCATTTGGTCTGTCAGAAGTTTAACCAAAAGGTAGGAAAGATTAAAACACAGCCAACAAACAAAATGTACCTTTGTATAATCATAATGAATCTTCCAGCAGTACTATTTAATTAGCGGTTGTTAAAAATGTAAGTGTGCCTTTGTATCACTAAGATTTTCTATTGAATTAGCAAAATCAATAGATTAGCTAATATGGTTGTTCACATTGCTTTATGTATTGCAATTTTTTTTTTAAGTGAGATATTTCAATATCGCTAGTTGTTCTAAATCCCTTTGTTATGCACATAATATTGTAATTGCATTGTTGTACTGGGGCAGGCTGAGGCTTAACATTAAATGTTATTGGCCAAATGAAATTAGTAGAAGATACAATTAGATTGCAACTAAAACTAGGCTTTAGAAACTGTTAGCTATACTACAGTGGGAGAATTCAGCCTTTGCAAAGATCTACTCTCATGGGCAGCAGATAGGAAAATCATAGGCTGCATTTCTCCAAAGGGAGAACTTTCCATTACTACTTCCAGTAATAGCAGGTCACACAGCACAATTCATAGCAGCAGTGATAACACAGGGGTATTCTTATTCCCATAGGATTACTGATAGAATGGATCATTTCCACAAGCAAACTTCTGTCTTCAGCTCTTCAGAAACTGTAGTTACCTGACAACATCAATGCAAATATGGTCAATAAATAGCTCTGAATTGTTTAAGCTCCAAGGCAAGGACAAAAATATTGTGCATCAGATAAAGTCACTGCTTGTTGAATGACTTTCGCGGGTTTTTTTGCAGAGGCCAGTGTCGGGAGTGGAGAGAGCAGCAGCACAGTGAGTAGTTAAACTCACTTTCGCGGGCTTTTTTGCAGAGGCCAGTGTCGGGAGCGGAGAGAGCAGCAGCAGAGTGAGTAGTTAAACTCACTTTCGCGGGCTTTTATTCAGAGGCCAGTGTCGGGAGCGGAGAGAGCAGCAGCACAGTGAGTAGTTAAACTCACTTTCGCGGGCTTTGATTCAGAGGCCAGTGTCAGGAGCGGAGAGAGCAGCAGCACAGTGAGTATTTAAACTCACTTTCGCGGGCTTTTTTTCAGAGGCCTTACCAATCTCACAGACCGGCGGCGGCGTTCCAGAGCCACGTCACAATTCAAAAAGTGACACGGACAAGAGGAAACAGCTGATTGGGTGAGTACGGCCAGGTGAGCATTTATACTACTCTGTAGTTTGACAGTTAAGGTTAATAGTTTATAAAGTTTAGTAGGTCCTAATTTTTGTGGTTATAGTTTATAAGGTCTCTGTTGTGTAGCAGGGAGTGCTAGTATACATGGGCCCTTGAGTATATCATTTAATTGTAGTGTAATTTGTGGTATTGATTTGAGTTAATTTAAATTAACTAAAGGATAAGTCATGGGAGCACAGCTCAGCCCCGTGGCATGCTCCTCCTGCACTATGTGGGAAATCAGGGACACTTCCTGTGTCCCTGTTGACCATGTGTGCGGGAGGTGTATCCAGCTGCAGCTACTGGCAGACCGCATTGCGGCGCTGGAGCTGCGAATGGATGCATACTGGAGCATTTGCGATGCTGAGGACATCGTGGATAGCACGTTTAGGGAGTTCGTCATACCACAGGTAAAGGCTGCACAGGCAGGAAGGGAATGGGTGACCACCAGGCAGAGTAGTAGGTGCAGGCAGGTAGTGCAGGGGTCTCCTGTGGACATCCCCCTCTCAAACAGATATAACACTTTAGATATTGTTGAGGGAGATGGCTTATCGGGGGAAGGCAGCAGCAACCAACTTCCTGGCACCATGGGTGGTTCTGCTGCACAGGAGGGGAGGAAAAAGAGCGGGAGAGCTATAGTGATAGGGGTTTCTATTGTAAGGGGAATAGATAGGCGATTCTGCGGCCGCAAAAGAGACTCCAGGATGGTATGTTGCCTCCCTGGTGCAAGGGTCAAGGATGTCTCGGAGCGGCTGCAGGGCATTCTGGAGGGGGAGGGTGAACAGCCAGTTGTCGTGGTGCATATAGGTACCAACGATATAGGTAAAAAACGGGATGAGGTCCTAAAAGCTGAATATAGGGAGTTAGGAGATAAATTAAAAAATAGGACCTCAAAGGTAGTAATCTCAGGATTGCTACCGGTGCCACGTGCTAGTCAGAGTAGAAATAGAAGGATATTTCAGATGAATATGTGGCTAGAGGAATGGTGCAAGGGGGAGGGATTCAAATTCCTGGGACATTGGAACCGGTTCTGGGGGAGGTGGGACCAGTACAAACTGGACTTTTTGCACCTGGGCAGGACCGGGACCGATGTCCTAGGGGGATTGTTTGCTAGTGCTGTTGGGGAGGGTTTAAACTAAAATGGCAGGGGGTTGAGAACCTGTGCAGGGAAATAGAGGAAAGGGAAGCAAGGATAGAAGCAAAAGACAGGAAGGAGAAAAGCAAAAGTGGAAGGCAGGGAAATCAAGGGTGTAAATCAAACAGGGCTACAGTAAATAATAATTCTAAAAGGACTAAGAGTGTTAAAAAAACAAGCCTGAAGGCTTTGTGTCTTAATGCGAGAAGCATTCGTAATAAGGTGGATGAATTAGCTGCGCAAATAGATGTAAATGGATATGATATAATTGGGATTACAGAGACATGGCTCCAGGGTGACCAAGGCTGGGAATTCAACATCCAGGGGTATTCAATATTCAGGAAGGAAGACAAAAAGGAGCTGGGGTAGCATTGCTGGTTAAAGAGGAGATTAACACAATAGTAAGGAAGGATATTAGCTCTGATCATGTGGAATCTGTATGGGCAGAGCTGAGAAATACCAAGGGGCAGAAAACGTTAGTGGGAGTTGTATACAGACCCCCAAACAGTAATGCTGAGGTTGGGGATGGCATTAAACAGGAAATTGGAGACGCGTGCAATAAGGGCACAGCAGTTATCATGGGTGACTTTAATCTACATATAGATTGGGCTAACCAAATTAGTAACAATACTGTGGAGGATGAATTCCTAGAGTGTATACGGGATGGTTTCCTGGACCAAAACGTCGAGGAACCAACCAGAGATCAGGCCATCTTAGACTGGGTATTATGTAATGAGAAAGGCTTAATTAGCAATTTTGTTGTGTGAGGCCCCTTGGGGAGGAGCGATCATAATATGATAGAATTCTTCATTAAGATGGAGAGTGAAGTAGTTGACTCAGAGACTAGGGTCCTGAATTTAAATAAAGAAACTACGATGGTATGAGGTGCGAGTTGGCTAGGGTGGATTGGGGAGCGTTACTTAAAGGGTTGACGGTGGATAGGCAATGGCAAACATTTAAAGATCGCATGGATGAACTACAGAATTTGTTCATCCCTGTTTGGCATAAAAATAAAACAAAAAAGGTGACTCAACCGTGGCTAACAAGGGAAATTAGGGATAGCATAAGATCCAAGGAGAGGACATATAAATTGGCCAGAAAAAGCAGCAAACCTGAGGTTTGGGAGCAGTTTAGGATTCAGCAAAGGAGGACAAAGGGATTAATTAAGAGGGGGAAAATAGAATATGAGAGTAAGCTTGCAGGGAACATAACAACTGACTGTAAAAGCTTCTATAGATATGTGAAGAGAAAAAGATTGTTGAAGTCAAGTGTAGGTCCCTTGCAGTCAGAATCAGGGGAATTTATAATGGGGAACAAAGAAATGGCAGACCAATTAAATACATACTTTGGTTCTGTCTTCACAAAGGAGGACACAAATAAACTCCCAGAGATGTCGGGGAACATAGGGTCTAATGAGAGGGAGGAATTGAATGAAATCAGTATTTGTAGGGAAATGGTGTTAGGGAAATTGACGGGATTGAAGGCCGATAAATCCCCAGAGCCTGATAATCTACATCCTAGGGTACTTAAGGAAGTGGCACTAGAAATAGTAGATGCATTGCTGGTCATCTTTCAAAATTCTATAGACCCTGGAACAGTTCCCATGGATTGGAGGGTAGCTAATGTAACCCCAAATTTAAAAAAGGTGGTAGAGAGAAAAAACGGGGACATCGGTAGTGGGCAAAATGCTAGAGTCCATTATAAAAGATGTAATAGCAGAGCACTTGGAAAACAGTGACAGGATCGGACAAAGTCAACATGGATTTACAAAAGGGAAATCATGCCTGACTAATCTACTGGAATTTTTTGAGGATGTAACTAGTAGAATAGATAAGGGAGAAACAGTGGATGTGGTGTATTTGGACTTTCAGAAGGCTTTCGATAAGGTCCCGCATAAGAGATTAGCATGCAAAGTTAAAGCATATGGGATTGGGGGTGAGGTACTGATTTGGATAGAGAACTGGTTGGCAGACAGGAAGCAAAGAGTTGGAATAAACAGGTCTTTTTCCGAGTGTCAGGCAGTGACTAGTGGGGTACCACAGGGATCGGTGCTAGGACCCCAGCTATTCACAATATATATTAATGATCTAGACGAGGGAACTAGATGTAATATCTCTAAGTTTGCAGATGACACAAAGCTGGGTGGGCGTGTGTGCTGTGAGGAGGATGCAGAGAAACTCCAGTATGATTTGGACAAGTTGGGTGATTGGGCAGATGCATGGCAGATGCAGTATAATGTGGATAAATGCGAGGTTATCCACTTTGGTGGCAAAAACAGGAAGACAGATTATTATCTGAACGGCAATAGATTGGGAAAAGGGGAAGTGCAACGAGACCTGGGTGTCCTTGTGCACCAGTCGCTGAAGGTAAGCATGCGGCTGCAGCAGGTGGTTAAGAAAGCAAATGGTATGTTGGCCTTCATAGCGAGAGGATTCGAGTACAGGAGCAAGGATGTCTTGCTGCAGTTGTACAAGGCCTTGGTGAGACCACACCTTGAGTATTGTGTGCAGTTTTGGTCGCCTTATCTGAGGAGGGAGTGCAGCAAAGATTTACCAGACTGATACCTGGGATGGCAGGAATGACGTATGAAGAGAGATTGGGTCGATTGGGCTTATATTCGCTAGAGTTTAGAAGAATGAGAGGGGATCTCATTGAAACTTATAAAATTCTAACAGAACTAGACAGACTAGATGCAGGAAGGATGTTCCCGATGGCGGGGGAGTCCAGAACCAGAGGTCACAGTCTAAGGATAAAGGGGTAAGCCATTTAGGACTGAGATGAGGAGGAATTTCTTCACCCAGAGAGTGGTGAACCTGTGGAATTCTCTACCACAGAAGGCAGTTGAGGCCAATTCATTAAATATATTCAAGAAAGAGATAGATATATTTCTTAAGGCTAAATGGATCAAGGGATATGGGGAGAAAGCAGGGACAGGGTACTGAATTTGGATGATCAGCCATGATCTCATTAAATGGCGGAGCAGGCTCGAGGGGCCGACTGGCCTACTCCTGCTCCTATCTTCTATGCTTCTATCCACCATCATGAATTACAACATGTCTCCTCCAATGTCTATGAGCAGCTATTGTACAAAATAGCCTTCCACAACTTCCTGAGTGTTGGGGAAATTACAGTCTCCAGACATACGCTGATATCAATAGCAGGCTCGGGGGGTCAAATGCAGGTATTCAAACTGACACCATCAAGCTTTCCATACACTTTTCCAAAATGGATCACAGGAGTGCAACCACCTCATCAGTTATCAGCAGGTTGGAAAATTTGTTAGTTTGTTTATGATAACTTATAAAAGGGAAAGGTTGAGAGACACTTCTCTTGCGATACTTCACTTCACTTCAAAGGTACTAAATCAACGCCATGCTAAAAAAAGGCATATCCCTTCATAGGTATCCCAGCAACTGTCTAACCCCATTCAATCAAAGTAAGCTCAACTACTAGCATATCTCAAAGGCTCAATTTCTCCAATAGCCTCCTTGATGGTCTACGATGTCCCACCCTACATAAAATCCAAAGCCCTTATCCTGACTGTTATCCTCTGGCTTCCCATCCCTCTGCACATCAAATTCAAAATCCTTGTCCTTGTCTACAAATCTTTTCAAGGCCTTGCTTGTCTCCATCTCTATAACCTCTATCAGCCCTACTACCCTGGTGGTGTTCTCTGCTCTTCCAATTCTGCAGTGATATGCCTTCAGCCCTCATTGACATAGCTTTCAGCCATCATGTCCCCACACTCTGGAACTTGCTCTCCAAATCCCTTTGCCTTGCTTCATCCCTTCTACTTTGAAAGACCTCCTTGACCCCGAGATCAGCTTCCGACCACATATCTACCCCATCAACAAGACCGCCCATTTCCACCTACATAACATCGCCCAACTCTGCCCCTGCCTCAGCTCATCTGCTGCTGAAACCCTCATCCATGCCTTTGTTACCTATAGACTTCAGTATTCCAAAGCTCTCCTGGTTGGCCTCACATCTTCCATCCAAAGCTCTGCTACTCGTATCCTAACTCGCATCAAGTCCCATTCACCCATCACCCTACATTGACTCCAGGTCTGGCAACGCCTCAATTTTAAAATTCTCATCTTTGTTTTCAAATCCTTCCATGGTTTTACCTCTCCCTATATCTGTAACTTACTCCAGCCCTACAACCCTCCGAGATCTCTGCACTCCTCCAATTCTGGCCTCTTGCACATCCCTGATTTTAATCCTTCCACCATTGGTGGTCATGCCTTCAGTTGCCTCGGCCTAAGCTCTGGAATTCCCTCCCTAAACCTCTCCCATCTCTTTAAGATGCTCATTAAAACCTACCTCATCTGTACAATATCTCCTTATATGGCTTGGTGTCAAATTTTATTTGATAACGCTCCTATGAAGCACCATGGGAGATTTTACTATGTTAAAGGCACTATATAAATGCAAGTTGTTGTCAAAAGCTATCTGTATGACTGCATTCTTGGCCACTTCACCAAATTTTCTTCCTACTTTTACTCAGGTCCAACCCCAAACCATGAAGAGCCTTGGGATGTTTTTACTATTTTAAAGGCATTATATAAATGTAAGTTGTTGCTGTTGTTGTAAATGCTCTTCTAAATGTTTCTTGTTCCTTTGAAACTCCTGATATGGTGTCGTACATGCTCGTCCTCCTTATATCATCACTAGCATGAAACCAAAACTCATTGAGCGATTACCGACTCTACTGAGCCTTGTCCCTCCGTAACAACATTTTATAAAATTGCCCTTTATGAATCTTCCTTGGCTTTACGTTTTCTCAATAAAACAAACACTTCAAACAGAACAACTTCAGTTGTACACTATGCTATTTAGCTGTTATAATTACCGGTCGTAATTTATTATGGGAAAGTCATACAAAAATCAAGAGGCACGTGGGTAAAATCATTAAGAGGACAAAAAAGTTGATTTTACTTAAAAGAAAAATAGGCTTGGATTTTAACCGTCAGCGTGGTTTCCAGTGGGAAATGCGATGGCGAGTTCATTTGCTGTCCTCGTGCGGCAGTGAGAGCCGACCAATGTTAATGGGCAGGCCTCATTTATATCCCATTAGCCAACTTTCCATGAGGAAGTCAGTTGGAAACGGTGGAAAGTTGCGCACCTTGAAGGAGTTGAACTGAGTCTCATCACTGAAGCTATGATAATTAGAACCAATTCAAGTACTCCAAGAAAGAGCAAATAAAACTGTCCAGGTTAGCAAAACATTGTAGTAAGCAAATGGGACACAAATAGAACGAACCATCCAACTGGACTGCAACTCTGGACCTTCTGAAGGAAGAAAGATCCTAAGATCATGCCCTAGCCCTAGCCTGAAGGAAGATGACCATTAAACAAAGGAGAAAAACAAAGGAGATTAAACCAGTGCTATTATGCAATTCTCTGTTTATTAACTTGTGAAACAAATGTACCTTTAAAATGCTGCCTGACTGCTGAGTATTTCCAGCATTTTCTGTTTTTATCTCAGATTTCCAGCATCCGCAGTATTTTGCTTTTGTACCTATAGAATATTTTGTAATTGAATAAGCATGGGGAAAAAAAGAAAAATCCCTCTATATTTCTACCTCCTCTATTCTCAGGATCCCTTCTTCTAAACCTTTACAACAACAACTTGCATTTATATAGCACCTTTAATGTAGCAAAACGTCCCGCGGCGCTTCACAGGAGCATCATCAGACGAGATAAAGAGAGATTAGGACAGGTGACCAAAAGCTTGGTCAAAGAGGTGGTATTTAAGGAGCTACTTAAAGGAGGAGAGGTGGAAAAGTGGAGAAGTTTAGGGAGGGAATTCCAGAGCTGAGCTCCTAGGCAGCTGAAGGCACGGCCGCCAATGGTGGAACGACAGAAATCGGGGTTGCACAAGCGGGTAGCTGGTCTATACCAGGCTAATATTATTTAAGTGACATTCACCTGACATAACAGATTTAGAAATAGAATGCAACAGAATGAACTACCAGAGGTTCTCCAAAGATGAGTGCTAAAGGCAATATGCATTCGCCTCAAGGAATCCTGCTGGCAGCACTCCTGCAATTAATAGATCATTTAGCAGCAGATGCAGTGGAAATTTTACAAACTATGCTAATTCAGGACAAAATCATGGTAGTTCCAGAAATCACAGAACTTGTCACAGAATGTCACAGCATGACAAATACTAATCTCAGCTATAATGAATGTGAATACCATAACGTCAGTCGTAGCCCTTATTGATGTTGTGCTGGCCAGGCATCCTTTTCAGACATTAAAAAAAATGCTGACAGGGAAAATTAGAGCATTGGGCACAACTGCCAGAAAAGAACTTGTGCTGTATCTAATTACAATGCTCGTGACTAGTTGGGTCCTGCGAAAAATACCAGAAGAAAGCACTTTAAGGCTTTGGCATATTGCCTTTGGAAGACCTAAGCCTTTACTGTATTTATGTTTGGCGAGCAGTCGGTGTTAAGCTAGCATTACACCTTCTAAAGAAGAGACAACTGCTGCACTGACAAGAAATGATCTTGAAATGAAAATCAAGGCAGTTGCTCTAATGGGCAATGGATCCGCACCGCCAGTTTACGCCTGAGTGTTAAGTTGATAATCTACTCCTGACTCTCTATTCTTCAAGTGTCGACAGTTTTGTTTGGTCAGCCAAACGTCTAAGGTGCATGGAAACCCATCATCACACTTATTCCAAACAAACTACTGAGAAATCCACATGGAGTATCAATTTGCACATATCCTTGGGGATAAACTCCACTTATCTAGCCCCAGACAACTTAAGCACAGATTGACAAGAGCCAAAACTTAGCTCCCCCCACCCACCAAATGCGAATAGTGGTAATGTTGGAGCATAAGTGGCTAAAATCACACAGCTTATTAAGACAGAGCATTGATAAGCTTCTCACTGCTTGTCCAGCTAGGCCCACTACACCCAGTGGGAAATGGTTTGGAGGGTTATCTGAAGCCAAGTTCTTTTTTATTCGTTCATGGGATGTGGACGTCGCTGGCAAGTCCAGCATTTATTGCCCATCTCTAATTGCTCTCGAGAAGGTGGTGGTGAGCGGCATTCTTGAACCGCTGCAGTCCGTGCGGTGAAGGTACTCCCACAGTGCTGTTAGGGAGGCAGTTCCAGGATTTTGACCCAGCAACGATGAAGGACCGGCGATGTACTTCCAAGTCAGGATGGTGTGTGACTTGGAGGGGAACTTGGAGGTGCACCTCATGCACCTGCTGCCCTTGTCCTTCTAGGTGGTAGAGTTTGCGGGTTTGGGAGGTGCTGCCAAAGAAGCCTTGGTGAGTTGCTGCAGTGCATCTTGTAGATGGTACACACTGCAGCCACGGTGCGCCGGTGGTGGAGGGAGTAACAATCAAGCAGGCTGCTTTGTCCTGGATGGTGTCGAGCTTCTTGAGTGTTGTTGGAGCTGTGCTCATCCAGGCAAGTGGAGAGTATTCCATCATACTCCTTACTTGTGTCTTATAGATGGTGGAAAGGCTTTGGGGAGTCAGGAGGTGAGACACTCGCCACAGAATGCCTAGCCTCTGACCTGCTCTTGTTGCCACAGTATTTATGTGGCTGGTCCAGTTAATTTTCCTGTCAATGGTGACCCCCCACGATGTTGATGGTGGGGGATTCGGCGATGGTAATGCCGTTGAATGTCAAGGGCCGGTGGTTAGACTCTCGCTTGTTGGAGATAGTCATTGCCTGGCACTTCTGTGGCGCGAATGTTACCTGCCACTTATCAGCCCAAACCTGAATGTCGTCCAGGTCCTGTTGCATGCGGGCATGGACTGCTTCATTATCTGAGGAGTTGTGAATGGCGCTGAACACTGTGCAGTCATCAGCGAACATCCCCATTTCTAACCTTATGTTGGAGGGAAGTTCATTGATGAAGCAGCTGAAGATGGTTGGGCCTAGGACACTGCCCTAAAGAACTCCTGCAGCGATGTCCTGGGGCTGTGATGATTGACCTCCAACCACCACAACCATCTGCCTTTGTGCTAGGTATGACTCCAGCCAGTAGAGAGTTTTCCTCCCAATTCCCATTGACTTCAGTTTTACGAGGGATCCTTGATGCCACACTCGATCAAATGCTGCCTTGATGTCAAGGGCAGTCACTCTCACATCACCTCTGGAATTCAGCTCCTTTGTCCATGTTTGGACCAAGGCTGTAATGAGGTCTGGAGCTGAGTGGTCCTGGCGGAACCCAAACTGGACATTGGTGAGCAGGTTATTGGTGAGTAAGTGCCGCTTGATAGCACTGTCGACGACACTTTCCATCACTTTGCTGATGATTGAGAGTAGACTGATGGGTTGGTAATTGGCCGGATTGGATTTGTCCTGCTTTTTGTGGACAGGACATACCTGGGCAGTTTTCCACATTGTCGGATAGATGCCAGTGTTGTAGCTGTACTGGAACAGCTTGGCTAGATGCGCGGCTAGTTCTGGAGCACAAGACTTCAGCACAACAGCCGGGATGTTGTCGGGGCCCATAGCCTTTGCTCTCTCCAGTGCGCTCTGCCGTTTCTTGATATCACGTGGAGTGAATCGAATTGGCTGAAGACTGGCTTCTGTGATGGTGGGGACCTCAGGAGGAGGCCGAGATGGATCATCCACTCGGCACTTCTGGCTGAAGATGGTTGCAAATGCTTCAGCCTTGTCTTTTGCACTCACGTGCTGGGCTCCACCATCATTGAGGATGGGGATATTCATGGAGCCTCCTCCTCCCATTAGTTGTTTAATGGCTCACCACCATTCATGAGTGGATGTGGCAGGACTGCAGAGCTTTGATCTGGTCCATTGATTGTGGCATCACATAGCCCTGTCTATAGCATGATGTGTCTGCTTTTTAGCATGTATGTAGTCCTGTGTTGCAGCTTCCCCAGGTTGGCACCTCATTTTTGATATGCCTGGTGCTGCTCCTGGCATGCTCTTCCACACTCCTTATTGAACCAGGGTTGGTCCCTTGGCTTGATGTTATCTGGAGCCAAGTGGGAAGAATCCCAGCCCCAATGACAGATTGACCCCTCCATGTCCCATCAATGAAGTAGTCTGTCTGGTCACCACTCAATCACACCACTGGAGTACTATGGACCTGCCTGGTTCAGAGGATGAACTTTGTTTCACTACCTCATTACCAGGTGTACCATCTTGGAGCAAACTCTACCACTTACCTCTCCCAAAAAGAATAGTTACTGGCTGATTATTAGGCAACTGACAAATGCAGGTTTGTGCCTTCGCTGGAGAGATAGGAGATACCATGAATTCTCCCAAGTGGAATGGTGAGCAGCACAACTCTCGGTCAAATTTATGAGTAAATATCCATCAGCTTCCCGATGACAGCATGGATACGACACCAGTGAATGGTGGTCTCAGTAATTGGAAGTGTGGAGTTTTAGTAACAACTGCTTGGGTCCCTGCAACCCAATCCTGGGAATGTAACCATGTGCTAACATACCTGGCCTCTAGGTAATGCCAATCAGCAGCTGTAAACCCAAGCCTCAGAGTTTCCTCATCAGCTATATAATGACGGGGCGATATGCACTGTCTAGGATTACACATGAAGAATGACCACTTGGATTCAGTGCCAGAGAGGGCCATCTGCACAAGTAACCAGCACAAGCTTGCATTTTACTGAGAACGGAAGAAAAAGCTGAAAAAAGATCACCATTTTGGATTATCCCCATTTTTGGTGCACATGTTAAAATTTTAATAAAAATATATTAATTTTTCTTCTGTTTTTCATGAATTAGGATGCAAATATAGCTTTAAAATCTAGTGTTTTTTTTGATAACAGTCATTCTGGTGCTGCTGAAATTGTATTGAATTAGTGAAGGAATTACCGCTTTAAAACAGACAAATTAAATGCTGAGCGCTTTTGCTTTTGGTACTAAGAAGCAGCAAACAAATAACATTATTCCACTTCTGTCAAAGTTTGCAAAAAGGAAAGACAACAGAGAAACATGTTGCTGTTTTAGTAAAGTATGACAAAAGAAATCCACTCTGGAATTGAGGAATCATGTGTTAGGGTTGGGCAATAAATGCTGGCCTTGCCAGCGACGCCCATATCCCATGAACGAATATAAAAAAATAGTCTGGCGATGATGCTTGGACAATTGCAGTGAAAATCTACCTTGAACAATTGGAAAGTGTCTGTTTTTTCTCTATTTAATGTTCTGTTAACAGAATTGCAGGATCGCTTGGCTTTGAAATGTGCAATTTCCGAGAATGCCGATCAGTAGGCCATTAAATCTGGAGGTTAAAAGGTATTTTCCGGTTTTTTTTATTAAAAGAGAAATTTCACCACAATGTGCCCAAATGTTACGACCAGACTATTTACCTGACAAAATAAAGTATTAATATTTATATACAATCTTATTAACATTAAGTTTTGATATAACCTTTGAAGACTGAAAGGATTTTGGTGTTTCTTGCAGCATTTTGTTACATTAAAGGTGCTACATAAATGCCAGTTGTTTCTGAGAAATACAGTTTGGACACAGATTTGTTTTCTGAATTGATATTGAACACTGTAGGACACAATGGAAACTGCACAATATGTTTTTTACATAAGGTACATTTTGAGAAAAATCCACTCTAGGATTGAAGAATGAGTGAAACATTTTAATAGGGTTGGATATAAATATTAATATTTTGCATTGTCATATAAATAGTCTGGTCATGGCATTTGGTCACAGTCGTGATGAAATTCAAAAACCTATTAGAGCTCTCTAAGGGTTAAGATATTCTGTTCATTGACAGGAAGTCAAGGTTATTTCAGTTAATACCAATCTTCACATTACACCATTGTAGCCTCCACACAAAGCTCCATGTAATGATTTTAATTAATTTCATTAAAGAAAGAAACCCTACGATTTAAACAGAGCTGCAAAATCTGTCCATCATTTTTATTAAAAAAACCTCAGAAGAAATAAGATAGCGTATAGGAGTAATATTTAATCATTAAGAGGAATATTATCCTTTTGTTGACTCCAATAGGTCAAATTTAATATTTCAAAGGAAATCAAGCCTCTGCAATCATCTTTTGTAAATCCCATCCTCTATAAGGCTTCAAAATTGTTCATTCTGCACACTGAGTATTTGGAATAGCTCCCACAGACGTGCCCTTAAACTTCTGGCCTTGGGATCCACAGAGTTTTGCCAAGTTTCACAGTACTATCTCACAAGTGGTTTGTAAAGTCAAACTGCAATATAGTTGTTACACTTTGACCTCAGAGAGTGGGAGTCAGGTGTGCCTGCCTTACACAAATATGCTTTCAGCAGGATATTTCTGTATGTGGTGCAGCTGTGCAGGCTTTGCGATGGGAAAAATAGCACATCCTTATTTTGGAAGCAAGATGAAGGACAGTCCAAGGACTGGGATATTATTCTCTCCTTTATTGCTTCTTTGTTACTGTGAGCTAGAATTATCTCCGAGAAGGACAAGAGCTAATCATTTAAAGAGAGATTGACAAACAATAAAAAAAATACAAGAAGCGGAAAAAGGAAACCATGAGTGCTGAAAATAAATAGAAGAAATGCAGATTGATCAACATCTGAAAGAGAAAGTTGGATGAACATTTCAGTTCTGACAAAGGGTTACACCTTGAATGTTAATCCATTTTTCTACTAAGATGCACCATTTTCTCTTATTTCATGATGAAAAACAAATTTAAACCCAGCTTAAGAAATAAAGGAGATATAGGGCTGGATTTTGTGAATGGAGACGTGCTGGAGGCGGGACTGCTGCTTGTCGGGTCTCAGTCCTGCCTCCATCATGTTCTGGCCAACCAGTGGGATTTTCCCCTGATTGACCTTGTTAAGCCCGCCCTGCGGGCTCAGCAGGCCAATTAGGGGGAAGTAACTGACAGAGCACATCAATGTCTGACATGTCATCTGTCAAGACTCTGTGAAGCTGTCAAACACTGACATTCTGTGTAGTTTGATGAGACCTTGTGTTCAGGACTCATCAAACCTTTCAACTTTGTAGAAAGCAGATGACTGTTGGTTCGGAGGATCCAACAGCCAATCTGTGAAATCTACAATGAAGATGTCGGTACTCCGGATCCACAGCGGCTGAAGGCTGTAGGCAGAAACAAAGGTAAGTGAACATTTTCTAACACTTAACACTCACCTCACATACTTACCACTCCACACTTGCACCCATCACTCACCTCTACATCTCACTTTCAGGCCCTTCCGACCCCCGCAGACCTCCTACTCGACTCCTCCAACCTGGCGGGGTTCTCCGAGGTCGGGAAGCCTTCACCTGAATAGGTAAAATGGGACTAATCCTTTTTTCTGCCTGTTAACTACCTGTTAACAGGCAGTTAAAACGATTTAATCCCTTTCCCGCCTCGAGGAGATGGGACAACACGGTGGCATAGTGGTTAGCACTGGTGCCTCACAGCGCCAGAGACCCGGGTTCGAATCTGACCTCGGGTGACTGTCTGTGTGGAGTTTGCACATTCTCCCCGTGTCTGCGTGGGTTTCCTCCGGGTGCTCCGGTTTCCTCCCACAGTCCAAAAATGTGTGGGTTAGGTTGATTTGGCTATGATAAATTGACCCTTAGTGTTAGGGGGGATTAAATATGTGGGGTTATGGGGATAGGATGGGATATGTTAGGGGGCATTAAATACGTGGGGTTATGGGGGTAGGGTGGGATATGTGTACTGTGGGGATTAAAGCAGGGACAGGGTACTGGATTTGGATGATCAGCCATGATCGTATTGAATGGCGGAGCAGGCTCGACGGGCCGAATGGCCTACTCCTGCTCCTAGATTCTATGTTTCTATGACCCGGGGCAGGACGGCTTCCTGCCTCCTGGCAAAAGGGCACGGAGGCGGGATGGGGGCGGGTTTGCCATCCGCCCCCACTTTCTGCAACTTTATCAGCAGTCCCGCCTCCATACCCGCCTCCTCGGGGCTGACAAAATCCAACCCATTATATCTGACTCAACAGAAAACAATTACGGGGGAAACAATAGCAAGAGGTACAGAACATGATTGCTCTCATACCTGGCTACAGAGTGCTTTTTCTACAATGTAAACCAGCAGGGTTTGTACATGTGTTCAATATTGCTGGCACTGTAGGTTAACCAAAATGCTGTTGAAATTGCACACATATTAGAATTAATTGAGCAAAGTGTTTCTTGGTCTTGCTGATGGCACTTTTATGAGCTTAAGCACATATGGTGAGCATGTCAGGATTCGATGAAATCATACACACACATTATAAATATATTATTCATAAATTTCCTTTAAATGAAGACTTGCCAGTGAACTTAGGAGGATTTCTGTGCTGGCAAGATTTCCATTATATCTTTCTTTGTTACCAGTATGGTTAACGAGAATTACATTGCAATGATGCAATCTTACAATCTTTGTAAGAAAGCATTTAGTAAACATCTCATTTATTGACAAAGACATGACACAATGATGTTAATTGTGTTGAAATACTTGATTATATCACTTGCATGTGATGACATTGCATTGGCAGTGACACATAGGCCGGAATTTTGTCTCCCTCGGCGGGTCCGGTGCGGGTGGTGTCCATGGGGGGTCGTGACCCCACTGCTGGCTCCATCCCGCTGTTGAAAATGAATTTACCTTAATGGGGCCTATTAAGCTCGCCCAGCGCGTTACCCAGCCCAATGAGATGGAGCGGGTCTGGTGACGTCATTCATGACGCGCTTTCAGCCGGGATATTTAAAGGGACCATGGCCACATTAGATTTGAAGTTTAATCTAACATTGTGCTGTCAGTGCACTACAGCATTGGAGTGCTGCAAACACTGACAATGACTGCACAGAGGCAGAGGGCTGCACCCAGGTTCTCCGACAACTCCCTCCATATGCTTATGGAGGGAGTCAGAGCACGCAGGGAGGTCCTCTTCCCTTCCGATGGGCGGAAGAGACCGCCCCAGGAGACCAAGACAGCCTGGTTGGAGATTGCAGAGGAGATCACAAGCAAGGATGTGGTGAGGAAGACCTGGGTGCAGTGCCGCAAATGTTTCAATGATCTCATTAGATCAGGAAACGTTAATACAAAGCCACACTCAACTTCATCCTGCTGTGCCTCTCATCACATCCCCATCACTCTGCCTTCCCAACCCTACTCCTGCACATCCTTACTCACACCAACATACCTTGCACCTCCACCAATTCCTCTCTCTCCATCTACATTATCACATGCCCATCTCACTAGCCACCCCTCACACTCACCCTCATCCTAGTGCAATCATACCAACTAACAACACACAAGGGTAGGCACTTGGGTGTTTTATCCAATGTTTATGAAAAGTTTCTGTTAATATGGTGTCAAACATAAAAATCTTTATTTTTCAACACTTTCCAGTCTTGGACAGATTTGTGTGCACATTTGGAAGTGGCTTAGTGAGTTGCAGTGAATGGTGAGACATTACTGTACCCCCCACAATGGTGATGAGTGTGAAAAGAATGGCTTGGGCATTGTAGGGATGCTTTATGGTGTTGGTGTGGGGTGGTGCCAACTTGGCGCATCATGTGGCAGCCATATGGGTGTACAGCGTAAAGCTAACTAAATCTGGCCATGCTGAGGCCATCCCTGGCCTCCCGGGCAGCGATACGGTCGGGTGCTGATGCCCTGTGTCCTGTGCAGTATCAGCTGATTGCGGAGAAGATTGGTGGTGTTGTTGGTGCTGCTAGTGTTGAGTCTCATCGTGGTCCGAATCTGAGGACCAAAGTGAGACAGAATAAATGGCACCTATGTTGATGGAATAGATGGCAGGTGAAGTACAGATGACAAGCATTCTGTCAACGGTGAGAGAGTTCTTCCAATGAGGTGACACTGGATGGAGACTTTGCTGGAAACACTTGCAGCCTGCAGAATCTGTGCTGGAAATGGACTGAGCAACCCACCAGAGGTGTCGGCACAGAGGTATACAGTCGGGAGGGAGTGGCCCTGGGAGTCCTCAACATTGACTCCGGACCCCATGAAGTCTCACAGCTTCAGGTCAAGCATGGGCAAGGAAACCTCCTGCTGATTACCACCTACCGCCCTCCCTCAGCTGATGAATCAGTACTCCTCCATGTTGAACACCACTTGGAAGAAGCACTGAGAGTAGCAAGGACACAGAATGTACTCTGGGTGGGGGACTTCAATGTCCATCACCAAGAGTGGCTCGGTAGCACCACTACTGACCGAGCTGGCCTAGTTCTGAAGGACATGGCTGCCAGTCTGGGCCTGCGACAGGTGGTGAGAGAACCTACTTGACCTCGTCCTCACCAATCTACCTGTCACAGATGCATCTGTCCATGACAGCATTGGTAGCAGTGGCCACCGCACAGTCATTGTGGAGACAAAGTCCCATCTTCACACTGAGAACACCCTCTATCGTGTTGTGTGGCACTACCACCATGCTAAATGGGATAGATTCAGAACAGATCTAGCAGCTCAAAACTGGGCATCCTTGAGGCGCTGTGGGCCATCAGCAGCAGCAGAATTGTATTCCACCACAATCTGTAACCTCATGGTCCTGCATATCCCTAACTCTACCATTACCATCAAGCCAGGGGACCAACCCTGGTTCAATGAGGAGTGCAGAAGAGCATGTTAGGAGCACCGGGTGTACCTAAAAATGAGGTGCCAACCTGGGGAAGCTGCAACACAGGGATGCTAAACAGCGGAAGCAGCATGCTATATAGAGCTAAGCGATCCCACAATCAACGTATCAGATCAAAGCTCTGCAGTTCTGCCACATCCAGTCGTGAATGGTGGTGGACAATAAAACAACTTACGGGAGGAGGAGGCTCCATGAATATCTCCATTCTCAATGATGGCAGAGCCCAACACGCGAGTGCAAAAGACAAGGCTGAAGCGTTTGCAACCATCTTCAGCCAGAAGTGCCGAGTGGATGATCCATATCAGCCTCCTCCTGAGGCCCCCACCATCACAGAAGCCAGTCTTCAGCCAATTCGTTTCACTCCACATGATATCAAGAAATGACTGAGAGCACTGGATACAGCAAAGGCTATGGGCCCTGACAAAATCACGGCTGTCGTGATGAAGACTTGTGCTCCAGAACTAGCCACGCCTCCAGCCAAGCTGTTCCAGTACAGCTACAACACTGGCATCTATCCGACAATGTGGAAAACTGCCCAGGTATGTCCTGTCCAACAAAAAGCAGGACAAATCCAATCCGGCCAATTACCACCCCATCAGTCTACTCTCAATCATCAGCAAAGTGATGGAAGGTGTCGTCGACAGTGCTATCAAGCGGCACTTACTCACCAATAACCTGCTCACTGATTTTCAGTTGGGGTTCCGGCAGGACCACTCAGCTCCAGACCTCATTACAGCCTTGGTCCAAACATGGACAAAAGAGCTGATTTCCAGAGGTGAGGTGAGAGTGACTGTCCTTGACATCAAGGCAGCATTTGACCGAGTGTGGCATCAAGGAGCTGTGTAAAATTGAAGTCAATGGGAATCAGGGGAAAATCTCTCCACTGGCTGGAGTCATACCTAGCACAAAGGAAGATGGTTGTAGTTGTTGGAGGTCAATCATTCCAGCCCCAGGACATTGCTGCAGGAGTTCCTCAGGGCAGTGTCCTAGGCCCAACTATCTTCAGCTGCTTCATCAATGACCTTCCCTCCATCATAAGGTCAGAAGTGGGGATGTTCGCTGATGATTGCACAGTGTTCAGTTCCATTCGCAACTCCTCAGATAATGAAGCAGTCCATGCCCGTATGCAGCAAGGTCTGGACAACATTCAGGCTGGGCTGAGAAATGGCAATTAACATTCACACCACACAAGTGCCAGGCAATGACTATCTCCAACAAGCGAGAGTCTAACCACCACCCCTTGACAGTCAATGGCATTACCACCGCCGAATCCCCCACCATCAACATCCTGGGAGTCACCATTGACCAGAAACTTAATTGGACCAGCCACATAAATACTATGGCTACAAGAGCAGGTCAGAGGCTGGGTATTCTGGGGCAAATGTCTCACCTCCTGACTCCCCAAAGCCTTTCCACCATCTACAAGGCACAAGTCAGGAGTGTGATGGAATACTCTCCACTTGCCTGGATGAGTGCAACTCCAACAACACTCAAGAAGCTCGACACCATCCAGGACAAAGCTGCCTGCTTGATTGGCACCCCATCCACCACCTTAAACATTCACTCCCTCCACCACCGGCGCACCGTGGCTGCAGTGTGTACCATCTACAAGATGCACTGCAGCAACTCGCCAAGGGTTCTTTGACAGCACGTCCCAAACCCGCGACCTCTACCACCTAGAAGGACAAGGGCAGCAGACACATGGGAACACCATCACCTGCAAGTTCCCCTCCAAGTCACACACCATCCTGACTTAGAAATATATCGCCGATCCTTCATCGTCGCTTGGTCAAAATCCTGGAACTCCCTCCCTAACAGCACTGTGGGAGTACCTTCACCACACGGACTGCAGCGGTTCAAGAAGGTGGCTCACCACCACCTTCTCAAGGGCAATTATGGATGGGCAATAAATGCTGGCCTTGCCAGCGATGCCCACATCCCAGGAATGAGTAAAAAAAACAGCTTCTGCCTGAGGAAAGTGATCATCTGTCAGGTGGGAGCTTTTACTGTACATTTGATGCTGTCAAGTAAGCAGCTGGAGCAATGGCCACGGAACTCCCGCCTCAGGTTGACAGACATGGATTCCGAGCTGCGTGAATCCCGTGGGCATGCAGTGAAATTTAAAATGTAGGGGGGGAAAATTCTCCCAAGTGCCTGTAAACTACCTGATAATGATTTCAATTAGGTCGCCCGCCGCTGTCAGTCGGGTAGGCTCCGCGATGACAGACGCACCTGGGAGAAAGACGCGTGGGGGCGGGATGACAGCAGGTTCCCGACCCGCTGTCAAAAATAACAACTTTCCCACCCGAACCACCACCGATTGCGCCCGCTACCACCCCAGAAAATTCCAACCATAGCTTTTATCCCTCTCCGATCAAAAATAAGTGTTGTCAAACATATTTTCAGGAAGACAGCTTTCCTTTTAATGCGATCTTCTTGCAGACTTACCTTTGTAATATTGTAAATTGTCAATGTAAGGATTTTTGAAATTGGACAGCTGATTATTCAGTTTGCTATCCCGATCACAATAAAATACAGCATGCCATTTTTATGACATGCTGAACACTGCCAGTAGATTCCTACCTTTGGTTCTCTAACAGAGTGGGAGATACAGCTGTGGAGAGTGAAAATAATCTGTCCATGGTTGCTCAACGTCGCAGCTGAGTATGTAGTGCACAGTATCGATTGTCATGATCTTAATCCTCTCAGTTTTGGATTCCAAACCTTGGATTCCAAACCTATCAATATTCCTTCGTTGATACTTTTAAATGATCATCATTGATAGGAACATAACTAGGAAAAAAAACAGTACTGTACACACTCATATTGGCTCATATGAATGTAATATTGTTACAATAGGGTTGGAAAATTCCACTAACCGTGTAACCCATTGTGTGTCCAATATTAGTAAACCAAGTAAAATTTCCAGCTTACAAACTCAGTCTTTATTCTTCAGTCTTTCTTTATTTTGTTCTGTTTTTAATATTACTATAATAATACTTACACTTATATAGTGCCTTATAATGCCAAAATGCCCCAAATTGCTTCACAGAATGAATTACTTTGGACTGTAGCAACTGTTGTCACGTAGGCAAATGCTCCAACCATTCTGCTTTCCTCCAAAAAGGTATGGGATCTATAATACCCAGTTAAACCACCAGGACAGACAGAAAGCAACTGTGTCTAACATTTCATCAAAGGGATGACAACTCTAACAATAAAGCTTTACCTAACTCCTGTACTGGGATTACAGTCTCGATTACTGCTCATGTCTTGCTTTTCAAATCCCTCCATGGTCTCGCCCCTCTGTAACCTCCTCCAGCCCTACAACCCTCCGAGATCTCTGCACTCCTCAAATTCTGGCCTCTTGCATATCCCCTATTCCCATTGCTCCTCCAGCCGCCAAGGCCCTAAGGTCTGGAATTCCCACCCTAAACCTCTCCGCCTCTCTACCTCTCTCTCCTCCTTTAAGACGCTCCTTAAAACCTATCTCTCACCTGTCCTAATATTTCTTAATGTGGCTCGATGTCAAACTTTGTCTGACGCCGCTCCTGTGAAGTGCCTTGGGACATTTTACTACATTAAAAGCACTAAATAAATGCAAGTTGTTGTTCTTGCCCACTATATGGATGCTGTAAGCAAGAAATTAAAAACAAACTCCTTTGTGCAAAAGTGTCGGGGCCAGGGTCCAAATGATATTTCGGCAGACGGTGTGAGACCCAGCTAGTCTCAAATCACTTCAGTTTCGCACAAGCTACAATGTGACTGCAACCATTGTAAAAGTAACTTTAGAAGAGTACTTACTGTAAGAAAGAAATTCTTGCATTTATATAGCGCCTTTCACGACCACCGGATGTCTCAAAGTGCTTTACAGTCAATGAAGTACTTTTTGAAGTGTAGTCACGGTTGTAATGTGGGAAACGCGGTGGCCAATTTGCGCACAGCAAGCTCCCACAAACAACAATGTGATAATGACCAGATAATCTGTTTTTGTTATGTTGGTTGAGGGGTAAATATTGACCAGGACACCGGGGATAACTCCCCTACTCTTCTTCGAAATAGTGCCGTGGGATCTTTTACATCCACCTGAGAGAGCAGACGGGGCCTCGGTTTAATGTCTCATCCGAAAGCCGGCACCTCCGACAGTGCAGCACTCCCTCAGCACTGCGCTGGAGTGTCAGCTTAGTTTTATGTGCTCAAGTCACTGGAGTGGGACTTGAACCCACAACCCTCTGACTCAGAAGGCGAGTGTGCTACCCACTGAGCCACAGCTGACACTGTACCTGAGGTGCTGGAGCTGTCGGGATAACAATAAGTCGGACATTGCCCTCGCATCGACAAGGACCTCAATAACCCATCAGGAAGGGCTCACAGGAGTTCCAGAGGTCCCGGGGGTGGGGGGGGGGGGGGCACTGGAAGCGGCAGGGCTACTGCTGCATGAGTACAAGCTGCTCCAATTACAGAGGGTGAGTTAAACCTGTAAAACAAAGCGTGGAATTTGTGACCGGGATTGTAAAGAAAGAGATTGTGCGAACAGCTGCTTGAACTACCCGAAATAGTCGGTGCGCTTAATACGATTTAAGTGGTGCCTTTGCAATTGATGCCTATGGTAACGGTAAATGGTTAGTACTATTTGCCCGATATAGGTGGCTGTCTGGGTGAGCGGGGATGGTGTAAGAGGTGGGGACTGTATTTATGGCATATTTTGGCTGCAGTTAAATGTGTTTTCTTCAGATCGAAATTTGAACAACAGTTTTTCGTAAATGTAAAGCTAATTTAAGGGAGCTGAAAAATTCCCATTCATCGCCGTAAACCTATCAAATATTTTTCCAGTCCTGTGTTACACACTGAGATTTATTTTACTTGAATCCATTAAGTATGAAAATGTTAAAGTAGGTGTATGAATATTTAATGAAAATGACTTCATTGTCTCTCAAAGTAGGCATTAAAAAGTTGTCCAGACACATATAAAGTGCTGAGATTTAATACAGTAACAAGAATTTGATACTACAGCAAGAGCTCTTGCTCTAATGTTCCCTTTGGAAACCAAGTAATACACATCAATGCGAAAAAAAAACACTTCTTGGATTGGGTTTTTGTAGACTTCCCTCAAACGCATTTTACCCTAGTGGCAGTACGTATCAAAGGGTTTATGTAGTGCTAAAAAGATATAGCATTGAACGCTTTAAAACAAGAAAAGAACAGACGATCCTAGTCATACCAGGCTACAATATTTTCCACCATCATCCCCTTTACTATGCCTTGGACTATGGCCCAGCTTCTGTTTCATGCTGGCTTCCTTTTTAACTAATTAGCTGTAAGTATCTTGTGCCATGTACCCTCACTGATTGTCTTTGCTTTAGCTTTCTCCCTCCTCTTCTGAAGATACTGGGAGACAACTCCGTGGGCATTGTCAGCTGTCCAGTACTTAGCCCAAGTGGCCACTGTTTCATGTGTGAGCCAAAGTGTCAGAAAGCTATTGTACCATGGAAAGCAGCAGAACTGAGTCTGATCTTATCCTTACGCTTTGTCTGTGCATACACACTTTCCAACAGATGCCACTGGATTGTGATTAGGAGCAGAAACCCTTGCTGATTTATTCTTCCCTACTTTAGACATGCTCTCTAATGTTCAGTTGAGACCAGCTAACCTAGCACAGACTGGGAATTGAACCTGGGAATTGAACCTGGTGATTTCATGATTCATGATTCATTGCTATACTGGACATCACCATTACTTTCTCATTAGTAGGGGGCTGGGAACTCTTTCTTTTCCCCTTTGTTCTTTACTTGCATTACCGCTACAATAATGACATATCAATAGTTCATTCATGTGGAGCAGTTAGTAATTTTCAACACTCGTGCACAAAAAAAGTTAAGTGCAAAAAGCACTGATCCACACCTAATGTGATGTTTTAAGCCTTTTCTGTGTTAGTGGGGAAAATCTGTACCACTGATTCCACAACATTTTTAGAACACTTTGCTGATAAATATTTCCTGGCTTAAGATTAGTATACAGTCTAAATATTCACAAGCACTCTGGCACACATAGATCACCAGTCTCCTTTAAAAAAAACACTGTGTGTGTGTATATATCTATATATATCTCTCACACATCACCACAAATACAAATAGTTACAATATTTACTTAATTGATGCTATGAACAGTATTAATTTATTGTCCTCATCGCATGCTGACATACATGTCCAGTGTCTCATTTATCATACACCTTTCACACATCCTTTTCCCCTTTCTCCTGAGGCTAAACATAAATTTGTGACTGAGTGCTGGTAGGATATGAATAATCAAGGGGCATTGCTCCAGCCTTGGCACATGCTATTGTGCCTTTGTATAAAGCTGATAATTCCTCTCTTTTATTTCCACTGAACATCACTGTCTGAATGCTAATCAATTCTGTAGTTCCTTTACACCGACTGTTGAAAAGGAGCCTTTGCGTTTAATTAATTAACCCTAGAATTGGAAAACACATCTAATAAAAAGCTAGGAATCGGGTGTTACCTGAAGAAAACTGCATTTCACAATTGGTTTACACCCACAGACAGCTATGTTTCCATTATTTGCAATGCTTGGCTTTTATATTTCTGTTTAGTAAGGGGAATCATTTACCCATGGATTTCAGCTTATTTGATGAAACCTTACAACTGTAAATGAGATTGATAATGCAAATTCCAGACACTAAAGCTGGGAACACAATGCATCATGGCCCTCTGCGAAGGTGAGGCTATCAAGGTGCTAATTAAACTCCACTGAATGTTATAAGGTCTCAAACAACAAGCTGCTAAGATTGCAGTTATGTGTCTTCCTTAATGCAGTATTGCTGTGCTTTGCAGTTAGTGCTTCAAACCTCCCTGTGGATTTTCCTACTACCCCAAGCAGCTGATAAAATGAGGTTTGACTAAGAAACATCATCCTTGCTGCAGCTGGGAGGGAAAATTGCTAGCTTTAGCAATCTTCCCTTTAGTCGCCTGCTTTGTGCTAGACTGTATGGGGACAATTAGTTTGTTCAGCTTTTGTTCTCACTTTACATTGAGATGTTTAAAAAAAAATGTTGTACAATCTCAAAATAATCACAGTTTGCTTAGAAGCAGTGATTATCACTAAATATAAAATTCATACTGCAAGCTTTGTACTTGTATTTACTTATCAAAGCTTTCATAAGGAAAGCAAGAGTTATTAATAATTTGGCCCTCTCTTCCGTTGAGCTATTCTCAGAGGTAATGCATAATGTAAAACATGCATTCTACTGTGAGCATACTTGGATTTTTCCCTTTGCTTTGCACTATTAAAGCAATCATTTTAATGAGTCTTAGCTAACATAAAAATAATTTCTGAGGAGAATATATTTCACAGCTGGTTTCTGAATACACCAGTGATACTGTGCCTTGTTCTATCTTTTATATATATATATATCAAAGGATTCCAGTGCCCTATAAAGTGGTGAGAATGCTTTTTCTTTGTGTTGAGAAACACACAATGCAATGATAGCCATTGTCGAAGGCCCCTGCCACAATCTACCATAGCTTCGACCATCTCTGCCACTGCCCCTGCCTCAGCTTATCTGCTGTTGAAACAGTCACCCATGCTTTTGTTACCTCCAGACTCGACTATTCCAATGCTCTCCTGGCCAGCCTCCCACCTTCCATAAACTTGAGCTCATCCAAAACTCTGTATCCTAACCCACACCAAGTCCCGCTCACCTGTCACCCTTGTGCTTGCTGCCCGATATTGGCTCCCGGTCCGCCAAAGCCTTGATTTAAAAATTCTCATCATCGTGTTCAAATCCCTCCATGGCCTCGCCCCTTCCTATTTCTGTCCTGCAAGCCTCCAAGAATTCTGCGTTCTTCTAGCTCTGGCCTCTTGTGCATTCCCCACTCCCTTTGTCCCACCATTGGTGGCTGTGCTTTCAGCCAAAGAGGCCCTAAGTCCCAGAATATCCTCCCCAAACCTCTCTCTCTTCCTTTAAAACCCTCCTTAAAACCTACCTCTTTAACCAAGCTTTTAGTCAACCATCCTAATATTTTCTTCTTTGGCTCGATGTCAATTTCTGGCTGATTACGCTCCCGTGAAATGCCAGGCGACATTTTCCTACTTTAAAAGCACTATGGAAGTGTAAGTTGTTGTAGTGCAAAGGCATAATTCCCATTATGGGCACAAGAGATCATTATGATGTGCAAGTGTTCCACATCTTTTCCCTCCTGAAAAGGAGACAACCCCTTTTAATGAGTCTACTCTACACAATACTAAATATAGCAGTTTTGTTTTTATCCTCACCTTAAATCAAATTTAAACTGACCCACAGAGATTCTATTCAGCAGAAAGCATTTGATAAGCTGTCTCAAGAGGCTTATTAGAAAGATTCAGGTATAAGGTGCAATATGGAGATGCAGCAGTGCAGATAGAAAGTTGGTTGACAGACTGGAAACAAAAGATTAGGGTATTGCTAGGATTGGAGAAAAGTGTAGCTCAGGGGTCAGTACAATGTTCCCGCTAAGCTGTGCAGCCATGTGACGGTCTGGAGGACCCGCACAGGCCGCTCTTCGGCTTTTAAATAGAAGAAACCCCGTATGCGCGAAAATTTGAATGGGCCGCGCAGCCAGTTAAAGGGACCGTGCACGAAAAAAAAATTAGAGGGAACACTGGGTCAGTACTGGGTCTACTTTTGTTCTTGGTATAGATAGCTGACTTGAACTTGGGCATCGAGAGCAAAATCTTAAAACAGTGAAGAGGACTGTAAAAGATTTCAGGAAGATATGGACATGGTAGCCTATTTTTGAACCACTTTCATGTGTGAGGTGAACGTGATAACCACTACACTACAGAAACCAAGGCACAGGATTCAAAGCAGTGCAGGGAACCCCCTTAAAGTTTCAAAGCCAATGGCTCAACCTCTCCGTCTTTGCAGCTCTACAGACAGTTTAACAGAATGGGCAGACAGATGGCCAATGCAATTTAACGTGGATAAGTGTGAGGTGATACATTTTTGGAGGAAAAACAAGGAATGGAAGCATACACTCAATGAAAAGATATTGAAGGGTCTGGAGGAACAAAGAGACTGAGGGGTTCAAATACATAACTCCCTGAAAGTATATGCAGGTAGATAAAGCCATAAAAAACAACAGCATTTTGGGTTTTATAAATAAGGGCAAATAAAGAGATGATTTTTTTTTTTACAAAACATTGGTTAGGCTGCAGGTAGAGGAAATGAGTGCAGTTTTGTGTACCCTTTGTAGAAAAGACATTGAAGCCATAGCAAGTGTACAGCGCAGATTTGCCAGGATGATGCCACGGATGAGAAACTATAATTATGAGGGAGACTTGAAATACTGGTGCTATTACCACTGGAGAAGAGAACACGAAGAGGAGATTCAATAGATGTTTTAAAAATTATGAAGAGATTTTCATCAATTTCAAACTGTCATCGAAAATGAGGAGGGGTTAGGAAAAATGTCCTTCGGCAATAAGTAGAGGTTGTTGGTGCATGCAATGCTTTACCACAGAGGGTAGTTGAGGCAGAGACAATTGCATCTTTAAGGAAAAATTGGGTTATGAGGAGAAAGCAGGACAGTGGGATTTAGTTTGGATTATTTTCGCAAAGACCTGCTACAGATACAATGGACAAAATGGCCTCATTCTATGCTGTAAGCATTTATGGTGCTATGGATCACTGGGTGCTGCTGGATAGAAATCAGTTATGTGAACCCCAGACAATTTTCCCATCCCTAGCTTGAGGATGCTGGAGTCAACTATAGTTGACTGTAATCTCCCTGGCATAAATTGTCAGTCTCAGCACTTAGATCTTCCTGGTCTGTATAGCTCAGTACCACACTGCATTTACCCAGTGAGCTTTCAGGGTTTCCATTAATAATGATTCTACTGTTAATAATTCTATTAGGAAGGACATCTCCATTAAAGAAGAACCACAAGAAGGTATAAGCTGGTACTGGCAACTGATTGGTACCAAGCTTTTCTTACCTTCATTTTTAATTTAAAAAAATAAAAATGTCTGGGGTAGTAATATCAAAAAGCTGCAAATATTGGAAATTTAAAACAAAGTCAGAAAATGCTGGAAACACAACTCAGTCACTATGCACAGAGGGAACAGACAAATTGACTTGTGGGCTGTGCCCTTCTTCAGAACCAGAAAATGAAAAGTGAGCAGGCACTAGAATCAGAAAGAAAAGGGAAGGGGGAAATATAGAGAGAAAATATTGGTGGAATGATCTTTTGAAATGTTTAAAAAAAACACAGGAGATTATTAGGTGACTGAGATGATCTTTGCGTCAGGCAATGGAAAGGACTAAAGAAATAAAAGACATTCGAGAAACAATGATCGTGTAAAAGCACTGGCTTAGTTCTTTAGGCATTCTTTGTTTCTATAATGCCTTTAGTTTTTTTAAACATACCAGCTTTCAGGTACAGTGCACCACTGACTAATTATAGTCATTTGAGCAACGACCAAACAACTGTACAGCTTACCTAACCAGGAAGAGCTATTGTTGCATCAATGTGAAAATAGTATACAAACCTCACAAAAACAGTAATGCACAATTCACAATTCCAAAGAAGTCTGCACGATGTTTTCATTCTGAGGTAATCATCCATAATACACTTCTTGGACGGAGAAGGAAGGCAGGAATGGATGACATGATGCAACCATGGCTAATTACATCTCTTTACAACTCCTGTACCCCAACAGAGAACTGTTGCAGCTGGCCACGTGTTTGAACCAGGACCCCAAATAACCATGGCTTTTTTTCATACCATCTAGAAGATTTTGTCAAAGAATAACAAAAACAATACAAAAGATACTTTGGAACACAATTGCTACAATGTGCTTATTCCCATCAGGGTGCGATCTAGTGTTCAGTTAACAACATGCAAGTACCATACCTTATCAGTTTGCACCCATGATCTTCTAATTACATAGGGGGAAAAATTAGGTCGCGCCCCGTTTGGGGCGCAAATATCGTCTGGACGCAAAAATTAGCGCCTGGCACTAATTATCGCCACTGACTGGAAACTTCACTTTTACCGCCCCGGGAGGTGAGTGGAGCGCTAAATCAGGCGCTGCACACCTGTCTTAAGGCGCAAAGGCCGAGCAGTGAGGCGCTAACTCAGTGCGCGAGCGCAGCGCAGGTGCTGCCAGTTAGCGAGGGAACACAGACACACTGGCGCCGGCCAGTTCTTAAAGGGTGGGGGGGCCAACTTGCTCCCCAGCCACACCCTGCTCATTGCAGCCTTGAATCTCGGCCTGGAGAGACCTGTGAATCCATTTTGCAGCCAAGGATGGAGAGGGTGAGAGAATGAGCTCAGCGCTTCACCGAGCGGGCCTTGGATGCTCTGGTTGGCGCGGTGGAGCGCAGAAGATCTATACTCTTCCCTGAGAGTGGCAGGAGGCCTTTGCCACGCGAGTACAGAAGAGTGTGGAGGGAGGTGGCTCAGAGCGTCTCCTCCAGGAGCATGGTGCCCAGGACCCATGTTCAATGCCGCAAAAAGTTCAACGACCTCACTCGGGTCGTCAGGGTGAGTGGCTTTTTCTCAATACCTCTCCATCCCTCCATCTCAACCTCACTCTATGGCCAGAGGGTCTTAAAACCCCAATGCACAACACTCATCCAACACCTATGGCCCTTTCATGAAACACACACACACATTCCACACTTTGCATACAGTAAGGGCTATTCACCTATAGGAGGCACATCAGGCAAGACCATGGCTGTATACAGTAAGGGCTATTCACCTATGGGAGGCACATCAGGCAAGACCATGGCTGTATACAGTAAGGGCTATTCACCTATGGGAGGCACATCAGGCAAGACCATGGCTGTATACAGTAAGGGCTATTCACCTATGGGAGGCACATCAGGCAAGACCATGGCTGTATATTTACTCAGATGCTGTCCTTTTTCTTGCAGGCCAAGCTATCTCATGATAGGAGACAGCAGCAACGGACAGGTGGAGGGCGGCCTCAGCTGCAACCCCTCAGCGATCTTGAGGAGCGCGTCCACAGGATTGTGGCAAGCCGGGTGATCGGTCCCGTCGCCACTGGAGACGCCGACCCCGTTCTGGACAGCAATGGTAAGGTCATCACCTTTTTGTCCTCTGTCCTTCCACTTGTCCCTCACAACACCAGCCTTTGACACTTTCAATCCAACTTGCTAACTCGCTGCACTTATTCCTCCCTTACTGCCACCCTGTCCTCACGCTAAAGCCACTCTTGTACCTCCGTGCTTTCAGATGGTGATTCACCAGCTGAGGAGACGGGCCCTGAAGCTGCCAGTGGGAGTGAAGCTGCAGCCGAGGAGGAAGAGGAAGCCGGAGCATCAGTGCCACCCTCTCCCGAGGAAGCCCATGCCCACACTGGGAACACGCCTTCCCTGGAGGGGAGCAGGGGGGAAGGGTCTGATGAGGGTGAAGCTCCAGGACCCAGCGGGCTGCAGCAACGCCATGGGGGTAGGGAAGAACGGGGGCCTTCTCCCCAGAGGGAGAGTATGCCAGCGACTCCTACTGCAATGGACGCAGAGGAGGAGCGGCTGATCGCAGAAATGAACACCCAGGCGGTGGGCATGCACACTGAGCTCATGGGTGCAGTGGGAAGGGTGCCCGAATGCATTGAGTCACTGGCAAGGAGTGTGGAGCACTTCGCTGTAGCACAGGCGGATGCCACACTAAAGCTTAGTGCTGCAATTCAGTCACTGACTGCCGTGATCCCATCTCTGACTGCTCTCATGCAGACTCAGATTGAGGCCACGCAAGCACTGACTGCTGCCAACCTCGATGGTTCGTTCACATGTCCCCGGGGCTCTCACCGCGCCGCAGCAGGCCAGCAATCTGTGCTCCAGCAGATTGCTCCGGATGCTGAAGTGCTGCCCCGTGGGAGTGCCAGTGTGTCGGTCGAGCAGGGAGTTGCTGTCCTCTCTCACGATGACAGCATTCCTGCTGCCAACACTGTCACTTCTCCACTGCACTTGCCACCGCCTGTAGGACAGACTGCTGCCGCCCATGCAGAGTTGGTGCAGTCTGCAGCCGGGCCCTCCAGGCCCAGAACTGGTCGAGGCCGTCCTTCAGGGGCATCTGCAGTGTCAGGGTCTGACAATCAGCAGCCTTCCACCAGCCTTGCTGCAGCCACTGAGGTCCCATTACGGAGGAGCAGTAGGGTTAGAAGGGGGGAAGTGCGCAAGGGAAGGAGATCACCCTCGAAGGGCAAAAAGTAGGAGGTGTGACAAAATGCTGGTCATTTTTTTATTAAAGGCCGAGGTTCGTGGTCCAACTTTTGTCTAGTGTTTTGGACATTATCTCCAGGTTGTGAGAACCAGTTATGTTAATGACTGTTTTTTTGTGTTTATTTCTATGAGTTTGTCATGAGGAAATGACACACACAGAGTTTGTAAAATAAATAAGTTTTTGTATTCAAAATATACATGTTTGGTGTTTGGAATCATTGGTGCCTTGGCCGGCTTAGGGGTTGCGTGCTGGGTTCATTGATGTTGTTAGCAATGGCAGAAGCCATTTCCACAGCAGGGGCCCTAGAAGCGGCTTGCTATCAGCCGTTGACGGACGGCACTTGCAGTTTCACCATTGTGGGCCGCCCTCCCGCCTTGGTGCTGCTGATGATCATCCTCCTCGTCCTCTTCCTCCTCTTCCTCCTCCTCCTCTGGTGGCGCTCCAAGGCCTGGTGGCATTGGCTGGGTCCTGACGATTGCCATGTTATGCAACATGCAGCACACAACTACGAAGTTGGATACTCGCTCAGGCGAGTACTGCAGGGCTCCTCCAGAATGGTCGAGACAGCGGAACCGTTGCTTCAGCACGTCGATTGTGCGCTCAATGATGTTCCTGGTAGCTTGATGGCTCTCGTTGTACCGCAGCTCAGCAGGGGTGTTGGGCGTACGGAGCGGTGTCATCAGCCAGGTGCTCAATGGATACCCGTTGTCCCCGAGAAGCCAACCAACTGGCTGATGCGGTGCCTTGAAAAGTTCTGCCACAGTAGTCTGGCGCAGGATGAAAGCATCGTGGCAGCTGCCAGGATAGTGGGCATTGACAGCGAGTATCAGCTGTCTGTGGTCACAGACCAACTGAACATTCAAGGAATGGAACCCCTTTCTGTTCCGGAAATCCTCGGCATGCTCATGTGGAGCACGCAAAGCCACATGCGTGCAGTCAATGGCGCCCTGCACCATGGGGAAGCCCGCTATCCTCGCAAAGCCCAGAGCGCGGTCACGCTGCTTGTCTAGGGTCATGGGGAAAGAGATGAACTCTCGTCTCCTTTTAAAGAGGGCATTTGTGACCTGCCGGATGCAGCAATGCACCGCGAACTGGGAGATATTGGCGAGGTCCCCAGCAGCAGCTTGAAATGAGCCAGTAGCATAGAAGTTGAGAGCCACTGTGACCTTCACTGCCACCGACAGAGATGTCCTGGACCTCAGTTGAGGCTGCAGATCTGGCTGCAGCAGGTGGCAGAGCTCAGTGACCACCTCCTTGCTGAATCGCAGCCTTCGCAAACACAGCTCCTCAGACATATGAATGTAGGAGAGCTGTTCACGATATACCCTGGGAGGGTAAGCTCTCCTGTACAGACGCCTGTTGGCCCTCCTCCGTCTGGCCATCATTGCCACTCTCTCTCTGCGTCTCTGTGTCCTCCGATTCAGCTGGAGCAGGACGACGCCCCCCATTCAGTGCAGCCCCCATAGTCTCTTTGCAAGCAAAGTTATGAAGGACAGCAACCAAAGTACCAGCGAAGTTAGGATCAGTAGGCAAAACTACCTCACAAAGCGTTGACTCAATGCAGAAGTCTCTCTTTCTCTCTCTCCGAATCTCTCTCTCTCTCTCAGAACGAGTGGTGCAAAAATGTCAACCACAGAAAAAGACAGGAAGAGGCCCCCTTTAAATAGCGCCCCCCCAGCCCCACAGCGATTGATAGCGTTCCAGTCTTCCGGTCGTTGGATGTGCCAGGCGGAAAGGCAGGGGGCGCCACTCAATTTCCGCTCCGGGGCGCCACAAGGGCGTTGCACCATGGAATGACGTCACAATCTGCACGCGCAGGTGGTCGCGGCGGTAAAGTTTAGCGCCGCCGCACAATGTCTAGTTAAGTGCCCGAGTGGCGCAAACATCGCTGCACCCGGGCGCTAGCAGCTTTGCGCCCCATTAGTGCCCTCTTAAGGCGCTAACGGGAGGCGCAACCAACTGAATTTTTCCCCCATAGAATTACATAAAATGTACAGCACAGAAACAGGCCATTCAGCCCAACTGGTCCATGGTTTTATTGTCCAAGGAGTATGTGGCCTCCCTATTCTTTGTACCAAAATGCACCACCTCACACTTATCTATATTGAAATTCATTTGCCAATCACATGCCCATTCTGCAAGTTTATGTATGCCATCCTGTATTTTTGTTGCAGTCTTCCTCAATATTAACTATACCCCTAATTTGGTCTCATCCACAAATTTTGAAATTGTACTTCCGATTCCCAAGTCCAAATCATTTATGTAAATGATCAACAACAGCACCAATCCTTGTGGAACACTACTTCCCACCTTTTGTGAGTCTGAGCAACTACCCTTAACCCCAACTCTCTGTTTTGTAGTTGGCTTGCTATCCATTCTGCTACTTGTCCCCTGACTCTACATGCACTGACCTTAGTCATGAGTCTACTATAGAATCATAGAAAGTTACAGCACGGAAGGAGGCCATTTCGGCCCATCGTGTCTGCGCCGGCCAACAAAGAGCTATCCAGCCTAATCCCACTTCCCAGCTCTTGGTCCGTAGCCCTGCAGGTTAGAGCATCCCAAGTGCACATCCAAGTACTTTTTAAATGTGGTTCGGGTTCCTGCCTCTACCACCCTTTCAGGCAGTGAGTTCCAGACCCTCACAACCCTCTGGGTGAAGAAATTTCCCCTCAAATCCCCTCTAAACCTTCCCCCAATTACTTTAAATCTGTGCCCCCTGGTTTTTGCCCCTCTGCTAAGGGAAATAGGTCCTTTCTATCCACTTTATCTATGCCCCTCATAATTTTATACACCTCAATAAGGTCTCCCCTCAGCCTCCTCTGTTCCAAGGAAAACAGACCCAGCCTATCCAGTCTTTCCTCATAGCTAAGATTCTCTACTCCCGGCAACATCCTTGTAAATCTCCTCTGTACCCTCTCTAGTGCAATCACATCTTTCCTGTAATGTGGTGACCAGAACTGCATGTAGTACTCTAGCTGAGACCTAACTAGTGTTTTATACAGTTGAAGCATAACCCCCCTGCTCTTGTATTCTATGCCACGGCTAATAAAGGCAAGCATTCCGTATGCCTTCTTAACCACCTTATCTACCTGGCCTGCTACCTTCAGGGATCTGTGGACATGCACTCCAAGGTCCCTTTGTTCCTCTACACTACTCAGTGTCCTACCATTTAATGTGTAATCCCTTTCCTTGTTAGCCCTCCCCAAATGCATTACCTCACACTTCTCCGGATTGAATTCCATTTGCCACTGTTCTGCCCACCTGACCAATTTATTGATATCTTCCTGCAGTCTACAGCTTCCTTCTTCAGTATCAACCACACAGCCGATTTTAGTATCATCTGCAAACTTCTAAATCATACCCCCTATATTCAAGTCTAGATCATTGATATATACCACAAAAAGCAAGGGACCTAGTACTGAGCCCTGCGGAACCCCACTGGAAACAGCCTTCCAGTCACAAAAACACCCATCAACCATTACCCTCTGCTTCCTGTCTCCGAGCCAGTTTTGAATCCAACTTGACACTTTGCCCTGGATCCCATGGGCTTTTAACTTTGTGAGCAGTCTGCCATGTGGAACCTTATCAAAAGCCTTGCTGAAGTTCATATACACTACATCAAACGCACTACCCTCATCTACCCTTCTTGTTACCTCCTCAAAAAATTCAATCAAGTTTGTCAGACACGACCTTCCCTTAACAAATCCGTGCTGACTATCCTTGATTAATCCGTGTCGACTATTCTTGATTAATCCGTGTCTTTCTAAATGTAGATTTATCCTGTCCTTCAAAATTCTTTCCAATAATTTTCCCACCACCGAGGTTAGGCTGACTGGCCTGTAATTACTCGGTCTATCCTTTTCTCCCTTTTTAAACAAGGGTACAACATTAGCAGTCCTCCAGTCTTCCAGCACCACACCTGAAGCCAGAGGGGATTGAAAAATGATGGTCAGGGCCTCTGCTATTTCCTCTTTTGCTTCGCTTAACAGCCTGGGATACATTTCATCCAGGCCTGGGGATTTATCCACTTTTAAAGCTGCTAAACCCCTTAATACTTCCTCTCTCACTATGTTTATTTCATCTAATATTTCACACACATCCCCCCTGATAGCAATGTCTGCTTCGCCCCTCTCCTTTGTGAAAACAGACGCAAAGTATTCATTAAGAACCCTACCGACGTCTCCCGCCTCCACACACAGATTACTCTCATGATCTCGAATAGGCCCTACCCTTTCTTTAGTTATCCTCTTACTCTTAATATATTTATAAAACATCTTTGGGTTTTCCTTGATTTTACTTGCCAAGAATTTTTCATGCTCTCTCTTTGGTTTCCTAATATCCTTTTTAATTGCACCCCTGCACTTTCTGTACTCCTCTAAAGATTCTGGAGTATTTAGCCCTCGGTATCTGTCATACGCCTCCCTTTTTTTCTTTATCCTACCCTGTATGTCTCTAGACATCCAGGGGGCTCTAGATTTGTGAGTCCCACCGTTTTTCTTTAAGGGCACATATTTGGTCTGAACCCTCTGGATCTCCTCCTTGAATGCCTCCCACTGCTCTGACACTGATTTACCTTCAAGTAGCTGTTTCCAGTCCACTATGGCTAAATCCCCTCTGAGCTTAGCAAAATTAGCTTTTCCCCAATTTAGAATTTTTATTCCTGGTCTATCCTTGTCCTTTTCCATAACTACCTTAAATCTAACAGAATTATGGTCACTAACACCAAAATGCTCCCCCACTGATACGCCTTCTACCTGCCCAGCTTCATTCCCTTAAACTAAGTCCAGAACCGCCCCCTCCCTTGTTGGGCTTGCTACATAGTGGCTAAAAATGTTCTCCTGGGTGCATTTTAGGAATTCCGCACCCTCTATACCCTTCACACTAATTTTATCCCAGTTAATATTGGGGTAGTTGAAATCCCCTACTATTACTGCCCAATAGTTTTTGCACTTCTCAGAAATGTGTCTACATATTTGTTCTTCTATCTCCCTCTCACTGTTTGGGGGTCTGTAGTACACTCCCAGCAGTGTGATCGCCCCTTTTTTGTTTTTCAATTCGACCCATATGGCCTCGTTTGATGATCCCTCCAACATATCATCCCTCCTCACAGCTGTAATAGTTTCTTTAATCAATACCGTGACCCCCCCTCCCTTTTTACCTCCCTCTCTATCCCATCTGAAAATCCTGTAACCAGGAATGTTGAGCTGCCATACCTGCCCCTCTTTCAGCCAAGTCTGTGTAATAGCTATAATATCATAGTCCTAAGTATCTACCTGTGCCCTCAGCTCATCTGCCTTGTTCGCTATACTCCTTGCATTGAAGTATATACCATTTAGTACAGGCAAACCTCCTTATTGACTATTATCTAGCCCTTGATTCCTCTGTCATTCCAATTTACTTTCTACATTTTTGTTTTCCAATTCCAGTTTTTCTTCCCTCCCTATTGACTCTATACTTAGGTTCCCATCCCCCTGCCAAGCTAGTTTAAATCCTCCCCAACAGCACTAGCAAACCCTCCTGCGAGGATATTTGTCCCGTTCCCGTTGAGGTGCAACCTGTCTGGCTTGTAGAGGTCCCACCTCCCCCAGAAACGGTTCCAATTCTTCAGGAATCTAAAGCCCTCCCTCCTACACCATCTCTCCAGCCATGCATTCATCTGCTCTATCTTCCTATTTCTGTACTCACTAGCACGTGGCACTGGTAGTAATCCGGAGATTACTACCTTTGAGGTCCTGCTTTTTAACCTCTTCCCTACCTCTCTAATCTCTGCCTGCAGGACCTCATCCCTCTTCCTACCTATGTCGTTGGTACCGATATGGACCACGACCTCTGGCTGTTCACCCTCCCCTCTCAGAATGCCCTGCAGCCATTCAGTGACATCCATGACCCTGGAACCAGGGAGGCAACATACCATCCTGGAGTCACGTCTGCGGCCGCAGAAACGCCTGTCTGCTCCCCTAACTATTGAATCCCCTATCACTATTGCTCTCCCTCTCCTCTTCCCCCCTGCCTGTGCAGCTGAGCCTTCCATGGTGCTGTGGACTTGGCTCTATGTGGTACCTTATCGTGATTAAGAGGGGAGCATGCTATCACTGAACCAAATTAATGCTTTATACAATTTAAGAAAGGCACACAGCCTAATGGACCTCCACCCTCTATTAGCTGGCCCCTCATTAACCACTACCATCAGTCCTATGCCTTTATCACTAGCGTCTGTTGCCACATTCTGTGCTTCCTCCTCAGATAGTTAGCCATTTGTGTCAGTAGCAGACGGAATATTAATGCAGAGCACAAAAAGCACAGAACATTCTGGATTTAAACACTAAAGGACAGTGCTGATATTTATTACATATTGACTTGATTAGATTTTTACTGCTTTACATTACTTTCGCCTTTAGATATCTCCAAGTCATACAGCAATCATTGACCTTGAGTCCAGGCTGGTGACTTGACCCTAAAATTCTATCCATATTGCAACTGAGTGGCTTTCTGAAGATGCACTGGAATAACAGGAGTTCAATTGCCATGTGAGTTTACAGTTCTCCCTATTGGAGGATGCCTCGCTTCTCTTCAGTGCCTCTTGCTGAAGGAACAGTGAAAATGATGATCTTATTGCATGGAGAACCATGGGTTGTTCCAGGTCATGTCACTCCATGCTGCAACGCTTGCATATAGGGCTGCACTTTACCAACGTGCCACTCCCTGGACAACTTTATTTAAAAATTAATTAAGCGGTGCCACAGATTCGAGCTTGTGTACTGCTCTCCCGTACACTTTGTGTTTGCACTAAAGGCACCTCCCAGTAAATGTTTTGGAGATAAAAATTGAAATAAAATCATCCAGAAGGGCACACAAGAACCCAATGTACTACTCATCTAATCAGACCACTTCTTCCACAATGCTATGGAACTGGTGGTGGCACTAGGAAGAAGCAATGGCCATATGTGGAAGAAGTATCTTTATCTCAGGTGCTGAGTTAACTCCATTAGCTGGAGTTAAAATATATTTACTCCTTAGTTCCAGGGTAAAACCAGTGCCCTATATCTTATGTATCACATGGAAAACAAATACATTTGTGATCTGTTTCAATCCCTATGGCTAAACCTTAATTATTACACATCAACTCTTAGCAGTGATATGGTGTCACATCATAACAATAGGTCTAGCCAGTGTAGAGATTCACATATCTCTGGTAAACAGGATCGAGTGCAAACCAATATGGTGGGTATATTGTATTTAATCGGAGTTTAGGATGGAATATAACACACTAGTAATACAGCAAAACATATGACCGTGACAAACAGCTAGTACCGGACCCGATCGGACAGACGGCTGGTGTACGTGAACAGTTCTCTGACTTGTGGCCTCTCTTCCTTTCGTCTGACTGGTGAGCAAGGCCTAACCTTGTCCCATTTTGATGTGGAGGCCCAAGCCAGAGCTGTCGCACTTTAGCCAGTTGTTATCTCACTTTCATCTAGCAAACGGCCCATCCTAAGATGGATACCTTAACCTCCTCAAATTCCTTTCATTCTATGTCTTTCAACTAACTATCTTTTAATTATCTTCGCAAGCAGTTCTGCGAAACAAACTCCAAATTCTATCTGTAGAGATTATAATATGGTTATTAGTAATAATGGAAGAAACATAGGATGGGCCTTCATTGGCCAAATTAAAGATACATTAACAAAGTCAAAACCCTAACTTACAACCAACAGACAGCTAGCCTGGCAGGGCGAGGCCATGCTATGGGCCCATGTGTGGGATGTTTATGCCTCACCTAATCTAACTAATTAAAAAGACTGTCTCAAATTCTAATGCAAGTTTTCCAGGAAAACAAAACTTATGCATTAACCCCTTACTTGTCTCGAGCAGAAACATACAATCATTTAAACACAGTATTATTCGCGTAGCCATATACATTTTTAGACACTCCTAGTTTCTAACACCAGTGAACACCTGAAATAGCACTTTAGTAAATTTATTAGTTTTTCTATATTCTAACTTATTTGAACCTCCAAATCTACTGCAGCAGTTAAAACAACTTTATTCTCAGAGACCCACACTACCTTTAAATTACCAAGTGGAACAGTCTAGCCTGCATCCCTTTAAATATGTCTAGCCACAGTAAAAGCTGTTTCCTTGGCAACCACGAAGCACATGAAAAAGAATTACTACAAAGCATGAATTCCCAGAGCAGAAAGAAAACCATCTTGCAATATTTAAGACCCCTTAGTATCAGTTTGGATTAAGCCTGAAATCTGCTCATGAAAACCCAACAAGATACATCCATTCAGTGTATGTGAAATTTATAAAACACCAAAGAAGACAGCTATCCATCTTAACCCATGTCAAAAACATTTAAAAAAATAGTTTTTATAATCATGCAAAAGTGCTAAGCTCAAATTTTACCAATTCATGTCATTTTCAATTAATAATAATTATTGTTATTAATAATTTTTCAATAGCCGATTGCATTTTTCCTTTCATTAGGAGTCCAAGACAATGCCTGTTTACTGTCATTGTTGGTACGGTAACACCCAATAGATAAATAATCCAGCTTGTCACATGACATTCAAACATTTCAAAGTTGGCACTCATGATTACTACAGTCCGATCCTAAGATTGGCATTATTAGTCGATCAAAACGTCACACTGCAGCACATACTCAGCACACTGCAGTGATTACAGTTTAAACGCCTGCATAATTTCTACTCTCTATTTTTCATGCATCTAATCTGATTCCGGGAAAGCAAAAAAACAAGAGATTTATAGGTAACTTAAAAGGCATCACAAACGCTCCTGGTAATGAAATGTTATCAGCATTCAACTTTACATTTTTGTTCACAAGCACAGTCCCGTTGATAAAAAGATACATGCACTACACGCCATTTACTACCACACAATAACGCTGGTAATTGAATGGTAAGCTCGCATATGTCAAAGACACTCTTGCAAACAACTCTTCGTAGAGATACAGCCTGCAACTGCCACTTTCCTTCAGCCAGAACATTTTTTCCCTGTCAAGCTTTTATGTGCTTTATTGATGGGGGATGAGGATGCTACCCCTTGCACAACTAAACACCACAAAATTAAGAGGATTAATAAATTCATAACGGCAATAGGTGGGTTAATACAAGCTGCAGGCTTCTCATGCATGTAAACAGCACTTCTTCCGACAATCAAGAAATGACTTTGCCTGAATTTTTGACATTCAGTCCCTTAACCACTCGAGGTATTGGCACCGTATCTGTCATCAGAACATGGTTGCCACTGTCTAAAAGATTAATGTAGGTCAGATTCACTTCCATGCATAACCTTTAGACAAACATGCCATGTTAATCTCTGCAATGCTCAAACGTGCAGCTGAGTAGCGTGCACGGTGCAGTGGCAAGGTTGTGCTCTGCAATGACTGTGATGGAAAGAGCTACCTGAAAGGTTTCACAGTGCCATTTCATTTCCATGCTGCTCTGTCCTGTCTGGCTACCAAGTGACCGCTGCGTGCATAAAGCTTTCTTTAATTCTTAATGTAAATCCTTGAAAATTTAGTCCATCCTCTGAAATCAATACTTCTGACAGGAAGCTCCCTGACTCAGTGGGAGATCAAAATGATAAATTGCCTCCGCATCAGCCTGGCCTATCAGTGCCCTGCACACAGATGGGTGAGGGAAGACACAAAGCAGCTTCATCAGTCACGTGTCATCCAATGGCCAATGTTTGTCAGAGGCTGCTGCAGGAAGGACTGCAGCAGTTTGTTCTGCAGATGAGATGTATTGTACATCACCGTCAACTGATCCCCTGACAAACCCTTGGCACAAGACTTGGAATTTTGAAGTCAAAACTCGGAAGGGGAAAAAGCCATATTCAGCAGTCAAAAAAAAAATGAAAACAAGAAACGCACAATTTATTCCTATGTAATCATTGCCACGAAAAACTATAACCAAGTGAGTACAATTTAAACAAATGTAGTCCAGTAAAGCACAAGACTTCCCTATAGCTCCTGTTTAATCTAAAATTGTTATAAAGTGAAAACCTCATGCCAAAGCCAGTCAGATAAAACAGAAAATGATGATTAAAGTATTGCCTTCACGGGGTTCTGTGAGATAATGAACATAATTGAACATATAAATTATAAAAGGGCGGAAAGTACTAATATGAGAACTGCTGCAGTGCACTCGAAACATAACAAAGACAAACAGATAAATGGATCCAAGACAAAAGCGTACACTTTAAAATAATTTTATGCTGTGTCTTGCTTTTCTATCACATATGAGCCAAAGCACTGTGTAATATATCTGGGGACAAAACACTACCAGGAATGCAGTCCAGTTAATCAACCAGCACACTTTTTTATTGACAATTTACTAAAAACTAAACGAAAAACATGACTTGTGTCTGTGTTGGACAGATTCTGAAGGGTTGCAGTTATTCAGGTTTTGTCTGCTTGTAGAAGTGAAGGAGACCTCTAAAATGGAGACCAATTCAGTTGCAAAAATGTTAAATAGCAACTTAAGGTGACACCACATCTGGAAAAACAATCTGGATACCCAGTAATATAGGTGACAGCATTGGTCAGGAGACCCAATTTTCAAAAGGAGTGCTGTGTAAACATTACTGCGCAGTTCTGGAAATGCAATGTTGAACATTTTTTCCACTTATCTAGAAGAATAAAGCACACACACCGTTATAAGATATATCCCACCTCAATGACTACCTCAGATCCACTATTAACACAGCTCCGTCACAAGCAACAAACAAATAACAGCACTTGTATCTGAAGCAAACGTACTTTACATTAGGGAAAACAAAACAAAAAGGGTGCTCCAAGCACAAACTCTGCCATCTTGGCACTGTGCCAGCCAAGGCAGCTGGCACAGTGTGCTCACATGCTTGTCGACTAAGCCCAGTTTCCACAACGGCCCTCAGTACAGAGACACAAAGAGGGGAGGCTCAGTACCACATCTTGTACATAGACCTGAGTGATCACAGAGGCCGACAGGACTTGCTATTCGATGACGGGCCATATTTTTTAAAATGTTGAAACATTTTCAAAAATGGAAAATCATGGCCAGCAAAAATACCTGACTCATGTTAGAATTTTTATAAGTTAATATGCACATACCTGAAGCCTATTTAATCATCATCACACTCGTTAGTTGTGTGTAATAATGCAAATAGTGCATTTGTGTGCTACTTGCGCCATTTTTATTATCAGAACTGTCAACATAGGGCAAATGTGAGATTTTCTGCTGCAAGCCATATACTTACTTACACCAAAAACATAAACATAGCTAAAAGCAGTCAGTTGTGTCTACCACATGGATTACAGGGAATGGCCAAATGAGATTAATGCATTGCTTTTCTTTACTCTCAGCCCATTACCTTGTCTATCAGCTTTTTTCTCCCTTTCTCCAGACTTTTCCCAGAGCTTGCCTTGCTGTGGGCCTTTCTTGCTTTCTCTTTCCAGGATGCTGCTATAAATTCACTTTTACAAGGATTTCTTGCTCTTTTGAGGCTAGGGTTAATGTACACCATTGAGCCAGAATTGCGCTTCACACTGCATTTGGTTTTGCTCAACATGGAATTAGGTGCTGCTGATACTGGATGCTCGAAATGGAAAGGTGTTCAATTCCCTGCACTGAATTCATTGACCTTGCTACATACATAATAATGCCGATTAAGCGCCCTATTTTATTACACTGCTAGCACAGCACAACCATTACTTTTCATCTCTGGGACGCCCAACATTGCAACACAAATCAACTGAGTTCAATGTGTCCTCACGAGCTGTGTAAAGGACTTCAGGTCTGAGATATGCATCTTAGCACCATCACACAATATTGCATCAGTAGATACAGAATAATTATTCTTTTATTCTATTAGATGAGATAATTCCATTCACAGCACTTAGCCTACCTTTGTTTCCACACCTCCTCCCCAAGTATTTGACTTGGGCTAAATAAACAGCATTGTGAAGTAACTTCTGATCACATAACTAACCCTTTGAAAGCTGAATTTAATTTGTACCTTAGTGCACTGAAAAATGGTTACACATAATTTAAAACTTCACAAATTATTGTACAATTTGTGACGATTAGGATAAACAACAGCAAGGCTAGGACTGAATTTTATTACTGCGTGGTGGATCAGCATTGAAAGTGTGCCATTTTGTTACCAGTCAGTTTGTGCATTTAACATCAGTGCACTAGAATTTCAAATATTCATCAAAAGGTAAGTAGATTTGCAAATTCAGCCATTTTCTCATACGGTACTCTCTTTCTTAATACAAAGCATGAAGAAAGGCCCTTATATATTATTGATGCATTGGGGTATGATATGAATTAGTTTAAGTACAGGGAAAAACATTTCTTTTAATAATAAAACATGCATACCCTCAATACTCCATTGTGCACTGTAATCTGTGTAATCAGTAACAATGTGCAGCTCTACATTGTGTTTCATCTCCTGATGCTCGGAAACCCATCTAGTTCACATTACAGAGTAGATTTCAAAGCACTAGCATTGACACCAAAATAAATGCACACACAAATTTGTACTTGCAGATTTCTTGAAAAGATCGGATTGCAACTTTAATTTTCTGACATAAGAACATAATAAATAGGAGCAGGAGTTGGCATTTAAACCCTTTGAGCCTGCTCTGCCATTCAATAAGATCATGGTTTATCTTCTACCTCAGCTCCACTTTCCCGCCCTATCCCCATATCCCTTGATTTCCTTAGTATCCAAAAATCTATCGATCTCTGTCTTGAATATACTCAATTACTGAGCATTCACAGCCTTCTAGGGTAGAGAATTCCAAAGATTCATAACCCTTTGAGTGAAAAAATGTCTCCTCATCTCAGTCCTAAATGATCAACCCCTTATTCTGAGACTGTGACCCAGTGTTCTAGATTCCCCAGCCAGGGGAAACATCCTCCCAGCATCTACCCTGTCAAGCCCCCAAAGAATTTTATATGTTTCAGTGAGATCACCTCTCATTCTTCTAAACACTAGGGAATATAGACCTAGTCTACTCTGACCCCCTGATCCTTCCCTGATATTGGGGAAAGGTCCACCCAGACCAGAAGTGCACTGTGGACACATACAAGTCTGCTGAGAACTCAACTGGCCCTCAGCTAGAAATGTCACTGGTTGCCAGGAGCAAGTGTTTATGTTTGTTGTCGACAACGCAGGGAAAAGCCATCTTTTAAGGTGGAGCTCTGTGCCACCTTATTTATAGTACAACACTGCTGATGAAGTTAGGTTGTCTCTGGTGGCAGTGGTGTAATATAACTATGGTATGAAGGACCGTCAGCAGTACCTGAATGCTAGGATCATATCAATTTCACCTCCTCCTCAGACCACTATAAAAGAGATGCATCATCACAAATGGGGAGACAGAATAACACTACAAATTTGGGCTCTATGAAATACATTCTTATTATGATACCAAGTGAGTAAAATACAACCCATTGTTAGCAGTGCTATTCACTTAAAATTATGCACTGGAACATTTATTGGTTCTCTGATATAAAAGGTTGCCATGGCTACTAAAGGTCAAGCATCGAGTGTCACCATCAGAATCCAACATCAGATTTAAAAATTCTACAAAGAATTGACTAGAAAATTAACTTTTTGTTTTATTTAGTTTACAGCTTTTTTTAGTCGAAGCATCCAGCATAAATGATACCATCAGGGGAACTGGTTGAGAGAAGTGACTGAGTTTGATGACACTATGGAAGCTAAACATCAGGTCAAATTCCTTCTCCTTCCTCAACCACGCTACCTTAGCATCTGTTTCAGTGGAACTGGTGTGCAAAAATGTGTTCCCAGTTCTGGGAAACAGAAAGTGTAGCAATGATGAGGGCAAAAGGAATGCTTTTTCCCACCCTGCTTAATCTTTTCTTTCTTGGAAATTTTTGTCCACCTTATGTAACTGGATTTAGATCTTCAGCAGGCCAATTGAGTGCTTGCACGACAGTGGGAAGATGATTTTAACTTTTTGTTCATATTTTGTCTCAAGTCTTCCTTTTTATGCTGAAGAATTGAAATGCAAAAATAATGGTCTTACTCAGTTGGCCCTCAGCTAGATCAAATGGCAATTACAAGAGGCAGAAGTTTGTGTTTGCTTTCGGCAGCACAGGAAAATGCCACCTTCTAAAGTGATACCCAGGGTGCGATCTTGCCAGCCCTGGGAAGGCGGGACTGCCGGGAAAATGGCAGAATCTGGGGGCGGGTGCCAATCCCGCCCCCAACCCGCCTCCGTGCCATCTTCCCAGGAGGCGGGTAGCCAACCTGCGCTGGGTCCCATCTCTTAGAGGCGGGAAGGGGATTACAGCCACTTAACTTTCCAACAGAGGCACAGTCTTCCCGACGTCGGAAAACCCTGCCAGGGTCACCGAGGCGAGCAATGGGTCTGCTGGGGTCGGAGTGGTGCAAAAGTGCGCTGTAAAGGTAAGCGATGGGTGCAAGTGTGGAGAGGTAAGTATGTGAGGTGAGTGGAAAGTGATAGAAAATGTTTACTTACCTTTGTTTCTTCCTGCAGGCTTCAACAGTTGGGGATGCGGAGAATTTCACATCTCACCGGCAGAGATGACAGATGGCTGCTGCATTCTCCGATGCAACAACCATCTAATTTCTGCTAAAGAAAGAGGGTTGATGAGTCTTGAATACAAGGACTCATCAAACAACATAGAATGTCAGTGTTTGACAGCTTCACAGAGCTGTCAAATGATGACAATTCATCTGTCAAAAATTTTTGACAGATGAAACGTCATACGCTGACGTTCTCTGTAACCGGCTTCCTCTTAATTGGCCCGCTAAGCCCGCTGGGCGGGCTTAACAAGGTCAATCAAGGGAAAATAGCATGGGTTGGCCACAAGTCGATGGAGGCGGTACAATGACCCGACAAGCAGCAGTCCCGCCTCCAACACGCCCCCATTGGCAAAATTGCCCCCGAAGTAGCTAGAACGGTGCTGGTAACTGTTTTGTGCCAGTACCAAGTCCATATCGCCCACAGACAACAAAATCTTACACCAACATTCCTACCTCAGAAGTGCTTCCATTTTGATAGTGTACGTTAATTCACAGCAAATGAGGAGAGGAAACTGGAGTGTGAGCCACTGTATGGAACACTCACACACTGCCTAGTGGCTGCTACCATTGGAGAGCGAGCAAATGCCAGAAGCAAGTGATTGGAAGAAACTGAATGTCACAGTGGAATTTAGAACAGGAAGGAAGAGGATTAATGTAAAATAATGAAGCGAACAAAAGAAAAATGTTCATATCCTCATTTACAATACTAATTTATATGGTATATGAAGTGTAATCCGGTATAATCCAGAAATAGATTTCAGACAGTTGAGGGGATGTTTAATGAGGAGTGAATCTAGACAGTAAAATGAATGTCATGGAAAGTAAAATGAAGCAGATGAACAAATCTTATATTGATTCTGTATATAGCCCAACGTAAACCAGTTTTCCTGTAATACAGTTGACTCAGCTGAAGCATACATCTAATCTGATCTGTCGATAGAAACAGATAAATCACCTTTGAACAGCACCCACAAACTCATTCCTCTAATCCAAATACTTTCCACTTGTAAGTGCCCTGACATTTTTCACACTGACATTTCAAATTACACATTCATATTTTATTTCCCACTAAAACCCACCACGTTCAAACTAAAACAATGGTAGATTACATGTTTTGGATTTCTTTGTTACATAAGATTTGTAAAATTTGGCAAATGCTCATATGAAGGAAGAATTTGTATTAATGTGTGTGCACAATGTGCGTGTGTTCATGTGTGTTGGGGGCAAAGTTGTTTTCTAAAATCCAGTATCTTTTTAGATTGCTTTACCACTATGTGTTAAGTGTCACCAGTTAGGTCATATTTGGCCTGTAGTAATGCTGCTTGGTGCTGCTGAAAATGATTTAACATGGTGGTCCATATTTTATTCCAGTGACCTATTCAGCCAATTATTAGAAGATAGATACAATTACCTTAGCAATACTGAAAATTCTGAATATTTCCATTTTTAAATAGAAGGTGTTTGGTAAAATGAGTGCACATAACATAGCAATCACTGATAAGTGACACCCAATTTGGAGTTCACCTAATGTGTGCAACAAATCTTTGCATCACATTAGTGCATAGGAGAAAATAGGGTAGTCGGAAAAATAAATGGGTTTTACTTCAACAACTGGATAAGTCTTCAACATAACTTGTCTTTTCCAATACAATTAACATTTACTACCTTAGATTGTAGGGAAGAGGTCAATGTCACTTCCAAAATGAAAATCATTTAATAATCATGGGTGTCAGACCAAAAAAGAATTGACTTGCTGTTTCTTTTGGTTTTGCTATTTCCTCTCCACTTTTGATCATGCTTACAAACAGTGTACTGTGTGTACTGATAGTCAAAAGGCACAGAGAAGAGAACATAGAAACATAGAATCTAGGAGCAGGAGTAGGCCATTCGGCCCGTCGAGCCTGCTCCACCATTCAATACGATCATGGCTGATCATTCAAATCCAGTACCCTGTCCCTGCTTTAATCCCCACAGTACACATATCCCACCCTAACCCCGTAACCCCACGTATTTAATTCCCCCTAACATATCCCATCCTATCCCCATAACCCCACATATTTAATCCCCCCCCCCCCTAACACTAAGGGTCAATTTATCATAGCCAAATCAACCTAACCCGCACATTTTTGGACTGTGGGAGGAAACCGGAGCACCCGGAGGAAACCCACGCAGACACGGGGAGAATGTGCAAACTCCACACAGACAGTCACCCGAGGTCAGATTCGAACCCGGGTCTCTGGCGCTGTGAGGCACCAGTGCTAACCACTATGCCACCGTGTTGCCCATGTAGTTACAGCAGATGAGAACCCTGTTGGACTGAGATACCCATAAAATTAAATCCTTGATTTGCTATTATATTTATAGATTCTTTAATGAACAAATATAAACAAATTAAATTAGATACAATTGATTTTTCTACTTTAAAATTTCCATTCACAAAAAGGGAATGTAATTACTAAGGAAAGAACACTCAAAATTAAGAAAATTGAAAATAGTGCATTTAAAAAAAATATTTGAAGAGCAAACAGGCATGGGTGCACATAGGGTTGCAAACTCCATCTGCCATTTGGGAATTAATTTTTCTTTTTTTATAAAAATTTTGGGGGTGAAATTGGGTGCCTTTGCGCCTCCCATTAGCACCCCCGGGGACGGCGCTGACATTGACTCCCGTCGTATTCAGCAGCAGTTTTGCGGCAGCACTACGGCGTTGCGCCCTGATCTCCTTCACCCGGAGACCGTGACGTCATCGCCATGCGCATCGCCCCGGACCCCAAATTGACTTCCACCCCCTGCAGCAGGCCTGGCCAGCGACGCCCACATCCCAAGAATGAATACAAGAAAGAGTTAACAGAGGAAGGATCAAAAGGGATCAAAACCAGTCAAGATTGGGCACTCTAGAAAAAACTGTAGAAATGATTCAAAAGGAAAAATTTTACCTGAATTTGGTTGACAGGGAAAGCAAAACATTAATACCTATAGGGGTAAAAATTGGGTAGTGCCCCGAAAAAGTTAGCACTCCTGCGGCCGATTTTCCCAGGTAGCATCCCAAGAGGGAGGAGAGGCGCTACTGGAAGTGCCCCGCGTCCCTCTTGGGGCGCTGTGAGCCAATATCGCTGCGCTACGTGCCGCGGTACATCAGGCCTTCCTCCCCTTATTAAAGGGGAGGGGCCTGGCGCAGCGCGTCCTGGCGCCCAGCTGGGCCACCAGGGATCGGGAGTGCCGGCAAACGAACCCGGCACTCAAGAGGAGTGCCGGGCTCACGGAGAGCAGCCGGCACCCCGCGGGGGGGCTTCACGGGGGCCGGGGACAGCAACAGGGGCAGGTGCTGGCAGGTGGCCAGCAACAAAAACGGCCGCCCGCCACCTCCCCTTTAACTAGCGCTGCCCCGGCCGCAGGTAGGCCCCCCTCACCCCGGCGGACATAGCGTCTGGTGGTAAGTCGGGGGGCACCACCCAATATTACAGCCGGGCCGCGAGCGGGGTGCTGCGCATGGCAATGACGTCATCGCCGGTGGCGCAGTGCCGCACAGTGCTAACGGTTAGCGCCGCTGCTAACCTCCTGCTGAATTTCGCGGGAGGCGTTAGTGGCACCGCGCCCAGGCGCTAGTTGATTTGTGCCCTCTTAGGGCGCTAACGGGAGGTGCAAATCAACCGAATTTAGCCCCCATAGAACTTTAACTAGACCACTAGCTGCCCAGGCGTAAAACTGTGGTTGGGGATAAGCCGCCCATTAAAGAAACTGTCAAATTTTTATTTCCATTAATTTCTATTTTGTGGCCCATATGCAGTGCCAGTTTTACATCCAGGTGCCAAGTTGAACATTTACCACTAAAAATCCATCCAGCCTCAATGCAAACCAACGTCCAGAGCCTCGGCGTGTCACACACTGAAAAGGATGGCAAACTGATGTTTCAGATTCCAAGAGTCACAAGACGTCAAGGTAATATTACATTATCTGCCACATCAATGTCTAATGTACCTTAATACTCACGTTAGAAATTTCTCTTTTCCCTTAAACTTCTTTAAAAAATTCTACTGAGGGATTCAAGTGCTAGGACAGAACTGTAATTATTGTGAGCACAAGAAAAACAATTCTTCACACAACTTTCAGCTTTACTAAATAAACATTTAGAATAAAACTAGTACATTTAACAACTTGAAGATTTTCCCACAGACAGAGTGGTGAAGCTCACAGTACTGAGAAATAAAATGCTGTACTTCAATAAATCACAATTTAGTGAACATGACTAAACTCATTAATACCATTTGTCTATATGTCTAGATATTTGATGAAAGCAGTTGAGTCTCATTTCAAGTCCTAACCTTTTCATGCTTTTCGACCCAGGCGCATTACCACAGTCTATTAAATACTGTGCCAAAATAATCTGCTCGAAATAAAAGTAGGAGTGAAATCCCATTAGACAATCTACTGCGGATAATGGTCTGGACGTTGCAGTTTATATGTTCCTCTAATCCTATCAAAATTATATTGATGAACTATTCCTGTTTCCAGCTACATTTGTATGGCACAGATACTCTAACAAGAGTCATATGTCTAACATGCAGTTTGCTATTTGGTCACATTAAACAAAGAGCTTTCATAAATAGAACATTTTCCAATTAAACCTGCATTTTAAGGCAAACTACCAGTCAACCACATAACATCTTTTCGCAACAAACCATTTTTAATGATGCCATTTAGTTGCACTACACAGTTTCTAACAGATTGCAATTATTACTGACTGAATTGTTAAGAACACCTTTATCTTGCTCACACAACTTCCAAATTGATAGATGAGCATGTCGTGCTACATAGCCCTTACTAAACATCAGCACCATTGTGGGGTCTTGTAGAGACTAACTTTACAGTCATTCTGTACTCTTTCTTTATCTTGGAATTTCCCAGTGCATCCGTGCATTTGTGTTCCCTCATGACAGTTCCATTCATTTGACTAATCACCATGACTCTTCTGAGAGCTTCCTTTTGAGTGGGCAATCGAGAATGCAGACACCTAGTCTGTTAATGAATTTTGAACAGAGAATAGGTTTGATACGAATTCAATAACAGCTGTTAATCATCCTTAAAAAAAAACACTTTTAGCTTCTGTTTAGCCTATTTATAGCACATATCTATTTACATTAGCTGGTGATGTGCACTATCCTATTAGACAAAAGTGCAAAAATGCAGCTGAATACTGCACACTGCTGATAGTAAAGCAGAGGAATACACGAGAATATTCAGATGATTATCGGTGTTACAAAGTATAATTAGATAGAAATGCAATCCAGAGAATAATTCATACTGGAATGGAATCAGATGTAATAAAATGACACCCTCAGAACAGTTCATGGCTAATACATCTACAGGTAAACATATTTTAAAATAAAAACGCACTATTAATGTTACATGAACCTTAACATTTACCCACTTCAGAGATATGTGAGAATTTGCATGTGAGATAAAGAAATCTTTTACCTCTGGATATTAAGTCCAGCTCAGACAGGTGTGATAAATGTCACCTTTTGAGAGTGCAATGAATTTTGACAATATCAGTCAAATTCAGTCAGTGTGTCCAAAGCTCAAAAAGGTTGCCATTTCCAGGGTGTCAGCTATGAATGAATGTCCGGTGATTTTGTGGAAATGCACAATTCTTACTGGATTCAGTCAGTTTCACACAAAACACTGCAATTTAGTCATGCCAACAGATGTACAATTTATAGGCCAGAGATATATTTGGACTTCAGAAGCTATGGACCTGTTAGTTGGAATGCAGAATGTTGATCAGTCATGAGCTGTCACAAAGTTGGCAGCTCTGGTTTTGCTGTCTTTGTCTTTTTAAAATTGCAAACTGCAAAGTCCAAACACGACCAAACCCGTTTGGTTTTAAATAGCTCTCAAATCTCTAGAGAGTCTCCCCTATCTACGATGACATCAGCACTTGTGAGCTCCATTCCTCTCACACGTACTGCAAACTGTTGTGAGGATATTTTAACCAAATACTTGCCAGTTTGAGGGGGCCAGGTGGGAGGTGGGCGAGGTGGACTTGGCACCCACTGCATTGTCTCAATCCTGACCTCACTGTAACTTCAAGGTCAGCCATAATAATTTTGCAGCTAGCTCCCGGAGTAAAGAACACCTGCCGCTGGAAGCTCACTCAGCGTGGGGTGGAATTTCTTGCACTGCTGTAAGATTTAAAGGTTTGTAAAGGCACCTTAAAAGGTGGAGCGCAAACCTACATCATCAATTTCGATTAAATAATTGAATGGAGAGAGGTGAAGGTGCAGCAAAGATTACTGATACCTCAGTAGAAGTGTAACTAGAGCAAATGAAGCAGGGGAGGCTGGCATTTAAATGCTTCCAGCAACACTCAGTGAATGTGGATGGAACTCTACAAACGAGTTTAGAGACTTCACCAGAGTAGCCTAGGTAGGACCACCTATTATTACCTTATATGAGGTACGTGTACAGTCTTTACTTTTCATCACACTATCAAAATGGCAATCAAGCTCCTATGTACATTATAGGGCCCCGTTTTGCATATTAACAGGGCCCACCACATGCCTTAGGCGGGTTCTTGGGAAGAAAGCATTGGCCACACTGTTGATGGGAACAGGTCGGTGAGTACTGCACAATTTTCAGCGTGCTACTGCTAGGCGGGAGGCCTCAGGATCTCCCACATGGAGTCGAGACCAAGAGTAGTCTTCAGATGCAATGAGATTAGAGAGCAGGGATAATGGGACCAGGGCATGCATACAGAATTCAGTTCAGTCACCATTTTAAAGTCATATATTGAGTCATTGTTATAATACTTTGATTTTATGTTGTTCATAGTTAAAGAGAAAAACGTACAGAAATTTGGGAAGAGGAACAGAATTGGTTGCAGCATAGAAATTTCCCTGCAGCACCAGCACTAACAGGAGACTGTAATTACAGTGTGACAACAAGCAGTTTCAGTTATAAATATGGACACAGAAATTTATAATGGTAATACTGTAGTTCACAGGAAGTGCACTCAGACGTAAGAATATTAATTCATTCTCTAGATGTGTGCATCACTGGCAAATGTTGATACATTAATATGAAATTCCTTTGTCCATTATTTAAGATAATAGTCCCAATTGGGCTAACACCTTCATTTAAATAGTGAACAAAGTAATTTTAAACAAAAGCATTAGCATGTTTGTTAATGATGTCACACAGTGCTACTTCAAACCCAATGGGCACTTTGTTGCCGCGGGTGGCACTTTTTTTTCCATATGCAATCTCGGGATGTGGGCATTGTTGGCAAGGCCAGCATTTATTGGCCATCCCTAGTCTGCTTATACCATAGCAGTCCATGTGGTGAAGCTGCACCCACAATGTTGTTAGGTAGGAAATGCCAGAATTTTGACGCAGCACTGATGATGTCCAAGTTGGGATGATGTGGAGATGCCGGTGTTGGACTGGGGTGGACAAATGTGAGAAGTCGCACAACACCAGGTTGTAGTCCAACAGTTTTATTTGAAATCACAAGCTTTCGGAGCGCTGCTCCTTCGTCAGGTGAAGTCAGGTGAAGTTGGGATGGTGTGTGAATTTGAGGGGAACTTGGAGGCGATGGTGTTCCAATGCGCCTGCTGCCCTTGTCCTTCCAAGTAGTGGAAGTTGCGGGTTTGGGCATTGCTGCCTAAGAAGCCTTGGCGAGTTGCTGCAGTGCATCTTGTAGAGAGTACACACTGCAGCTACGGTACACTGATGGTGGAGGGGGTGGATATTTAGGCAAGTGCATGAGGTGCCAATTAAGCAAACTGCTTTGTCCTGAATGGTATCGAGCTTCTTGAGTGTTGTTGCACCCACCCAGGCAAGTGGAGATTACTCTATCACACTCCTGGCTTGTGCCTTGTTGGTAGTAGAGAGGCTTTGGGGAGTCAGGAGATAAGCGAGTCTCTGCAGAATACCTAGCCTCTGACCTATACTATAGATGTGTATTCTGTCATGGGGTTATATATCCCACTGTGTTGCCAAAAAGAATTAGAGGAACTGAGCCATATCTCCAAAAAAAGTAATGAAATAAAAGGAAGAAATAATATTTTGGTAAAATGTATGAATGGACTAAAAGCAGTGGGGATTGTTAAATTACTTATGGGGTCTGCCGGAACTCTACTGAAACTTGACTCACCTCGATTCCTCTACCAAAAGGACTTTGTTGCTCTACTGACTACACTGTTTGACTCAGCGGCTGTGACTCTGCTCTGCTTTTCAGTCGCTTCAAGTCTTATGCTGCGGAATTCTTTTGTCAAATTGGTTTCTGATCTCCTGGACTTCTCTGGACACTGAGACATTGGGCCGAAAATTGATCCCGGGACGCGAGAGTACGCACTGCATACTCTCGCGTATTCCCACTCCAATTGCCAGTTTTCTGCATGCCCTGCGCATGCGCTGAAAACCGGCAATTGCTCTTCCGAAAAGGGGGCGGGGCCTGAGTGCATCGCGTGCGCGCTACAGGCTGCGCGCACGCTGTGCACTTCATGCTTTGGACGCGCAGGTAAGTAGGGAAGATTTTGGAAATGTAAAAAGGAGGAGTAAGACCCGCTTTTAAGAAGGTAAGTAGTGAATTAAGTATTTTTTTGAATTTTTTTTTACAGGTATATCTTTTTTATAGACTTTAAAGACAGGTAAGTTTATTTTTATAACTTTTTAAAAGATTTTAAATTTTTTCAAAAATTTAATTTTTTATTTAAAATGGTTAATTTAATTAACTATACTTATTTTATTAATGTGACGGTTTTTTTTAAAAATTTAATTGAGGTTTAGCTGTTATTTTGGGGGGGTGTAAGATTCATAAGTCTCACAGCCATGCTGTGAGACTTATGAATGGAAGATGGTGTGCTGCCATTGGCTCTAACTGAGTCACGTGATCCCACAGCTCGCACGAATTAACTACGCCGCTGGGATACGCAAGCCCAGCACAGCTGATGTCTGGAACATCAAGTTCGTGCGAGCTGGATCAGAAAAAGCATAAGCGAGGTGAGACATCGCGGGGAAGGCTTACCCCCGCGGGAACAGAGCGAGATCAATTTCTGGGCCTATGTTTCTGCTTTGAACTACACTGGATTACACCACTACGTTTCTGTACTGGACTACACTAGATTACACTGTAAGACTTACCTGCTGTGTCTCGATCTTTGCTGCTAAAAGATTTTTTTAACTTTTAAACTGCGGCTGTGTCTCTGCTGAACTGGTTCGTCTGGTTTTTCAACTCTGCTGACTTGTAGGTAGCAGCTGCTGCTCCACTTGCTGTCCGGTGACTCGTTCTACTCGTTTTCAGCTTTGCTGGTCGCTGGCTTGTGGTTTTACTTTTTCTCCGCCGCTTTGATCTACGGTGAGCTCCAACTTACATCAATTTAGCCATCATCTTTCTGCTCCACTACCGACACTCATTCCTACGGCAACAACCTCCATTCTCGAACTCTCTACCCTTCAAAAAGCTTCTGAACTTCACTCACCTGCTTTGGACAGCGGTTCGTCGATGCTCCGTGCTGGCCCCATCCTGTTTACGTCAGCATTGTCCTTCCATGGGACCTCTGACTTTGACCCTGGTCTCCCTACTATTGTCTCCAACCTATTCCCTGCTACCAGGAAATATGTATTCCATTCATTACTACATTTAACGTCCACCCCAGTCCAACGCCGGCATCTCCACATCATACATTTAACCAGGCCTATGTAACCTGAGCTTTTCCCGTGTCTATTCGCGTGCTTACTTTGGCTGCCGCTCTGGACCTGAGCCATTCAATACTTTCCCACTTTTTCCCACTCTTTTTCCTTTCTCGCTATCCCTCACTGACCGTTCTCTCCTGTCGGCATGCCTCCTTTCATCTCTCCTCTCTCGGATATTCTGCCCTCCCAAATCCCTACCCTAATCCTTCATTATTCTTTGACCTTACTACTCTCCTGCCGCTCTCCCAGGCTTGACTCCCTCTTAGATAAGCCTACAGCTTCCCTCTGTGCCTCTCTTGGCATCCTATGAAGGGTCCATCGAGGCACTCCTTACAAGCAGCAAACCCGACTGTCCCATCCTACTCTCTCGCCAACCTTCCTGCCCAGCGCGCCCACTGGGGGCAAATCTTGCCAATCTCCTCCCCGTCCAACTCATCCCCCCCAGCGCTGACCCTGTGGACACTGGCAGTGGGGCAGCCATCACCGATCCTCTCCGCATCTCCCTCTAGAATGTCCGTTCACTTGCGAACAAGGCCCTTACCATCCATGAGCTAATCATGGATGATTGCATCGACATCATGGCCCTGACGGAAACTTGGTTGAGGGCTGATGACACCTTACCCTTAAATTAAGCCTCCCCGCCTGGCTAGACCTTCCATCACTTGCCCCGCTCAGACCGCCGTGGTGGCGGTGTGGCTCTCATCATCAAATCACACCTTGGTCTGTCCTCCTACTCCTCCGGCATTTTCTCCTCCTTTGGACATCTCACCTTATTCCACCCCTCTCACCTCTCATTTAAAATTCTCATTCTCTACCGCCCACCCAAGTACCATAAAAATTTTATTACCGAGATATCTTCACTGCTTTCCTCCCTCAGCCTCTGCACTGAACGGTTTCTCATCCTCGGTGATTTCAACCTCCATCTCAATTCATCATGCTGTCTCTCCTCTGAGTTCACTAGCCTCCTATCCTCCCTTAATCTCACCCTCCATGTAAACTCCCCAACCCATGTTTACGGCCACCCCCTTGACCTTGCCATCTCTCGTGGCCTCGCTACTCCCACCGTGTCAATCGCAGATAAGGCCATCTCTGACCACTTCCTTATATCACTCTCCACCCACATCCCCCTTCCACCACCCCCAACGCTACTTCCTTCTGTGGCCGTCCCTGGAAAAAACTCTCTCCCAACTCTCTTACAACTGCACTTATGAAATCCCAACTGTCCAGCCTTTGGACTCCATTCACCATGACATTTCTACAGCTACCTATCTGCTCAACCACACCCTCACCACCACCTTTGATGCCCTAGTCCCTATTAAAACAATTATTCTCTCTCACCTTGGCCACTCCCCCTGGTGCGGCCCTCATCTTCGTTCCCTTAAGTCCAAGGGATGCAGACTTGAACGGATATGGTGGACAACTGGTTTAGCCATTCACCGCCAGATCTGGCTGGACCACATAAAGCATTATCGGGTCCTGCTCTCGTCTGCCAAAATTGCTCACTATTCCAGAATCATTCTGGAATGCAAAGATAAACCCCGCTTTCTATTCTCCACTGCTAACCATCTTCTTAAAGCCCTCTCCCCCGTCTCCTCCACCCTCACCTCCGATAACAAATGTGAGAAGCTCATGGATTTCTTTGTCTCTAAGATTGAGACCATCCATTCAGCTGCCTCTGCCACTTCCCTTTCTTCCCCTAGCCCACCGGGCCAAACTTCCTCTAAGGTTCCCCCCTGCCCTAGCCCTGAACTCACACCTTTCTCCAGTTTCTCTCCGATCTCCCTTCATGACCTCTCCGCGCTCATCTTGTCCATGAGACCCACTTCCTGCTCCCTCGACCCTATTCCCGCCAAACTGCTGACCACCCAACTTCCTTTTCTGGCTCCCATTTTAGCTGACATTGTTAATGGTTCTCTCTCCTCTCAAATCTGCAGTCATCACCCCTCTCCTCAAAAAAACCCTTGACCCCTCCGTCCTTGCAAACTACCACTCCTCTCCAAATTCCTTGAACGTGTTGTCGCCTCCCAAATCCGTGCCCATCTTTCCCGCAACTCCATGAATCCCTCCAATCAGGTTTCCGCCCCTGCCATAGTACCGAAACGGCTCTCATCAAAGTCACAAATGACATCCTTTGTGATTGTGACAAAGGTAAACTATCCCTCCTCGTCCTGCTTGACTTGTCTGCAGCCTTTAACACGGTTGACCACTCCATCCTTCTCCAATGAATCTCCACCGTCGTCCAGCTGTGTGGGACTGCACTCGCCTGGTTCCATTCTTATCTATCTAATCGTAGCCAGAGAATCACCTGCAATGGCTTCACTTCCCACTCCTGCATCATTACCTCTGGTGTCCCCCAAGGATCTATCCTTTGGCCCCCTCCTATTTCTCATCTACATGCTGTCCCTTGGTGACATCATCCGAAAACACATGTTTCCACATGTACAGTGATGACACCCAGCTCTACCTCACTACCATAACAACAGAAAACGCTGGAGAAACTCGGCAGGCCAGGCAGCATCCGTGGAGAGAGAAAGAGAGTTAACGTTTCAGGTCGATGACCACTACCACTTCTCTCAACCCCTCCATGGTCTCTAAATTGTCAGACTGCTTGTCCGACATCCAGTACTGGATGAGCAGAAATTTTCTCTAATTAAATATTGGGAAGACCGAAGCTATTGTTTTCGGTCCCCGCCACAAACTCCGTTCCATAGCCACTGACTCCATCCCTCTCCCTAGCATCTGTCTGAGGCTGAACCACACTGTTTGCAACCTTGGTGTCATATTTGACCCTGAAATGAGCTTCCGACCACATATCCGCAGCATAACTAAGACCGCCTATTTCCACCTCTGTAACATCGCCCGTCTCTGCCCTTGCCTCAGCTCATCCGCTGCTGAAACCCCCATCCATGCCTTTGTTATCTCTAGACTTGATTATTCCAACGCACTCCTGGCTGGCCTCCCACATTCTACCCTACGTAAACTTGAGGTGATCCAAAACTTGGCTGCCCGTGTCCTAACTCGCACCGAGTCCCGTTCGCCCATCACCCCTGTGCTCGCTGATCTACATTGGCTCCCGGTTAAGCAGCGACTCGATTTCAAAATTCTCATCCTTGTTTTCAAATCCCTCCACGGCCTTGCCTCTCCCTATCTCTGTAATCTCCTTCAGCCCCACAACCCCCACCCCCGAGATAACTGCGCTCCTCTAATTCTGCCGTCTTGAGCATCCCGGATTATAATCGCTCAACCATTGGTGGCCGTGCCTTCTGTTGCCTAGGCCCTAAGCTCTGGAATTCCCTCCCTAAACCTCTCCACCTCTCTACCTCTCTTTCCTCCTATAAGACACTCCTTAAAACCTACCTCTTTGACCTAGCTTTTGGTCACTTGCCCTAATTTCTCCTTATGTGGCTTGGTGTCAAATTTTTTGTCTTATAATACTCCTGTGAAGCACCTTGGGACGTTTTACTACGTTAAATGTGCTATATAAATACAAGTTGTTGTTGTTGTCATGGGAAGAGCCATCAAAAATTAGGCAGGAATGTTGATTAAATTTTGAAATGAAAAATAAAGTGAGAGTTAAAAGGTATGAATAAAAGTCCAAAGAGAAATGTGATATATTTATGTTACATTTAAATCTTAATAAATGGATGTATATTTTATAAAAACTAGTTTTCCTCCCATGGCAGTGCACTTTGGAGGCAAGGGAGAGAAAGAATATTAGTTTGAAGCACTTGAATTATTATATTTCTATGCTGCGAATTTACAGTTCAGGAAAGAATTACCTTTGGCCCAGAAAGTCTGTGATAAGGGAAAACAGATTCCTCTCCTGCCAGCCACTGGCTTTGTGAATTAGCTGGACAATGTCACTCAAATAGCATTATATGACAGCATTTTTAACAATATAACGACCAATCTCAGCAACATCTATAGGCGCAAATGGTTCGGCATTGAAATTTTGACACTTTTAAGATTGATTCTGCCAAAGACAGAGCCTGACATGAAAGTATGAATATTGCAATCCACTCAGTGATTTTAATATAAAATAGATCATTTAAGCAATTATTGAGATTTATTCATAGCACATTGCACTAAATTTAGAATGTACTGTACTGTGTAGTATATTGGTAGACATAGTAGACGTAGCACAGTAGGAGGATTGACGTGGAAGTTCAGTAGGGTGGGACTGATTATGGTGCATTGCGGCCAGGCAGAGCCGAGCTGACAGTGGGAACCACATTCACTGTCTAAAAGAGTGGGTGGAGAGGCTGATCAGTTTCCCAAGTGTGAGCCATGCCACTTGGTTAAACAACATGGCGAGAGGCAGGGCGGTGCCCTGAGCAGGAGCACTGCTGGTCGGCTGAAAGACCAGAGGTGAAAGGCAGAGCTGAGCCTAGCAGGAGCTGAGCCCATGGCTGAAAAAAAACATAAGAACATAAGAAATAGGAGCAGGAATAGGCCACTTGTCCCCTCGAGCCTGCTCCGCCATTCAATAAGATCATGGCTGATCTTGGGCTCAAAGCCACTTCCCTGCCCGCTCCCCATACCCCTTCACTCCCTTATCTTGCAAAAATCTGTCTATCTCCAGCTTAAAATGTATTTAATGACCCAGCCTCCACAGCTCTCTGCGGCAGAGAATTCCACAGATTTACGACCCTCTGAGAGAAGAAATTCCTCCTCATCCCAGTTCTAAAAGGGCGACCCTTTATTCTGAAACTGAGCCCCCGAGTTCTAGGTTTTCCCACGAGGGGAAACATCCTCTCTGCATCTACCTTGTCGAGCCCCCTCAGTATCTTATATGTTTCAATAAGATCACCTCTCATTCTTCTAAATTCCAATGAGTATAGGCCCAAACTGCTCAATCTTTCCTCATAAGTCAAACCCCTCATCTCTGGAATTAATCTAGTGAATTGTCTCTGAACTGCCTCCAATGCAAGTATATCCTTCCTTAAATAAAGAGACCAAAACTGTACGCAGTACTCAAGGTGTGGTCTCACCAATACCCTGTACAGTTGTAGCAGGACTTCCCTGCTTTTATACTCCAACCCCCTTGAAATAAAGGCCAACATTCCATTTGCCTTTTTGATTACTTGCTGTACCTGCATGCTAACTTTTTGTGTTTCATGCACAAGGACCCCCAGGTCCCTCTGAACTGTAGCATTTTGTAATCTCTCTCCATTTAAATAATAATCTGCTTTTTTATTTTTCCCGCCAAAGTGGATAACCTCACACTTTCCCACATTATACTCCATCTGCCAAATGTTTGCCCACTCACTTAGCCTGTCTATATCCCTTTGCAGATTCTTTGAGTCCTCTGCACAACTTGCTTTCCCACCCATCTTTGTATCATCCGCAAACTTAGCTACATTGCACTCGGTCCCTTCATCCAAGTCATTAATGTAGATTGTAAATAGTTGAGGCCCCAGCACTGATCCCTGTGGCACCCCACTAGTTACCATTTGCCAACCGGAAAATGACCCATTTATCCTGACTCTCTGCTTTCTGTTAGTTAGCCAATTCTCTATCCATGCTAATATATTACCCCCAACTCCGTGAGCTCTTATCTTATGCAGTAACCTTTTATGTGGCACCTTATCGAATGCCTTCTGGAAATCCAAATACACCACATCCACTGGTTCACCTTTGTCCACCCTGCTCATTATATCCTCAAAGAACTCCAGCAAATTTGTTAAACATGATTTCCCTTTCATAAAACCATGCTGACTCTGCTTGACTGCATTATGATTTTCCAAATGCCCTGCTACTGCTTCCTTAATGAAGGACTCCAGCATTTTCCCAATGACAGATGTTAGGCTAACTGGTCTATAGTTTCCTGCTTTCTGTCTCCCTCCTTTCTTAAATAGGGGTGTTACATTTGCGGTTTCCCAATCCGCTGGGACCTCTCCAGAATCCAGGGAATTTTGGTATATTGCAACAAATGCATCCACTATCTCTGCAGCCACTTCTTTAAGACCCTTAAGAAAAGGAAGCAAAGTCAGCAGGCCTAGCAGGGATGGTGCGGGGCTGGAAGAACTCTTTTTCCTAAACGTACAGAATAGAAATATAAGAGTAACGAATAACGTTAAAAGCAAGTACTATAAAATTAAAAATTTAAATTAACTTAGCTGAGAGGAAAATTGAGTTGCAAATAAAAGACAGATAGTGTGGAAGCTGGGAGGAACAGTTCAGAGATTTGGTTCACAGAGTCACCCAGTGGCCAAACTGTGCAGTTACAATTGTGACAGTTGACCTAGCGGGGGAGAAATTAGTCTTCATTATACTTGTTTTTTGGTGATAAATTTGCGTTGGGGCGGGGGGACCAATTTCAGTTTGAAACTTTTCATGCTTGATCTCCCCAGAAGTGCGTCCACTGCCAAATTGGAAGCTAGCGACTGCCAAAAGGAAAGGTAAGGAAATAACTTGCATTTATATAGCATCATGACTCATCTCAGGATGTCCCAAAGCACTTTACAGGCAATGAAGTACTTTATGAAGTGCAGTCATTGTTGTATTGTAGGGAAAAGCAGCAGCCAATCTGCGCACAGCAAGGTCCCTCAAACAACAATGAGATATATGACCTGATAATCTGCTTTAGTGATGTTGGTTGAAGGATAATTATTGGCCACGAAAGGAGAACTCCCCCACCCTTCTTCGATTAGTACCATTTTATGTCCACCTGAGAGGGCAGATGGGTGCAACGAGGTCCATTTTTTAGGTCTATATCGGGGATCTGTGTTTGCCATGAGCTTGGATCACAAAATTAACCCATATGTCTCTTACATATCTCAATCATTTTTTTCACCAAAAACTATCCAGCTCCCACTTGAATTTACTGACATATCCACTGCCACTGTACCTCAGTTTTCTTCAACAGCTGCATTGGAATTTGCAACAGATCCCCAATTCAGAAGTGGCCAGGGACCAGTGAGCAACTTTGCTTCCATTAAGGGACAGAAATCCTGTAGAGACAGGTCCCGTCCCCAGAATGCAGGTATGTTGAAATAGTGCCTCAGTAACTAAGAGAAATTTGTGGGCCACAGTTTTTAAGGACACACTAATATGTTCTGTCCTTTTCTCTAATTCCACATACTCATACTCATCATTCAATGTACACAAACACCAAATCAATTTTAAACCATTGTATGAAATAAAATATTTTAAATAGACATACACGATGGGCCAGATCTTGCTGTAAAAATAACGGCATGTTAAAGATGCATACCATTATTGTGCAAATTGGGCATCAAGTTCAGGGGTTTAAGAGCTATGCCATGAGTTGCGAATCTGCAGAACTTGCTGGTTGATTTATGCCTCTCTGCCATTTGCTTTGCAAAAATAGCATCTCGCCCTTAGACTCCCTGTTATTTTTAAGAACTTACTGCATTTGCACATTAAACTCACCACAGAAAATTAAATCTGGTAATTAACAGTGTAAGTACCTTTTTAATGATGTTATAGTTGTCAATGCAATGCCAATCAACCTCCCTGGCCCAGAAATTGAACAATTTAAACTGTAGAGTCTCATTCCTACAAATGGTAAATTGTTCTTAGAGATTTCTAAAATGTCAAATTTTAAATTTTAAACTGTTTTTCTTACTTTTTCTTTCTGTCTCTTTTTTCTCTCTCTCTTAATCAAATATTTTCCCCCCGCTCTTTATTTCTGTTTCAGTATCTGATTTGACTCTAATTCACTCTCCTTCTGAATCCTTCCTCTGTTTCTTTCTCAATCCTTAAATCTCATTGGTTATAGGAGATAGACTGTTGGTCCCGCCGTTCACTGAGGTCGCAGATGCCCCGCTGCCCTTGTCGCACCGTTATCAGCTCGCACTTCCAGCAAGTTACGGCGCAAAAAAATTTTCAGCTGAAGACTGCTGAAGAAAGTTTAACTAACTGGGCACACCGTGAGATGCCCGCTCCAACAAGATCTGGCCCATTAAGTATATTTTCATGCAATTAAAAACAGAACCCTATTATTGCTGTTAGTACATGTGCTAATCTAGTCTGTTTTGAAAAGAAAAATTGAATAACATTAAGCAATGTCGTTGTATTCACAGCAATTTCAGTTTATATATAATGGCCCAAAAATTAAACCTAATACGCGAGAGTATGCACTGTGTACTCTCGCGTATTAGATCCCGAATTGCCGGTTTTCTGTATGCACTGCGCATGCGCGGGAAACCGGCACTTCGTGAATTGAAAAGGGGGCGGTTCCTAAGTGAACCGCGTGCGCGCTACAGGTTGTGCGCACGCAGTGCACTTAGTTTTTTTTTCAGCTTTGAACGCGCAGGTAAGTGGTGAAGATTTTACACATAAAGAAAGTAGGCGTAGGACCCCCTTTTAACAAGGTAAGTAGTTAATTAAGTGTTATTTTAAATATTTTTCAACAGGTTTATCTTTTTTAGAGACTTTAAAGAAAGGTAAGTTTATTTTTATAACTTTTAAAAAGATTTTAAATTTTTTCAAAAATTTAATTTTTTGTTTAAAGTGGTTAATTTATTTAACTATACTTATTTTATTAATGTGATGGCTTTTTTAAATTTAATTGAGGTTTAGCTGTTCTTTTGGGGGTTTGTAGTATTCATAGCTTTGACAGCTCTTGCCGTCAAAACTATGAATGAAAGATGGTGTGCTGCCATTGGCTCTAACTGAATCGCGTGATCCCAGAGCTCGCACGAACTAATTGCGCCTCTGGGACACGCAAGCACTGCACGGTTGCAACAGGGAGAGGCTTTGAAACTAAAGTTCGTGTGGGCCCGGAGCAAAAAGGTAGGCGCGGAGTGCGATATCGCGGGGAATCCTTACCCCCGCGGGAACCCTCACTGTTTAATTTCTGGGCCAATCACTTTCCTGCCAATTTTGAAGTACCAAGGAAGGATAGCCACATACTGCACCAGCACAATAAGGGGCCAGTGCCTCCAAAATTGACATTGGATAAACCGTCAGAGATACCATTTGGCAGGAAAAATAGCCAAAAATACTTTTCTGATCTCCTTCATGTTGATTTCTGTGTTTTTTTACTCTTAAGAACAGATGCCACATCAGATCAGTCTTATCACTGGTCACAGGTCCAAGTCCATGCAACAATAATTTTACAGCAGAACTACAAAGCTTGCTCTACCACATAATCCATTAATAAAACATTTCAACCATGCACCGTGTGGCCAAACACTAAGCTCGACAGAGATCCATACATGAATGCAATGTTAGTTTTACAGTGTCCTTAAAACTTTCACAGTCAAGCATGGTGCGACATAATTTGTTTCCGAGGGCTGTCGTAAAAAATGAATACATTTCTGCCCCAAAAGTATTGACTGGGTGATAACTTTTCTGATTTATTATCCACTCACTGGGGTTTTTCTACTTTATGGATTGGCAGGTCGGTTTTAAGATATTTCTGCTACGTAAAATTCCATGTACCTTCAGTTAATTTAAATTAGAAATCTGCAATATAGTTGATTTTTGTGGACAGCAACTAATAATAATAGCTTGTCATCAAGCTATCCATCCAGAGCATCTGCTGAATCCTGTGAAATGCACTTCATAAAAAAATAAGATTTACACTTTGCTGCCATATGGTCTGTTGCCCCCAGTCACAGCTTCTGAGTAACAACAAATTAAGTAATCCAAAAAATGCATGTAACCTAAAAACTTGCAACAATTCATAGGTACATTTATTTCCCACTATCAATTGAAGACCCTGCATATAAAATGGAAGTCTTAGGGGTAAAAATTCAGTTGGTTGCGCCTCCCGTTAGCGCCTTAAGAGGGCGCTAATGGGGCGCAAAGCCGCTAACGCCCGGGCGCAGCGATGTTTGCGCCGCTCGGGAACTTAACTTGACATTGTGCGGCGGCGCTAAAACTTACCGCTGCGACCACCTGCGCGCGCAGATTGTGACGTCATTCCATGGTGCAACGCCCTTGTGGCGCCCCGGAGCGGAAATTGAGTGGCGCCCCCTGCCTTACCGCCTGGCGCTTCCAACGACCAGAAGACTGGAACGCTATCAATCGCTGTGGGGCTGGGGGGGGCGCTATTTAAAGGGGGCCTCTTCCTGTCTTTTATTGTTGGTGGCATTTTTGAACTACGCATTCTGAGAGAGAGGGAGAGACTTCTGGAGAGATTCAACGTTGTGTGAAGGAGTTTTGGGTACTGAGCAGCACTTTGCAGGTTCATTTTGATTTGCCATTCCTTGTATCGATTTAGCAGAGACCGTGGGAGCTGCACTCTGAGCTCTTTGCCTGGTGCTCGCCATTGTTCTTTCCAGCACATTTGATGTGCAAGTCTCTCCAGGCCGAGATTCAAGGCTGCAATGAACAGGATGTGGATGGAAAGCAAGATTAACCATCCCCTTTAAGAACTGGCCCGTGCCATTGTGTGTGTGTTCCATTGCTGACTGACATTACATGAGCTTCGCCAGCGCTGAGTTAGCGCCTCACTCCTTGGCCTTTGCGCCTTAAGACAGGTGTGCAGCGCCTGATTTAGTGCTCCACTCACCTCCCGGGGCGGTAAAAGTGAAGTTTCCAGTCAGTGCCGATAATTAGCGCCAGGCGCTAATATTTGCGTCCGGACGATATTTGCGCCCCAAATGGGGCGCGACCTAATTTCTACCCCTTAGAGTCATAAAGTCATAGGGGGAAAAATTCAGTTGGTTGCGCCTCCCGTTAGCACCTTAAGAGGGCGCTAATGAGGCGCACAGCATCTTGCGCCCAGGCGCGGCGATGTTTGCGCCGCTCGCGAAATTAACTAGACATTTTGCGGCGGCGCTAAACACTACCGCCACGATCTCCTGCGCCGGCAGATCGTGACATCAGTCGAGTGCGCAACGCCCCGGTATCGTCCCGGAGCAGATATTGAGTGGCGCCTCCTGCCTTACCGCCTGACGCTAGCAACGACAGGTTGAGGGGAGCGTTTTGCAGTCATGAAGGGACTGGGGGAGCGCTATTTAAAGGCGACCGCTTCCTGCCTTTTATTGTTGGTGCCATTTTTGAACCACGCATTCTGAGAGAGAGAGAGAGAGACTTCTGGAGAGATTCAACGCTGTGTGAAGGAGTTTTGGGTACTGAGCAGCACTTTGCAGGTTCATTTTGATTTGCCATTCCTTGTATCGATTTAGAAGAGAGTGTGGGGGCTGCACTCTAAGTTCTTTCCCTGGTACTCTCCATTGTTCTTTCCAGCACATTTGATGCGCAGGTCTCTCCAGGCCGGGATTCAGGGCTGCAATGAGCAGGATGTGGATGGAAAGCAAGATCAACCATCCCCTTTAAGAACTGGCCCGTGCCATTGTGTGTGTTCCATTGCTGACTGACATCACATGCGCTTCGCCAGTGCTCTGAGGTAGCGCCTCGCTCCTCGGCCTTTGTGCCTTAAGAGACAGGTGTGAAGCGCCTGATTTAGCACTCCAATCACCTCCAGGGGCGATAAAAGTCAAGTTTGCAGTCGGTGGCGATAATTAGCGCCAGGCGCTAATCTTTGCGCCCGGCCGATAATTGCGCCCCAAATGGGGCGATACTGAATTTCTCCCCCATAGAGTCATAGAGTTATACAGCACAGAAACAGGCCCTTCGGCCCATCGTGTCCGCGCCGGCCATCAAGCCCTGTCTATTCTGATCCCATTTTCCAGCACTCGGTCCGTAGCCTTGTATGCTATGGCGTTTCAAGTGCTCATCTAAATGCTTCTTGAATGTTGTGAGGGTTCCTGCCTCTACCACCCTTTTGGGCAGTGAGTTTCAGATTCCAACCACCCTCTGGGTGAAAATGTTTTTCCTCAAATCCCCTCTAAACCTCCTGCCCCTTAACTTGAAACTATGCACCCTGGGTATTGTCCCTTCTACTAAGGGGAAAAGTTCCTTTCTATCTACCCTATCTATGCCCCTCATAATTTTGTACACCTCAATCAGGTCCCCCCTCAGCCTTCTCTGCTCTAAGGAAAACAACCCCAGCCTGTCCAGTCTCTCTTCATAGCTGAAGCGCTCCAGCCCAGTAACATCCTGGTGAATCTCCTCTGCACCCTCTCCAATGCAATCACATCCTTCCTATAGTGTGGCGACCAGAACTGCACACAGTATTCCAGCTGTGGCCTAACTAGCGTTTTGTACAGCTCCATCATAACCTCCCTGCTCTTATTTCCTATGCCTCGGCTAATGAAGGCAAGTATCCCATATGCCTTTTTAACCACCTTATCTACCTGTCCTGCTGCCTTCAGGGATCTATGTACATGTTAACCAAGGTCCCTCTGATCCTCTGTCCTCCCTAGGATCCTACCATTCATTGTGTATTCCCTTGCCTTGTTAGTCCTCCCAAGATGCATCACCTCACACTTTTCAGGGTTAAATTCCATTTGCCACTGTTCTGCCCATCTGACCAACCCGTCTATATCATCCTGTAGCCTGAGGCTTCCCTCCTCACTATTTACCACTCCACCAATTTTCATGTCATCTGCAAACTTACTGATCATACCTCCTACATTCATATCTAAATCATTAATGTACACTACAAACAGCAAAGGACCCAGAACCGATCCCTGCGGTACACCACTGGACACAGGCTTCCAGTCACAAAAACAACCTTCGACCATCACCCTCTGCCTCCTGCAACTAAGCCAATTTTGGATCCAATGTGCCAAATTGCCCTGGATCCCATGGGCTCTTACCTTCTTGACCAGACTCCCATACGGGACTTTGTTAAAAGCCTTACTGAAGTCCATGTAGACTACATCAACTGCACTAACCTCATCCACACACCTAGTCACCCCCTCGAAAAATTCAGTCAAATTGGTTAGACATGATCTCCCCCTGACAAAAGCCATGCTGACTATCCTTGATTAATCCTTGCCTCTCCAAGTGGAGACTAATTCTGTCCCTCAGAATTTGTTCGAATAATTTCCCTACCACTGATGTTAGGCTCACTGGCCTGTAATTCCCTGGTTTATCCCTACTACCCTTCTTGAATAATGGTACTACGTTAGCTGTCCTCCAGTCCTCTGGCACCTCCCCTGCGGCCAGAGAGGTTCTGAAAATTTGTGTCAGAGCCCTTGCAATCTCCTCCCTTGCCTCACACAGCAGCCTGGGATAGATCTTCTCTGGGCCTCGGGATTTATCCACTTTTAAGCCCACTAAAACCTAAAACCGTTAGTACCTCCTCCCTCTCAATACTAATTTGTTCAAGTTTATCACAATTCCCCTGCCTGATTTCTATCCTACATCGTCCTTCTCCATAGTGAACACAGATGCAAAATATTCATTTAAAACCTCACCCACATCTTCCGGCTCAACACACAGATTGCCACTTTGGTCCCTAATGGGCCCTACTCTTTCCCTGGTTATCCTCTTGCCCTTAATATACTTATAAAACACTTGGGGGGAAAAATTCAGCTGCTTGCGCCTCCCGTTAGCGCCTTAAGAGGGCGCTAATGGGGCGTAAAGCAGCTAACGCCCGGGCGCAGCGCCGCCCACGCCTCCCGCAAAATTCAGCGGGAGGTTAGCGGCGGCGCCAGCCGGTAGCGCCCTGTGGCGCTGCGCCGCCGGCGATGACGTCATCGCCGTGCGCAGCACCCCGCTCGCGCTCCAGCCGCGATCTTCAGTCGCGCCCCCTGATTTACCGGCAGACGCTATGTCCGACGGGTTCAGGGAGGCGTACGTGCGGCCGGGGCGGCGATATTTAAAGGGGAGGTGGCAGGCGGCCATTTTTGTTGCTGGCCGCCTGCCAGCACCTGCCCCCGTTGCTGTCCCCGGCCCCCGTGAAGCCCCCCCACCATGAAGTGCCGGCTGCGCTCCAAGAGCCCGGCACTTCTCTTGAGTGCCAGGCTCTTTTGCCGGCACTCCCGATCCCTGGGGGCCCAGCTGGGCCCCGGTTCGCGCTGCGCAGGGTCCCTCCCCTTTAAGAAGGGGAGGAAGGCCTGCAATACCACGGCACGTAGCGCCAGGATATTCCCTCGCAGCGCCCCAAGAGGGATGCGGGGTGCTTCCAGTGGCGCCCCGCTTCCCTCTTGGGGTGCAACCACTGAAGTTCCGGCGCGGGGCCGCTAATTTTTTTGGGGCGCTAAAAGTAGCGCCCCGGCAAGGTTAGCGCCCCAAATGGGGCGCGACTCAATTTTTAGCCCTTGGGATTTTCCTTTATTTTGCCCGCCAGTGTTTTTTCATGCCCCCTCTTCGCTCTCCTAATTTCTTTTTTAAGTACCCCCCTGCACTTTCTATACTCCTCTCGGGCTTCCACTGTTTTTAGTCCTTTGTATCTGCCAAAAGCCTCCATTTTTTTCCTAGTCCATTCTTGTATATCCCTTGACATCCAGGGTTCCCTGGGCTTGTTGGTCCCACCCTTGACCTTTACGGGAACATGTTGGCGTTGTACTCTCTCTATTTCCTTTCTGAAAGACTCCCACTGGTCTGATGTGGATTTTCCTACAAGCAGCTTATCCCAATGCACTTTGGCCAGATCCTGCCTTATCATATTAAAATCGGCCTTCCTCCAATTTAGAACCTTTATTTCCGGTCCATCTTTGTCCTTTTCCATGACTACCTTAAATCTCACTGAATTATGGGTCACTGTCACCAAAATGCTCTCCTACTGACACTTCTACCACTTGCCCAGCTACATTCCCTAGAATTAGGTCCAGTACCGCCCCCTCTCTTGTCGGACTTTCTACATGCTGGCTCAAAAAGCTCTCCTGGATGCACTTTAAGAATTCCGCACCCTCCAAGCCTTTCACACTCTGACTATCCCAGTTAATATTGGGGAAGTTGAAATCCCCTACTATTATTACCCTATTATTTCTACACTTCTCTGAGATTTGCCTACATATCTGTTCCTCTATCTCCCCCTGACTGTTTGGGCGCCTGTGGTACACTCCCAGCAAAGTGCTTGCCCCCTTTTTGTTTTTAAGTTCAACCCATATGGCCTCATTAGAGGAACCTTGTCGAAGAACACTGCTTTGCATTTTGATTCTTCTCAGATAATGAATCAGTCCATGCCAGCATGCAACAAGACCTGGACGACGTTCAGGCTTGGGCTGATAGGTGGCAGGTAACATTCGCGCCACACAAGTGCCAGGCAATGATTATCTCCAACAAGCGAGAGTCTAACCACCTCCCCTTGACATTCAATGGCATTACCATCGTCGAATCCCCCACCATCAACATCCTGAGGGTCACCATTAACCAGAAACTTAACTGGACCAGCCACATAAATACTGAGCAGGTCAGATGCTAGGTATTCTGCGGTGAGTGTCTCATACCCTGACTCCCCAAAGCCTTTCCACCATCTACAAGGCACAAGTAAGGAGTGTGATGGAATACTCTCCACTTGCCTGGATGAGGGCAGCTGCAACAACGCTCACGTAGCTCAACACCATCCAGGACAAAGCAGCCCGCTTGATTGGCACCCCATCCACCATCTTAAACATTCACTCCCTCCACCGTGGCTGCAGTGTGTACCATCTACAAGATGCACTGCAGCAACTCGCCAAGGCTTCTTCGGCAGCACCTCCCAAACCCACAACCTCTTCCACCTAGAAGGACAAGGGCAGCAGGCGCATGGGAACACCATCACCGCCTCCAAGTTTCCCTCCAAGTCACACACCATCCTGACTTAGAAGTATATCGCCGATCCTTCATAGTTGCTGGGTCAAAATCCTGGAGCTCCCTACCTAACAGCACTGTGGGAGTACCTTCACCACACGGATTGCAGCGGTTCAAGAAGGCGGCTCACCACCACCTTCTCAAGGGCAACTAGGGATGGGCAATAAATGCTGGCCTTGCCAGCGACGCCCACATCCCATAAGCGAATACAAAAAAAAAACCCATTCTTCTGTATGTTTGAGAATTGACGAGGTTTAAGCAAGGTCAGAGTAATTATTCATCGTGCATGCAATAAGAGTCCTCAGGCTCAGTGCACTATTTGGATGGATGTATCCCAATTATTGATTTAAACTGAATGTTGTGAAGCTCTAAGTACTCTGAGCTGCTAATTAGATTGCAAGCATTTCCTCTATCCTCATTGTAATGAATATGACTGTGCAAATTAAAAATAGTTGGTACAATTTTTTTTTGCCCTGCCTTACGAACTAATTAAAACTTAAAAATCCATCAGTTTGTTGCTGTTCAAAAGACATTTCTGTGAAGTCTCTCTTGTGCCAAATTTGGTAGCATAAGATAATGCCGATAATGTGAAAAAAAAGACTTGCATTTATATAGCGCCTTTCACGACCTCAGGACATCCAACAGCGCTTTACAGCCAATGATGTACTTTTTAAAGTGCAGTCACTGTTGTCGTATAGGAAACACGGCAGCCAATTTGCGTAAAGCAAGCTCCCACAAACAGCAATGAGATAATGGCCAGATGATCTGTTTTTGTGATGTTGTTTGAGGGATAAATATTGGCCAGGACACTGGGGATAACTCCTCTGATCTTCTTCTGTGAAGAAAACATATAGCAGGGATATGCCTTGGTAACATTCTATTATTTCCTGGCCTGCTTAATACAATCTGCATTTAGGAAAAGTGCTTTGCATAAATATCTAAAATCATATCGGTTAAGAGATGCAATTAAAATGTTGCCCAATTATGCACACTAAGCAAACTGCAGCAACAGTCAATGCAATCTCATAGTTGCTGTTTGGTCATCGTTGCTGATCATTTGATTCTTTACATTATCCAGGTTAAGCCTAAAATCATATTGCAGAATAGCCTGGGACTTCGATGCTAAAGTTCCTCATTGTGCTATAGTAAGAACATATTATTTTATACTTTTCTGTGTCATATCTTCAAACCCTTTAAAGTAAGTACCCAGAATGTACTACGAGGAGCTTTTCATAGAATCAAAGAATCATAGAATGGTTACAGCACAGAAGGAGGCTATTCGGCCCATGCTGACTCTCTGCAAGAGCACTTTAGCCAGTCCCACTCCCCCGCCCTTTCCCCGTAGCCCTGCAAATTTTTTTCCTTCAGGTACTTGTCCAATTCCCTTTTGAAAGCCACAATTTAATCTGCCTCCACCACCCTTTCAGGCAGTGCATTCCAGATCCTAACCACTCGCTGCGTAAAAACATTTTTCTTCATGTTGCCTTTGGTTCTTCTGCCAATCACCTTAAATCTGTGTCCTCTGGTTGTCGACCCTTCCGTCAATGGGAACAGTTTCTCTCTACCTACTCTGTCTCGACCTCTCATGATTTTGAACAACTCTATCAAATCTCATCTCAACCTTCTCTGCTCTAAGGAGAACAACCCCAGCTTTTCCAGTCTATCCACATAATTGAAGTCCCTCATCCCTGGAATCATTCTTGTAAATCTTTTCTGCACCCTCTCTAAGGCCTTCACATCCTTCCTAAAGTACGGTGCCCAGAATTGGACGCAATACTCCAATTGAGGCTGAACCAGTGTTTTATAAATGTTCATCATAACTTCCTTGCTTTTGTACTCTATGCCTCTTTTTATGAATGTGATGCGGAGATGCCGGTGTTGGACTGGGGTGGACAAAATTGAGAGGTCGCACAACACCAGGTTATAGTCCAACAGTTTTATTAGAAATCACAAGCTTTCGGAGCTATCGATTTGCTCCTTCCTCAGGTGAAGTCTTTTTATGAAGCCCAGGATCCCATATGCTTTTTCAACCGCTTTCTCGACATGTCCTGCCACCTTCAATGATTTGTGCACATATACCTCCAGGTCTCTCTGTTCATTCACCCGCTTTAGAATTGTACCCTTTAGTTTATATTTCCTCTCTTCATTCTTCCTACCAAAATGTATCACTTCGCACTTTTCTGCGTTAAATTTCATCTGCCACGTGTTCGCCCATTCCACCAGCCTATCTATGTCCTCTTGAAGTCTATCACTATCTTCTTTACTGTTCATTATACTTCTAAGTTTTGTGTCATCTGCAATTTTTTTTAAATTCTGCCCTGTACACCCAAGTCCAAGTCATTAATATATATCAAGAAAAGCAGTGGTCCTAGTACCGACTCCTGGGGAACACCATGGTATACCATCCTCCAGTCCGAAAAACATCCGTTCACCACTACTCTATGTTTCCTGTCACTTAGCCAAATTCGAATCCATGCTGCCACTGTTCCTTTTATTCCATGGGCTTCAACTTTGCTGGCAAGCCTATTATGTCGCACTTTATCAAACGTCTTTTGGAAGTCCTTGTATACCACATCAACCGCATTGCCCTCATCAACCCTCTTTGTTACCTCATCAAAAAACTCAATCAAGTTAGTTAAACATGATTTGCCTTTGACAAATCCGTGCTGGCTTTCCTTAATTAATCCACACTTGTCCAAGTGACTGTTAATTTTGTCCCAGATTATCGTTTCTAAAAGCTTCCCCACTACCAAGGTTAAACTGACTGGTCTGTAGTTGCTGGGTTTATCCTTGCACCCCTTTTTGAACAAGGAGATGGTTCAGGTACAGTCGAGGTACATTCCTACGAGGGGGAAAGGTAGGGCGATTCTCCAGTCTTCTGGCACCACCCTCGTATCTAAGGAGGATTGGAAGATTATGGCCAGTACCTCCACAATTTCTACCCTTACCTCCATCAGCATCCTAGGATGCAGCCCATTTGATCCTGGTGACCTATCTACTTTAAGTACAGCCAACCTTTCCAGTACCTCCTCTTTATCAATTTTTATCCCATCCAGTATCTCAACTACCTCCTCTTTCACTATGACTTTGGCAGCATCTTCTTCTTTGGTAAAGACAGATGCAAAGTACTCATTTAGTACCACAGCCATGCTCTCTGCCTCCATGTGTAGGTATCCTTTTTGGTCCCTAATCAGCTCCACCCCTCCTCTTACTACTCGTTTATTATTTATATACCTATAGAAGACTTTTGAATTCCCTTTTTTGTTAGCTGCCAGTCTATTCTCATACTCTCTCTTTGCCCCTCTTATTTCCTTTTTCACTTCCCCTCTGAACTTTCTATATTCAGCCTGGTTCTCACTTGTATTCTCAACCTGACATCTATCATACACGCTCTTTTTCTGCTTCATCTTACTCTCTATCTCTTTCGTCATCCAGGGAGCTCTGGCTTTAGTTGCCCCACCTTTCACCCTCGTGGGAATGTACCTCGACTGTACCTGAACCATCTCCTCTTTAAAGGCAGCCCATTGTTCGATTACAGTTATTGCCTGCCAATCTTTGATTCCAATTTACCCAGGGCCAGATCCATTCTCAACCTATTGTAATTGGCCTTCCTCCAATTAAGTATTTTTACTCTAGATTGCTCCTTGTCCTTTTCCATAGCTAATCTAACCCTTAGGATACTATGATCACTGTTCCACTGTTCCCTAAATGTTCCCCTACTGACACTTGCTCCACTTGACCCACCTCATTCCCTAGATCCAGCAATGCCTCCTTCCTCGTTGGGCCAGAAACGTACTGATCAAGAAAGTTCTCCTGAACACACTTCAGAAATTCTTCCCCCTCTCTGTCCTTTACACTATTACTATCCCAGTCTATATTAGGATAATTGAAGTCCCCCATTATCACTAGTTTATAATTCTTGCACCTCTCTGTAATTTCCCTGCAAATTTGCTCCTCTATATCCTTCCCACTAGTTGGTGGCCTACAGAATACACCTAGTAATGTAAAGGCACATCTATTGTTTCTCAACTCTAACCAAATAGATTCTGTCCTTGACCCCTCCAGGACATCCTCTCTCTCCAGCACTGTAATATTCTCCTAAATCAATACTGCCACCCCACTTTCTTTCTTTCCTTCCCTATCTTTCCTGAACACCTTATATCCAGGAATATTTAGTACCCAATCCTGCCCTTTTTTGAGCCAGGGCTCCGTTATCATCACGACATCATATTCCCATGTGGCTATTTGCGCCTGCAGCTCACCAACCTTATTTACCACGCTTTGTGCGTTTACACACATGCACTGTAAACCTACCTTAGACCTTCTTGTATTCTCTCTTAGTCTGACCCCACCTAATACTGTACTATTTCTTACTCGAGTGCTATCTGTCTCTCCCAATCCTTTGTGTACCTTGTTTCTCCTTTCTAATGCTACATCCTGGTGCCCATCCCCCTGCCAAATTAGTTTAAACCCTCCCCAGCAGCACTAGCAAACTCCCCTGCGAGGATGTTGGTCCCAGCTCTGTTGAGGTGCAACCCGTCCGGCCTGTACAGGTCCTACCTCCCCCAGACCCGGTCCCAATATCTCAGGAATCTAAAGCCCTCCCTATCCTCCTATTTCTTTACTCACTAGCTCGTCTGCTCAGGCACAGATGCTGTGATTTCTTTTGTTAAGTGTCACAAATTTGATGAGAATGGCCCCTCCAAAGTAAGTAAGTGCATTTTTTGACTAGTCCTAAAAAATTAGAAAGCAAAATTATAAAAGAGGGTAAGTATAATATACCAATAGAATTTGCAGTCCAAAATTTGCAGTCAGAGGCTTCCCGCGGGCGGATACCTTCGACCAGCAAAAAATCTACGAATTTACCTGGTGGTCCGGGAGTTACGGAGATTCGCGCTCCTGGGCCTCTCCGGGTGCCCCGCGGGTAGAGGCCCACGTGGGCCGGCCCAACCAATGGAAGAAGGGGAAAATCCCCATTCATACTTATGGGGATTCCGTACGTACGAACTATGAATGGGGATCACTTAAAAAATACATGAACACATGAAATAAAAAAAAATTAAATTACATATTTAAAATTAATTAAAATGGCAATTAATTAAATATTTTGAACAAAAATTTTATATTAAAAAAAATGATGGGGGAAAAATTTGGTTGCTTTGCGCCTCCCGTTAGCGCCCTAAGAGGGCGCTAACGGGGCACAAAGCAACTAGCGCCCGAGCGCGACGATGTTTGCGCCGCTCGCAAAATTGACCAGACATTTTGCGGCGGCGCTAAACACTACTGCCACGATCTCCTGCACCCACAGATCGTGACATCAGTTGAGCGTGCCCCAGTAGTGCCCCGGACCGGATATTGAGTGGCACCCCCTGCCTTACCGCCTGCCGCTAGCAACGACAGGTGGAGGGGAGCGTTTTGCAGTCGGGAAGGGACTGGGGGAGTGCTATTTAAAGGCGACCGCTTCCTGCCTTTTTTTGTCGGCAACATTTTTGCACCACGCATTCTGAGAGAGAGAGAGAGACTTCTGGAGAGATTCAACGCTGTGTGAAGGAGTTTTGGGTACAGAGCAGCACTTTGCAGGTTCATTTTGATTTGACCTTCCTTGCATCGATTTAGAAGAGACTATGGGGGCTGCACGCTGAGCTCTTTCCCTGGGCCTCTCCATTGTTCTTTCCAGCAGATTTAATGTACAGGTCTCTCCAGGCCGAGATTCAAGGTTGCAATGAGCAGGGTGTGGATTGAGAGCAAGATCGACCCTCCCCTATAAGAACTGGCTGGTGCCAGTGTGTCTGTGTTCCATTGCTGACTGACATCGCATGAGCTTCGCCAGCGCTCTGAGTTAGCGCCTCGCTCCTCGGTGTTAGCGCCTTAAGAGAGGTGTGTAGCGCCTGATTTAGCGCTACAATCACCTCCAGGGGCGATAGAAGCCAAGTTTGCTGTCGGAGGCGATAATTAGCGCCAGGTGCTAAACTTTGCGCCCAGCCGATAATTGCGCCCCAAACGGGGCGATACCGAATTTCTCCCCCAGAGTCTTTAATGTATAAATGAGTGACAACATTTTATTTTTCTATTTTTTAAAACTTTTACGCTGGTAAGAGAATTCTTGACAGATCGCAAGTTTCGGGTTTTCGTGCATGCGCTTCGCATGCCTAAACCTGGAACTTGCGCGGCCCCTACGGGTGCGATGCACCTCGTACACCCGTAGGGGTCGCAAATTATGGCCCACTCTGTTTTTTAACTTATGCTGAATATTTCAAATCTTAATCTCGTTGATAAGATAGGAAAGAACAAAATCTTTCTAATGCTGAATGATAGCTGCATCTTGACTGTGCTCTTTTCGGCAAATATATAATGTTGCAGGATCACAAACATTATTCTCCCTCCCCCAATAGCACAACACTATCGATTACTGAATGATCATTGATTTTCTTTTACAAACTTTACTAGAGCTTATACTTTGTATCTTCCAAAGTTTTGCTATAAATCGTGTTGGAAAATAGATGGAAATTTCAACACGCTGGACTTATAACCACTTACATGGGAACATAGGAACAGGAGTAGGCCATTCAGCCCCTCGAGCCTGTTCTGCCATTCAATTAGATCATAGCTGATCTGTATCTTAAATACATCTACCCGCCTTGGTTCCGTAATCCTTAATATCCTGCATAACAATAATCTATCAATCTCAGTTTTGAAATCTAACCCTTTTAGCCCTGGTATCATTCTGTTGAATCTGGGCTGCACCCCCTCCAAGGCCAATATATCCTTCCTGAGGTGTGATTCCCAGAACTGAATGCAATACTCCAGATGGGGTCTAACCAGAGCTCTGTACAGCTGTAACATAACTTCCACTCCTTTTGAGATAAAGGCCAACATTGCATTAGCCTTTTAAATTATTTTTTCTACCTGTCCACTAGCTTGTAGTGATTTTGCACGCCAAGCCTTTTTCCAGTGGGTGAGAAGAACGTTGGGGGAAGAGTCCACCTCAAAGAGGTGGGTGCTTAATTTAGATATTACTTTGAGATATGTCTGTTTGGCCAGGATACCAGGAGAACTCCCCTGCTCTTCTTCAAATAATGCCATGGAATCTTTTATGTCCACCTGAAAGGGCAGATTGGGCCTTGATTTAACATTTAATTCAGAAGACGGCACCTCCCTCAGTACTGCACTGAAATGTCAGTCTGGATTATGCAGTTAAATCTCTGAAGTGTAGCTTGAACACTGCACAACCTTCTGACTCAGAGGCGAGAGTGCTACCAACTGAGCCAAGGCAGTCATTGGAGTTTTTGATGTCACTTCTGCCAGATTCACCCATATGAATAGGACAGGTGTATTTAAATCAGGCAATAATGATGGTGTGATATCATATATTATAGTTTCTGCATATTATTTCCCTTGTTGGTGGAATTTGCAGCTATGAATTGAGAAAGCTGTATGGTGACAGTTGGGGATGCAGCTGGCTCTTTAAGTTGCTGAAGGTCTTTGAACCATGCAGCAGCAGCCATGTCCCATTCCACCTCCCTTCCTCACCCTGGTAGAAGCTCTCCAATGGAGGCAGCAATACTGCCGTGATCGCACCTCATTAATTAGATATTTAGATTAAAATGACCTGGAGAATTCAAGGATTTCTCCTAGTGCCATATCCTGGACAAGTTAGGGAGAAGAAGATTAGACGCATCAATATGTGGCTAGAAAAATGGTGTAGAGGGTGGCTTTAAAATCCCGAGGACACAGATAAACTCTGGGGTAGGGGAAGCTTACAGATGAATTCACCTGAATTGGATTCATGACAAATGGACCAAGACAAATTTCTTTACAGAAAGTTTAAATGAGGCAATGGGGGAGGATTTTTAAACTAACATGGCAGTGAGAGGGACTATGGCAGCCATATCAAACCTAGATGGAGGTACGAAATATACAGAGCTAGTTGCTATGGTGCAGAACAGTGAATGGTAGATGATGGTTCATGTGCAAACACTCATACAGTGGTAAGTAGGTTTTAAAGAAGATCCTCAGTGTACAGAATGCCTCAGTCATCTGCACATTGCCCATGCTCTTGTGTCATGTATGCACTCCCTATGTGTTGCCCACTATTACCCCTCACTCCTTCATGCCACATTCTGGAGCTGATCTAGTTCTGCAGTGTACTGTACCATTGAGTCTTACGACACCTGACCACAAAAACTTCCAACTCATTTAATGGCAGAATCTGTTAAGCCCTGTTTGTACATAGGAGCTTGAGGACTCCCATCAAAATCAAGTAGAATGTAATAGAAACATAGAAACTAGGAGCAGGAGTAGGCCATTCGGCCCGTCGAACCTGCTCCACCATTCAATACGATCATGGCTGATCATCCAAATCCAGTACCCTGTCCCTGCTTTCTCACCAGAATCCCCATCGAGCCTGCACCGACACATATCCCACCCTATCCCCGTAACCCCACGTATTTAATTCCCCCTAACATATCCCTTCCTATCCTATCCCCGTAACCCCACATATTTATCCCCCCATAACACTAAGGGTCAATTTATCATAGCCAAATCAACCTAACCCGCACATTTTTGGACTGTGGGAGGAAACCGGAGCACCCGGAGGAAACCCACTATTGGTTTTGCTGATGCCCAACAGTCCAAGGTAAAGCAAGAGTTACAGCACTGAGCAATGACAGGTTCAAGTCCAAGTGTTGAGCCTCTTTTTAACCGGCTGTTCTTTGTAACAGGCTCATCAGAAACTCTGACAAGCCACAACATTAATAGTACTGGCAGAAGGGGTGGGTGTAAGAGATCAAAAACCTAGACAGCCAATTACACCAACTCTCCTGCAGGCCACCCCTGGTGTGACATGGAGCTGTCAGTCAGATGATCGCAGCTTTAGACCACTCAGCCTCTACGCTGAAAGAGGTGCAGACCAGATGCTGAGATATTCTTACAAAAGAAAAAAAATAACTCCCACCAATCCTGTAAAAAAAAAAGTTGTGTTTGAAACCCTGGGAAGGTTTTTCTCAACGCTTTGAGTACTGTATCGTGTACAGAAGGCATGTTGTCACCTGTCAGCTGTGGCTCAGTTGGTAGCACTCTCGCCTCTGAGCCAGAAGGTTGTGGGTTCAAGCCCCACACCAGAGACTTGAGCACAAAAATCTAGGCTAACACTCCAATGCAGTACTGAGGGAATGCTACACTGTCGGAGATGCCGCCTTTCGGATGCGACGTTAAAGCGAGGCCCCGTCTGCTTTCTAAGGTGGACGTAAAAGATCCCATGGCACTATTTCAAAGCAAAGCACGGGAGTTATCCCCAGTTTCCTGGCCAATATTTATCCCCCAATTAACATCACAAAAAAAACAGATTATCCGGTCATTATCACATTGCTGTGTGCAAATTGGCTGCCGCATTTCCTACATTACAACTGTGACTACACTTCAAAAATACTTCATTGGCCGTAAAGCACTTTGGGACATCCTGAGGTCATGAAAGGCGCTATATAAATGCAAGTCTTTCTTTCTATCAGGGGTGACATTTCACCTTAGGAACTGCACTATGAATTTAGAAACAAAGCAGTTCAGAGATCTCTTCAATTCAGAGATTATACTGCAGGATGGTTTAAAAAGTTTTCATTGTGACACATGGGGAACAGGACATCAACCTTCAAGTCTGCAACTTTCATGTCCTCTATCTCCTTAGTCTTCTCCCTTCAGCAAGAGGAAGAGAAGGTAATGTACTTAATGATCAGGAGAGAAAAACTTCAGAGGCTGGAGAAGGGTGTATCAAAAAAGGTTGCAGCTGAGTATGGTGTTGGAGAAGCAACCATATGAGATTAGAAGCAGGACAGTGACTTGGAACTGAATCTGTTGCTTGAGCAGAGGAGTGCTGTGCTTGAGGACCAGCTAGGATTCTGCAACATATAATGGGGAGGAAGGGCATTTGACATGTCGTAGTGAAGCAAAGGAAGAGAAGTGAGTACAACAGAAAACGCTGGAAAAACTCAGCAGGCCAGGCAGCATCCGTGGAGAGAGAAAGAGAGTTGACGTTTCAGGTCGATGACCTTTCATCAGAACTGGGAAGAGCTGGAAATCAAATAGATTTAAGGCCAGGGTAAAGCTGGGAAAAGGGGGAGGGGATAAAGGAACAAAGGAGGAGATGAAGAGACATTAAGAGACATTAAGAGATATGCAAGGCTAGAGGTGGTGTTAATGTGACAGATTAAGGCTGAATGAAGTGTGAAATCTACTGGCAGAATGAAGGACAGCTGCCAGCTTCTAGGACCTCCTAGAAGCTGGCAGCTGTCCTTCATTCTGCCAGTAGATTTCACACTTCATTCAGCCTTAATCTGTCACATTAACACCACCTCTAGCCTTGCATATCTCTTAATGTCTCTTAATGTCTCTTCATCTCCTCCTTTGTTCCTTTATCCCCTCCCCCTTTTCCCAGCTTTACCCTGGCCTTAAATCTATTTGATTTCCAGCTCTTCCCAGTTCTGATGAAAGGTCATCGACCTGAAACGTCAACTCTCTTTCTCTCTCCACGGATGCTGCCTGGCCTGCTGAGTTTTTCCAGCGTTTTCTGTTGTTATTTCGGATTTCCAGCATCTGCAGTATTTTGCTATCGTATTAGTGTTTGGTTCACTGCCACCTCTCTTCTTGGAATGCCTACCTTGAAGAAGTTCTGCTCTTCTCTTCGACGGGATTTCCGTTTGGCTCTTCAACCTTGTTCATCTTCATTGATTTCAGTTTCCCTTCTCGTGTTTGATCAGGTATCTGCCAAGACTCGGTTTCACAGCCACATTACTTTCCTCAGCAACTGTCTCCGGTTCCGACTTATCCCACGTGGATTCCAACTAAACTTCCACCCTTCGTGTTTCGGATCCACCCAGGATTACAAATATCTCCAAGATATTCATCGTTCCTCGAACTACTGCTCTCGCCGCATCTTGAGATCCACGCTCAATGCCATGCGGCGCCACATGAACACTCTCGACATCTCTCTTCAGCAGCACCGACGCACTCTATCTCAAAGCTGTCCGGGTCCACAGTTCCATTTCATCCTTAGACTCATCCAACGCTTCAACAAAAAACTTTTCTTCTTCCTTTCCGATGTCAAGGATCGCAAGCTTCAACAACTCTTGGACACTAAAGCCCCTCCGGAACCTTCTTCCCCTTCACTTTCCTCTGACTCCCCTTCTCCCAATCTCACCCCCTGCCGCGTTTTCACTATCCCCTCTGACCTTCCCCTCTCTGACTCCGAACGATCAGTCCTCAGCAAAGGCCTGAGCTTCATCCCCTTACGCCCCCATCTCAATGAATTTCGAGCTCGGCACGATGCTGAGCTCTTTTTCCGCCGCCTCCGTCTCCGTGCCCACTTCTCTGGCCAGGAGTCTTCCCCCCGCACGGCTGACCCTTTCTCCCGCTTTCAGAATTCTCGTTCCACCTGGACCCCTCCCTCTGGCCTCTTACCCTCTCTTGATCTTTTCATTGCTAACTGCCGCCGTGACATCGGCCAGCTCAATTTCTCTGCTCCCCTCACTCACTCCAACCTACCTCCCTCTGAACTTGCAGCACTCCATTCTCTCCGATCCAACCCTGACATTGTCATTAAACCTGCTGACAAGGGTGGCGCTGTTGTTGTTTGGCGAACCGACCTCTACCTAGCGGAAGTTGAACGCCAACTCTCTGACACCTCCTCCTACCTCCACCTGGACCATGACCCCACTACCGAACATCAAGCCACCGTGTCCAAGACTGTCACTGACCTCATCTCCTCTGGAGATCTTCCCCCCACGGCCGCCAACCTCATAGTTCCCCAACCCCGCACAGCCCGCTTCTACCTCCTTCCCAAGATCCACAAACAGGACTGCCCCGGTAGACCCATCGTTTCAGCCTGTTCTTGCCCCACGGAACTTATCTCTTCCTATCTCGACTCTATTTTTTCTCCCCTTGTCCAGTCTCTTCCCACCTACATCCGCGACTCTTCCGATGCCCTCCGCCATTTTAACAGTTTCCAGTTTCCCGGCCCCAACCGTCTCCTCTTCACTATGGACGTACAATCCCTCTACACCTCCATTCCCCACCAGGATGGCCTGAGGGCGCTCCGCTTCTTCCTTGAACAGAGGCCCAACCAGTCCCCATCCACCACCACCCTCCTCCGCCTGGCTGAACTTGTTCTCACATTGAACAACTTCTCCTTTGACTCTACCCATTTCCTCCAAATTAAAGGTGTTGCTATGGGTACCCGCATGGGTCCTAGCTATGCCTGCCTTTTCGTGGGATATGTGGAACACTCTTTGTTCCAGTCCTACTCGGGTCCCCTCCCTCACCTCTTTTTCCGGTACATTGATGACTGTATCGGTGCCGTCTCCTGCTCTCGCCCTGAACTAGAACATTTCATTCACTATGCTTCCAATTTCCACCCTTCCCTCACCTTCACATGGTCCATCTCCGACTCTTCTCTTCCCTTCCTCGACTTCTCCATCTCCATCTCTGGGGATAGGTTATTGACTAACATTCACTACAAGCCCACCGACTCCCACAGCTACCTGGACTACACTTCCTCCCACCCCGCCTCCTGTAAGGACTCTATTCCATTCTCCCAGTTTCTCCGTCTCCGCCGCATCTGCTCTGATGATGCCACCTTCCATACCAGTGCTTCCGACATGTCTTCCTTTTTCCTCAACCGAGGATTCCCCTCTACCGTGGTCGACACGGCCCTCGACCGTGTCCGTTCTATCTCCCGCACATCTGCCCTCACCCCTGCCCCTCCCTCCCGGAACCACGATAGGGTTCCCCTTGTCCTCACCTTTCACCCCACCAGCCTCCACATTCAACGGATCATCCTCCGCCATTTCCGCCACCTCCAGCGTGATCCCACCACCAAACACATCTTCCCCTCACCTCCCCTTTCAGCATTCCGCAGGGACCGCTCCCTCCGCGACACCCTAGTCCACTCCTCTACCACCCCCAGCACCCCTTCCCCTTCGCCCGGCACCTTCCCGTGCACGCGCAGGAGATGCAACACATGCCCTTATACCTCCCCTCTTCCCACTGTCCAGGGCCCCAAACACCCCTTCCAGGTGAAACAGCGATTTACTTGTACTTCCTGCAATTTAGTATACTGTATTCGCTGCTCACGATGTGGACTCCTCTACATTGGGGAGACCAAACGCAGATTGGGTGACCGCTTTGCGGAACACCTCCGTTCAGTCCGTAAGGGGGACCCCGAGCTCCCGGTGGCCTGTCACTTTAATTCACCGCTTCACTCCCACTCTGACCTCACCGTCCTCGGCCTAATACACTGTTCCACGGAAGCTCAGCGTAAGCTCGAGGAACAGCACCTCATCTTTCGTTTAGGCACGCTACAGCCCTCTGGACTCAATATCGAGTTCAACAATTTTAGATCATAACCTCAGCTCCAATCACATTTATATTTTATTTTATCCACCCTTTTATTTGTCCCCCCCACCTTTTTTTTCCTCCTAGAAGCTGGCAGCTGTCCTTCATTCTGCCAGTAGATTTCACACTTCATTCAGCCTTAATCTGTCACATTAACACCACCTCTAGCCTTGCATATCTCTTAATGTCTCTTAATGTCTCTTCATCTCCTCCTTTGTTCCTTTATCCCCTCCCCCTTTTCCCAGCTTTACCCTGGCCTTAAATCTATTTGATTTCCAGCTCTTCCCAGTTCTGATGAAAGGTCATCGACCTGAAACGTCAACTCTCTTTCTCTCTCCACGGATGCTGCCTGGCCTGCTGAGTTTTTCCAGCGTTTTCTGTTGTTATTTCGGATTTCCAGCATCTGCAGTATTTTGCTATCGAAGAGAAGTGAGTGCCCACTCACAGGGAGGAGAAGCAAACAAGAGGAACCAGCACAGGAAAACCTGGTGGGTTTGGACTTATCCAATAAATATTGAATTATTAACATCTATGATGATGCCAAAGACAGAGTGGAGGGAATCAAGAGCAACACCACAGCTGTGGAAGCAAGGAGTTACCCGTGGGACGTCCTGAGGTCATGGTAGGTGCTATATGGATGCAAGTTCTTTCTTTCTTCTTTAATGCAGTGAATAAGGGCAAAAATAGATTGTTCCTATAGAATAAAGCAATGGATAGTGTGGTGGACTCAGAGAAATATAAAAATGAAGTAAAAGAAATTAAGAAACTGCTGAGGGGAAGTAAAATAGAATTTCTGTGAGGGGCAAATGATTAAATTTCCCATTAGGATACCCTTCCCCTAAACTGGTACATCAAAAGAGTTTGGTATATAGAATATTTGGCTAGGGAGCAGCAAATACGACACGGCAGCAGTTTCCATAACTGCTTCTATAGAATTATAGAGGTTTGCAGCACAGAAGACCATTCGAAGGGTTTCAGCTCGCCATTACAGGGCAAGTTCTGGTGGTGGCAGAAAGATTGACTAATTGTTAACAATGGTACCATGTATACCTGGAAGGTACAATCTGAAGCATTGTATACAACCATTGTCCATTTTATTCATCGTGCCAAAGCTGTATGAAACACTTTTCTTGAAGATGAAAGTTGCAGCAGAGACACAGCAAATACTTGCTAGTTTTCAGGATGAAGTGCTCTTCTGCAGTTAGAGACTTTCTCAGTGGGGTCAGAAGCCATGGATGCAGAGGATAGCCCTCCTCTTGTTTTCTCTTTTTCAAATAATGAGGACATTGTGGAATGCCACACAATAAACAACAACTTGCATTTATATAGCGTCTTTAATGCAGGAAATGTCCCAAAATGCTCACAGAGGTATGATCAAAAAATGGATGAAATACCAAAGAAGCAGTTATTAGGAGGAGTGACCAAACGCCTGATCAAAGGGGTAGGTTTTAAGGAGGGTCTTAAAGGAGGAGCGGAAAGTGTAGGAGCAGAGGGATGTAGGGAAGGAATTCCAGAGCATGGAATTTGGTGGTGGAGTGCACAGCTGCCAATGATGGAGCGAGGGGAGGAAGGAATGCACAAGAGGTGATAATCAGAGAAACAGAGAGTTCAGGGGGATTGTAGAGTTAGAGGAGGTTACAAAGTTAGGGAGGCACAAGATCATGAAGGAATTAAAACATGAAGTTAAAAATTTTAAATTTGAGGCACTGGCGAATTGGGAGCTAACACAGATCAGCGAGGACATGGGTGATGGGTGAGCGGGACTTGGTATCGGACAGGATATGGGCAGCAGAGTTTTGGATGAGTTGAAGTTTATGGAGGGTGGAGGACAGCATGATATCCAGGAGAGCATTGAATAGTCAAGTCTGGAGGTTTCAAAGACATGGATGAGGGCTCAGCGGCAGATAGTACTGAGGTAAGAGTTGGAAGTAGGCAGTCTTTGTGATGGAGAGGATATGGGAAGCTTAGCTTGGGGTCAATTCGGACGCTGAGGCTGCAAACAGTCTGGTTCAGTTTGAGACAGTGGCCAGATGGAATGGAATTATTGGGATGGGATGGCACTCACACAGAGTCTGTGGTGGGGGGCCAAGATGATGGCTTCAGTCTTCCAAACGTTTAGCTGGAAGAAATGCAGCTTATCCAAGACCGGATGTCGGACAACCAGTAGAACAATACAGAGGAAGTGGATGGGGTCAAGAAAGGAGGTGGAAAGCTAAAGCTGGGTATCATCAGTGTAAATGTGGAAGTTTTCTGCAAAGAAATCATACACCAATTTTGATGCGCAATTTATGGACCCTCATTTATAGTCTCAATTTGTGGCAAGCGAAAAGTAAAGTTAACATTATTTAAAATCACTACTTATTGATTGATTTACACTTGGGTATCATAGACAAGACTGTAGTTTGGTCTACTGCAAGAATGAGAAAGATATATCCTTAATATTTGCTATATATACACTTGCCCACAAAGGAGAGGAGGAATAGTTGTAAGACCTTCTAATGCACCTCCTGGTGACTATAACTGGGAGCAAGACACCTTCTCTTACTGTCTCCATTGGGGAATGGTGTGTAGCCCAGGAACAATCTAAGAGATATGAAAAATAAATCTAAAATCTAAAATTCATTCTTTCTTTCTTGCTTTCTTTCTTTCTAAAATCAAATTTGGAGGAAGGTAGTCCTTTTTTGTTGCAAACTAAATGCCACCATCCATGTGATTTTGAGGTGATGTGTGTCTGATTTTTAAACTGAATACTACAGGCTTCTCTACATTTGAAAAGCTCTACAGCATTTCCAACCTAACTGAGTAGTCTGCTTGACACAAGTGTTCCTTCTTCTAATCTCTATATTAGAAAGCTTACATGATATGATGAATGTTTCTCTTTACAATAATGCTTGTAACCCTGAATCAATTTAAATTATCTCTAAGCTTCCTCTTTTCCAACATATCCAGGCCTATGATGCTTCATTTCTTGATAATACTTGTCCTGTTACATCAAAACGTGTCTGGGGTTTAAATAAAAAACTCTGACATAAATGCCTTGTCGGCAGACCTCAGTACAAGAGAGGTATGCTTGTTCTGTATAAAGCACGACCATTAGTGTCTGATGGGGGGTTTGCTCTGGCACTGATTTGGGGTTTTATAAGGAAGGCACTGAGCAAAGGAAAGGCATGACATTGCCAGTGGGAAGAGAAAAATCAAAGGTTAAGTCAACCCTGGCTGCTCTTGGGTACCACCTAGTGGAACATTCAAGAGTGGAATAGGGCAGACACCAGGGAAGAGGCCACTTGCCCGCTGTTGTTCAAGGAATGCAACATAAAACATAACGACCTAAAGAAAGAAGAAAATAACTTAATTGGAGAAAAATATATTTCAAAAATGAAAAAAAACCAGCATTTACAAAAATAGGATTGGTGTACCCACTTTTTGTTAAATCAGGTGCTTCCGAAACACACTTAAATGTTTTTGAAAACAATAAAGTCCAAGCAGCGCTGAAGCAATAAACTGAACATGTTAAACACCAGAAAATAAACAGCATTTCTTTTGAGCGTACAACACACTATCAAATCAATATGTCAATGTGCATCTAAAATATTCATGCTTTATAAGTCAATAAAATGTTGCAATAAAAGGGTCAATTTGAGAATAAGATTAAAAAAAGCTGGTGCCTACACTAATTTATTAGAAAACACAAGATCAATTTTCTTAAAGTCTAATGCCTCCAATATATGTAGTGAACCAGTATCCTAATCACATCTAGACCTCTGCAAGTGTCTAATTAAGAAAAACAAGGCAAATAAAAAAGCACTTTTACATTTCCACTTCACTTGGAAAAAGATTCAGCCTATCTTCAATCCAAGGCAATGAACTAGAACCAAATGATGAACTGGAGACATCTAGAATACACCATGTGAAAGTTGACAAAATGCTTTTTGTGCACAGCATACATGAGCCATAGATCCTTTTTAGAGGAAACACAACAGTTTCTGCAGAAGATTACGCAATTTGTTTAGGTGCTGAAGTTGTACATTAAATAACGGCAGCCTAACATGGGCTTCATGTACCACCTATAGATACATAAGAAATCCAGAATGTACACAAGCTAATTCATTCCAATTGGTCCAATTACTATTACAAGTAACAAAAATAGAAAATGCTCAGGTCAGCCAGCATCTGTAGAGAGAACAGACAGGTTAATGTTTCAGGCGTTGGTCCTTTGTCAGAAAGGTCAGATGAACACGATTTGAACAGGAATAGAACAAAGGGAAGGGGGAGGAAAAAACACACATAGACACACACACAAAAGAAAGTGGGGAGGGACAGGTTAGTGCTTGGGGTGGGCACCTTCTGTCAGATCTCTGTGCTGGGCAGGGCGCTCTGCATCCTTGATGTTGAGCTGGTTTGTCTTCTACAAGTCTCCTGGGCTGCTGGAACCGATGTTGCTTTGCCAGCTTTTCATGCTTCCATTTCTACCTGCCTCACTTCAGTTGTTTAACTGTTTCCTGCTTTTTACTTAAGCGCTTATTTTGTATCTGTGGGTTTTGCCCTCTCCCCTATTTTCGGTTCCTTTCGAAATGCTGTCCACCTGTTATTTCTTCTAGCTCTGCCAAAGCGTACACACCTTAAACATTAACTTGTCTTACCTCCACAGATGCCGACTGACCTGCTGACTGATTCCAGCATTTTATGCTTTTGTTCAGATTTTCAGAACCTACAGTTTTTTCTTTCAGATAATGTTGAATTTTATTTATTGTACAAATCAAATCTGGAAAAAGCTTGAGTATCTATGATAACCCTTATTGCAATTAACACATTATCAGTCTAACTGCATGAAATTATAACATCAATTGAGTCCAAAAGTACAAGTAATTCAGTATCTTCTTGGTTCTTTGAATTGCCCGGGGACCCTCCAGACCTCTGATACACAGCAGGTCAGATGATTCCAGCACAAGTCCCACTCCCAGGTTTCTATGGTGCCTCTATTTTTAGGTGTCCTCCAGGGTGGGAGGCCAGGAACAGTCCCTCCCACCTCATCGTAATGCTTTTGCTGGCCCTGAGCCTACTGCATGCACAAGCCCCACTCTGTCCATTTGAGAAAGCTCACGGAATCCCACAGCACCATTTTGGGGGCAGAGACCTGATCCAGTGGGTCGCTATCCCCATTTCCTCTTTGTTGTGCTTGGGAATTGAACAAACTTGCCCGGATATCTTTCCACAGAGATTGATCAACATCTGGATCAGCTTGCCAGGAAGCCTGTTTGAGGCCAGGACACTGTAATTAGAAGATGGTAGGACTGACATTCAAGAATGATGAGATCAAATGGGCCAAAGGGACTTAAAAAAAATTCCAATCTATCTTGTGATTCACCAATTTTCACATTCACCTCTCTGAGAAAATGCCTAATCTCTGTTTGGTGCTCCACCTCAACCACTTCTCACCCATCCCATCAATCCCTCTTATAGATCAGGAACAATCTGGGGATAAACTGGCATTCGAATGCCTGATGGCGCAGTATATTGAGTACCTACATGCTGCCTGTAGATTGTCATCTTTTATCCAATGTGGGCTGTGGCCTATAGTAATATTAGTAACTACTGAATCAAAAGGAGATCAATATCACAATGTTCATTTCAGAAATCGGTGTTCTATAACACAGCTTTCAAATGCATAAATATTCAAAGATCAGACTATCTATTTCTGCAAATGTTGCATTTTCATGAAACTCTGAGACCCTATCAGCTCCAAATATGTACATAACCAAAAAAAATAGAAAAAGTAGGTTTACTTTTGCATTAGGGAGTATTTTATTGGTGTTTTCAGTACTTCTGGAAATCATTTGAGTACTTTTTTTTAATTTTTTGTTCTTATGATCAGATTTGGCATATTTCAATTGGATTGAAATTAGGAGTGGAAGGTGTTAAATAATATAGCTCAGTACCCTAATTCACCAGTAACTCAATTTACAGCAGTTCTGCTGAACTCCCCTGTAATTCTTGAACATAACATAAAGGGCGATATCTGCGCACTTTATAGTATTCCCTTCTTACCATGTTTATGTTTTCAAATTGCTAGCTGGAGGAATCCTGGAAGCAGGCCTTTTATGTAGAACTCCCCTGAAGTAACGTCCCAAAGCACTGCTCCATTGACATGGTGATAAGGAGTGCTGTACTCACCTATTTGTTCTTCTCTCTCCCATCACCAAAGCCTCTTTTTTCCCCTCAGTTATTCACTTGATTCTAAAAGATATTTTTGTTCTCCCCCTCCATTTCCTATGGTGGATTTGCAGTTCTTTGATATAGTGCTGCACCAGGGAATTATTTTCCCACTGCCACAGCCCCCCATGCCCATTCATGAAGTGACTGGAGTGGAATTTCATGATGGTGCATCGGGGAAGTTCTATACAAAACATAGTTCCAGGCCGCCTCCAACCAGCAGTTATTAAGCTTAAAGCAGAGCAACAAAGAACAACTGAGAATACATCAGTGACTGTATAAGGATCTTACTTTATACATTTAGGAATTGAAACTGAACAAAAGTAGCAATTTCAGACTTTGTTAAACTTCTCCTACAATGGTTCCCTTACCAACACAAACAACAAAAACACACTACGCTATGCCAAATAACAGATAGAATACAGTCGAGACCGCCTAATGTTATACTCTGTCAGACTAGACTAAATTCTAACATTATACATACCATAACCATAGGGTAACTTTCCTTATAAACACTTCCAGGCTATTTTGAAGGCATTTACAATTTCATGGATAAGAAAAAACATTAAAAAATCCAATATTTTACTCTTTCACTGTACAATATTTCACTGTAATAAGGGGTTGGGACTGCTTCATCTTCAAAGTGTAATCACAAGCAATTGCTTCTTTGACTAGTCAACATTTTTGAGTCAAACAAGTCGCCAGGGAACATCTTGAGACAGGCTGCTTGAGTTAGGGAATCAGGAGCAACAGCATCTTCTTCAGAATTTTCACTATCCTCACTAATTTCATTGGCCCGGATTTTGCGGTGTGTATGGCGGCGTACTCTGAGAGTACGCTGCAAATACCTCCTTTGAAATCCACTGCAAGTTCGGGATTTCCGCTTGTGTTTGCGCGAAATCCGGAACTTGCGATCTGTCAATGTACGCGTTGACAAGCCATCCGCACGACCCATGAAAAACCAATTGCTGGCACAGAGTTGGGCTATTTGCCCACGGACTGGCCATCAATTGCGTACGGAAATGTTACAGTTAATGTTACAGGGCCTGTTTGCATCAGCGTAAGGGGATACTTCAGGCATGTTTTAAACATTTTCATCTCAGAAATAATACACATACACTGTATCAAATGAGTTTTTCAATGTTTCTGCAAATATAAGAGTTTTAATGATGTCAAAAATTATCAAAAAATTAAATTTTTTGTGAAGTTGGTGGAATGAAGCTAATTAGGAATTAAATTCCAATCCTGTAAATTGTAATTAAATCTGATTTCGGGATTCCATTAAATCTGATTACGGGATTCCCTTCAGAAATGATTAAAGTCTGATTCTGTTTTGTGATTGGAGGACCAGGCCCACATGAACTCAGGTACGCTTCCGCATAGGCTGCGTCCCTGGGATCCGTGGGCCATTACCCTGCCCTCTGCCTCATAGCGTCAGACCGCAAGTTTTCACAGGAGGGCCGCCATCAGGTAGGTGCGTATTCCTTTCACAGGTCAGAGGCGGGCTCTGGAGGTACGCCTCCAACCGCAATTTTTGGCCCATTATTTAATTCCGGCTTGGGTGGGGTCACAGCCTCAATGGAGGTTTGGGTGATCAAAGAGTCATCAACTGCAATATAGTCAGCAAGGATCAGTTCAACTTGCTGAAGTCACTCCCAAACTCTCTACAGCTCAGGTTCAGCCTCAATTTCTTCGGGCTACACCAATTTCTCCTCTTCTTTACTGACCATATCCGCAGGCAAAAACAGTTTGCAATGTTGCTCTGAGTCACAAGATTCCAACTTCTAGCAACAAAATTCATGGCATCCAGCAAACTGATTAAGAATTCAGTCCTGGCTTTGTGAGCAGCTAGTCTTTTTCTAGCCAGAAGCTTTGATATTGACCCTTCAAAAGCTTGATAACTCCAGTGCCCATCAGCTGTATCTTAGAAATGGTATCCTTTGGAAGATTAACAAGTTTCACATTTGTTCGGCCAAAAATTTCAGGATACACAGGGCAGTTATCCATAATGATTAACTTGTTTCTATATTGAGGTTTGAAATTTTATTCCAGAGATTGATGTACCCCTCATAAAATCGTAGAAGTCATGGAAGATCGCTGATTGAAATGGTAAATGATGCCTCCAGGGAAGTGTTGAACATTTTTGAAACATCTTGGCTGCTCACTTTTACTGATATACAGAAGAAGAGGAAGCTTCGACAAAATCTGTCCATATTGGTGCCCAGAAAAGGAGTCATGTGCTCCTTGCTCTATTTCCCACCAATGCACTTCCTGTCATGAAAGATGCAATTCACCCTTGGCAGAAGTTTCCAAAAAAGTCCTGCATCATCAAGCTTGAACATCACAAGTCCGGCACTTTTGAAGGCATGCAGGCAGAATTAATGAAAGTCATCGGATTGCCATTTCAGGGGTCACTTCATTGGCTTCTCTGACCATTTCCTTATGAGTTATGGCAAGAACATTTTTCTTGATCCATCCCATGTTGACTTCAGAGAGATCACCAAACCTGATTTCTTCTGTGATTTTCACAGCTTTTTCCAATAAAATTTGATCTGAAATTCCAGGGAGATTTTTAATTGTGTGCTGCCATGAGCCATTTAAGAAGTTCTGCTCCAACATTATCGTGTTTGGAAGTAGGCAACTATTTCAAGTCACTCCTGAAATGGGATCCAAGGTAAAGTGGCAAGTTGGATCCAAAATTGGCTCAGTGGCAGGAAGCAAAGGGTTATGAAATAACAACAGAAAGCACTGGAAAAACTCAGCAGGCCAGGCAACATCCGTGGAGAGAGAAACAGAGTTAACGTTTCAGGTCGAAGACCCTTCGTCAGAACTGAGAAAAAAAGCAGGAAATGAAACAGATAAAAAAGCAAGTTTGGAGGCTGGGGGAGGGAATGAAAGAACAAAAGGGGTGGTCCGTGAGAAGTAAAGAGATGTTAAGAGATACTCAAGGCGAGACGAGATGGTAATAGGACAGTTTAAGAGACAAAAGATGGCTCAAGAAGTGTGAAATGCGCTGGCAGGATGAAAGACAGCTGCCATGTGGGAGAGAGAAAAAAAAGGGGAAAGGCACAAACCAAAGGGGTGGATAAAATGTATACATATGTGGTAGGGGCCGAGGTTATGATCTGAAATTGTTGAACTCGATATTGAGTCCGGAAGGCTGTAAAGTGCCTAATCGGAAGATGAGGTGCTGTTCCTCGAGCTTACGCTGAGCTTCCGTGGAACAATGCAAGAGGCCGAGGACAGTGAGGTCTGAGTGGGCGTGGAGCGGTGAATTAAAATGACAGACGACCAGAAGCTTGGGGTGCCCCTTACGGACTGAATCGGAGGTGTTCCGCAAAAGCGGTCACCCAATCTGCGTTTGGTCTCCCCACTGTAGAGGAGACCACATCGCGAGCAGCGAATACAGTATAGTAAATTGCAAGAAATACAAGTAAATCGCTGTTTCACCTGGAAGGGGTGTTTGGGGCCCTGGACAGTGGGAAGGGGGGATGTATAAGGGCAGGTGTTGCATCTCCTGCGCTTGCACGGGAAGGTGCCGGGCGAAGGGGAAGGGGTGCTGGGGGTGATAGAGGAGTGGACTAGGGTGTCTCGGACAGAGCGGTCCCTACGGAATGCTGAAAGGGGAGGTGAGGGGAAGATGTGTTTGGTGGTGGGATCATGTTGGAGGTGGCGGAAATGGCGGAGGATGATCCGTTGAATGTGGAGGCTGGTGGGGTGAAAGGTGAGGACAAGGGGAACTCTATCATGGTTCCGGGAGGGAGGGGCCGGGGTGAGGGCAGAAGTGCAGGAGATAGAACGGGCACGGTCGAGGGCCGTGTCAACCACGGTAGAGGGGAATCCTCGGTTGAGGAAAAAGGAAGACATGTCGGAAGCACTGGTATGGAAGGTGGCATCGTCGGAGCAGATGCGGTGGAGACGGAGAAACTGGGAGAAGGGAATAGAGTCCTTACAGGAGGCGGGGTGGGAGGAAGTGTAGTCCAGGTAGCTGTGGGAGTCAGTGGGCTTGTAGTGAATGTTGGTCAATAACCTATCCCCAGAGATGGAGACGGAGAAGTCGAGGAAGGGAAGGGAAGAGTCGGAGATGGACCATGTGAAGGTGAGGGAAGGGTGGAAATTGGAGGCAAAGTGAATGAAATTGTCTAGTTCAGGGCGAGAGCAGGAAACGGCACTGATACAGTCATCAATGTACCGGAAAAAGAGGTGAGGGAGGGGACCCGAGTAGGACTGGAACAAAGAGTGTTCCACATATCCCACGAAAAGGCAGGCATAGCTAGGACCCATGCGGGTACCCATAGCAACAACTTTGATTTGGAGGAAATGAGTGGAATCAAAGGAGAAGTTGTTCAATGTGAGAACAAGTTCAGCCAGGCGGAGGAGGGTGCTGGTGGATGGGGACTGGTTGGGCCTCTGTTCAAGGAAGAAGTGGAGCGCCCTCAGGCCATCCTGGTGGGGGATGGAGCTGTAGAGGGATTGTACGTCCATGGTGAAAAGGAGGCAGTTGGGGCCAGGAAACTGGAAACTGTTAAAGTGGCGGAGGGCGTCAGAAGAGTCGCGGATGTAGGTGGGAAGAGACTGGACAAGGGGAGAAAAAATAGAGTCGAGATAGGAAGAAATTAGTTCCGTGGGGCAAGAACAGGCTGAAACGATGGGTCTACCAGGGCAGTCCTGTTTGTGGATCTTGGGAAGGAGGTAGAAGCGGGCTGTGCGGGGTTGGGGAACTATGAGGTTGGCGGCCATGGGGGGAAGATCTCCAGAGGAGATGAGGTCAGTGACAATCTTGGAAACGGTGGCTTGCTGTTCGGTAGTGGGGTCATGGTCCAGGTGGAGGTAGGAGGAGGTGTCGGAGAGTTGGCGTTCAACTTCCGCTAGGTAGAGGTCGGTTCGCCAAACAACAACAGCACCACCCTTGTCAGCAGGTTTAATGACAATGTCGGAGTTGGATCTGAGCGAATGGAGTGCTGCAAGTTCAGAGGGAGGTAGGTTGGAGTGAGTGAGGGGAGCAGAGAAATGGAGACAGCCGATGTCACAGCAGCAGTTAGCAATGAAAAGATCTAGAGAGGGTAAGAGGCCAGAGGGAGGGGTCCAGGTGGAACGAGAATTCTGAAAGCGGGAGAAAGGGTCAGCCGCGCGGGGGGAAGACTCCTGGCCAAAGAAGTGGGCACGGAGATGAAGGCGGCGGAAAAAGAGCTCAGCATCGTGCTGAGCTCGAAATTCATTGAGGTGGGGGCGTAAGGAGATGAAGCTCAGGCCTTTGCTGAGGACTGATCGTTCGGGGTCTGAGAGGGGAAGGTCAGAGGGGATAGTGAAAACGCGGCAGGGGGTGAGATTGGGAGAAGGGGGGTCAGAGGAAAGTGAAGGGGAAGAAGGTTCCGGAGGGGCGTTAATGTTCAAGAGTTGATGAAGCTTGCGATCCTTGACATCGTAAAGGAAGAAAAAAAGTTTTTTGTTGAAGCGTCGGATGAGTCGAAGGATGAAATGGAACTGTGGACCCGGATAGCTTTGAGATAGAGTGCGTCGGTGCTGCTGAAGAGAGAGGTCGAGAGTGTTCATGTGGCGCCGCATGGCGTTGAGCGTGGATCTCAAGACGCGGCGAGAGCAGTAGTTCGAGGAACGATGAATATCTTGGAGATATTTGTAATCCTGGGTGGATCCGAAACACGAAGGGTGGAAGTTTAGTTGGAATCAAAGGGTTATGGTTGACAGGTGTTTTAGTGACTGGAAGGCTGTTTCCAGTGGGGTTCCGCAGGGCTCAATACTAGGTCCCTTGCTTTTTGTGGTATATATCAATGATTTAGATTTCAATGTAGGGGGCATGATTAAGAAGTTTGCAGATGATACAAAAATTGGCCATGTGGTTGATAGTGAGGAAGAAAGCTGTAGACTGCAGGAAGATATCAATGGACTGGTCAGGTGGGCAGAAAAGTGGCAAATGGAATTCAATCCGGAGAAGTGTGAGGTAATGCATTTGGGGAGGGCTAACATGGCAAGGGAATACACAATAAATGGTAAGGTACTGAGAAGTGTAGAGGAACA
>CM059436.1:47335611-47343111 GCA_030390025.1 Squalus acanthias
GAGAGATAGAGAGAGAGAGAGAGAGCTACACACTGACCGAGAGAGAGAGATACACATTGACCGAGAGAGAGAGAGAGAGAGAGAGAGAGAGAGAGAGAGAGCTACACACTGACCGAGAGAGAGAGAGAGAGATACATACTGACCGAGAGAGAGAGAGAGAGAGAGAGAGAGAGCTACACACTGACCGAGAGAGAGAGAGAGAGAGAGAGAGATAGGGCTACACACTGACCGAGAGAGAGAGAGCGCTACACACTGACCGAGAGATAGAGAGAGAGAGAGAGAGAGCTACACACTGACCGAGAGATAGAGAGAGAGAGAGAGAGAGAGAGAGAGAGAGCTACACACTGACCGAGAGAGAGAGAGAGAGAGAGAGAGCTACACACTGACCGAGAGAGAGAGAGCGAGAGAGAGAGAGAGCTACACACTGACCGAGAGAGAGAGAGAACTACACACTGACCGAGAGAGAGAGAGAGAGCTACACACTGACCGAGAGAGAGAGAGAGAGAGAGAGAGAGAGAGCTACACACTGACCGAGAGAGAGAGAGAGAGAGTGCTACACACTGACCGAGAGAGAGAGAGAGAGCTAATGACCGAGAGAGAGAGAGAGAGAGAGAGAGCTACTCACTGACCGAGAGAGAGAGAGAGAGAGAGAGAGCTACTCACTGACCGAGAGAGATAGAGAGAGAGAGAGAGAGCTACACACTGACTGAGAGAGAGAGAGAGAGAGAGAGAGAGAGAGAGCTACTCACTGACCGGGAGAGAGAGAGAGAGAGAGAGAGAGAGAGAGCTACACACTGACCAAGAGAGAGAGAGAGAGAGAGAGAGCTACTCACTGACCGGGAGAGAGAGAGAGAGAGAGAGCTACTCACTGACCGAGAGAGAGAGAGAGAGAGAGAGCTACTCACTGACCGGGAGAGAGAGAGAGAGAGAGAGCTACACACTGACCGAGAGATAGAGAGAGATAGAGAGAGCTACTCACTGACCGAGAGAGAGAGAGAGAGAGAGAGAGAGCTACACACTGACCGAGAGAGAGAGAGAGAGAGAGAGAGCTACACACTGACCGAGAGAGAGAGAGAGAGAGAGAGAGCTACACACTGACCGAGAGACAGAGAGAGAGAGAGAGCTACACACTGACCGAGAGAGAGAGAGAGAGAGAGAGCTACACACTGACCGAGAGATAGAGAGAGAGAGAGAGAGAGCTACACACTGACCGAGAGAGAGAGAGAGAGAGAGAGAGCTACACACTGACCGAGAGACAGAGAGAGAGAGAGAGCTACACACTGACCGAGAGAGAGAGAGAGAGAGAGAGCTACACACTGACCGAGAGATAGAGAGAGAGAGAGAGAGAGCTACACACTGACAGAGAGAGAGAGAGAGAGCTACACACTGACCGAGAGATAGAGAGAGAGAGAGAGAGCTACACACTGACCGAGAGAGAGAGAGAGATACACACTGACTGAGAGAGAGAGAGAGAGAGAGAGAGCTACACACTGACCGAGAGAGAGAGAGAGCGCTACACACTGACCGAGAGATAGAGAGAGAGAGAGAGAGAGCTACTCACTGACCGAGAGAGAGAGAGAGAGAGAGAGAGAGAGAGATAGGGCTACACACTGACCGAGAGAGAGAGAGAGAGCTACACACTGACCGAGAGAGAGAGAGAGAGAGAGAGAGCTACACACTGACCGAGAGAGAGAGAGAGAGCTACACACTGACCGAGAGAGAGAGAGAGAGAGCTACACACTGACCGAGAGAGAGAGAGAGAGTGCTACACACTGACCGAGAGAGAGAGAGAGAGCTACACACTGACCGAGAGAGAGAGAGAGAGAGAGAGCTACTCACTGACCGAGAGAGAGAGAGAGAGAGAGAGCTACTCACTGACCGAGAGAGATAGAGAGAGAGAGAGAGAGCTACACACTGACTGAGAGAGAGAGAGAGAGAGAGAGCTACTCACTGACCGGGAGAGAGAGATAGCTATTCACTGACCGAGAGAGAGAGAGAGAGAGAGAGAGAGAGCTACACACTGACCGAGAGAGAGAGAGAGAGAGAGAGAGCTACTCACTGACCGAGAGAGAGAGAGAGAGAGAGAGAGAGAGAGCTACACACTGACAGAGAGAGAGAGAGAGAGAGAGAGAGAGAGCTACACACTGACCGAGAGAGAGAGAGAGAGAGAGCTACTCACTGACCGAGAGAGACAGAGAGAGAGAGCTACACACTGACCGAGAGAGAGAGAGAGAGAGAGAGCTACACACTGACCGAGAGAGAGAGAGAGAGAGAGAGAGAGAGAGCTACACACTGACCGAGAGATAGATAGAGAGAGAGAGAGAGAGAGCTACACACTGACCGAGAGATAGATAGAGAGAGAGAGAGAGAGAGCTACTCACTGACCGAGAGAGAGAGAGTGAGAGAGAGAGAGAGAGAGAGCTACACACTGACCGAGAGAGAGAGAGAGAGAGATACACACTGACCGAGAGAGAGAGAGAGAGAGCTACATACTGACCGAGAGAGAGAGAGAGAGAGAGAGAGAGAGAGAGCTACACACTGACCGAGAGAGAGAGAGAGAGAGAGGGAGATACACACTGACCGAGAGAGAGAGACAGAGAGAGAGAGATACATACTGACCGAGAGAGAGAGAGAGAGCTACACACTGACCGAGAGAGAGAGAGAGAGAGCTACACACTGACCGAGAGAGAGAGCGAGAGAGAGAGCTACACACTGACCGAGAGAGAGAGAGAGAGAGCTACACACTGACCGAGAGAGAGAGAGAGAGAGAGCTACACACTGACCGAGAGAGAGAGCGAGAGAGAGAGCTACACACTGACCGAGAGAGAGAGAGAGAGAGAGCTACACACTGACCGAGAGAGAGGGAGAGAGAGAGAGAGCTACACACTGACCGAGAGAGAGAGAGAAAGAGAGCTACACACTGACCGAGAGAGAGGGAGAGAGAGAGAGAGAGAGAGAGAGCTACACACTGACACAGAGAGAAAGAGAGACAGAAAGAGAGAGAGAGAGCTACACACTGACCGAGAGAGAGAGAGCGAGAGAGAGAGAGCTACACACTGACCGAGAGAGAGAGCGAGAGAGAGAGAGAGAGAGCTACACACTGACCGAGAGAGAGAGAGAGAGAGAGAGAGCTACACACTGACCGAGAGATAGAGAGAGAGAGAGAGAGAGAGCTACACACTGACCGAGAGAGAGAGATACACATTGACCGAGAGAGAGAGAGCTACATACTGACCGAGAGAGAGAGAGAGAGAGAGAGAGAGAGAGAGCTACACACTGACCGAGAGAGAGAGAGAGATACATACTGACCGAGAGAGAGAGAGAGAGAGAGAGAGAGCTACACACTGACCGAGAGATAGAGAGAGACAGAGAGAGAGAGAGCTACACACTGACCGAGAGAGAGAGAGAGATTGAGAGAGAGATAGGGCTACACACTGACCGAGAGAGAGAGAGCGAGAGAGAGAGGAGCTACACTCTGACGAGAGAGAGAACTACACACTGACCGACGAGAGAGAGAGAGAGCTACACACTGACCGAGAGAGAGAGAGAGAGCTACACACTGACCGAGAGAGAGAGAGAGAGAGAGAGAGAGAGAGAGCGAATGACCGAGAGAGAGAGAGAGAGAGCGACTGACCGAGAGAGAGAGAGAGAGAGAGAGAGCTACTCACTGACCGAGAGAGAGAGAGAGAGAGAGAGAGAGCCTACTCACTGACCGAGAGAGATAGAGAGAGAGAGAGAGAGCTACACACTGACTGAGAGAGAGAGAGAGAGAGAGAGAGAGAGCGACTCACTGACCGGGAGAGAGAGAGAGAGAGAGAGAGAGAGAGAGCTACACACTGACCAAGAGAGAGAGAGAGAGAGAGAGAGCTACTCACTGACCGGGAGAGAGAGAGAGAGAGAGAGCTACTCACTGACCGAGAGAGAGAGAGAGAGAGAGAGAGCTACTCACTGACCGGGAGAGAGAGAGAGAGAGAGAGAGCTACTCCCTGACCGAGAGAGAGAGAGAGATAGAGAGAGCTACTCACTGACCGAGAGAGAGAGAGAGAGAGAGAGAGAGATACACACTGACCGAGAGAGAGAGAGAGAGAGAGAGAGCTACACACTGACCGAGAGAGAGAGAGAGAGAGAGAGAGCTACACACTGACCGAGAGACAGAGAGAGAGAGAGAGCTACACACTGACCGAGAGAGAGAGAGAGAGAGAGAGAGAGAGCTACACACTGACCGAGAGAGAGAGAGAGAGAGAGAGCTACACACTGACCGAGAGAGAGAGAGCTACACACTGACAGAGAGAGAGAGAGAGAGCTACACACTCACCGAGAGATAGAGAGAGAGAGAGAGAGAGCTACACACTGACCGAGAGAGAGAGAGAGATACACACTGACCGAGAGAGAGAGAGAGAGAGAGAGAGATACACACTGACCGAGAGAGAGAGAGAGAGAGAGAGAGAGAGCTACACACTGACCGAGAGAGAGAGAGAGAGCTACACACTGACCGAGAGATAGAGAGAGAGAGAGAGAGAGCTACTCACTGACCGAGAGAGAGAGAGAGAGAGAGAGAGAGATAGGGCTACACACTGACCGAGAGAGAGAGAGAGCTACACACTGACCGAGAGAGAGAGAGAGAGCTACACACTGACCGAGAGAGAGAGAGAGAGAGCTACACACTGACCGAGAGAGAGAGAGAGAGAGCTACACACTGACCGAGAGAGAGAGAGAGAGTGCTACACACTGACCGAGAGAGAGAGAGAGAGAGCTACACACTGACCGAGAGAGAGAGAGAGAGAGAGAGAGAGAGCTACACACTGACCGAGAGAGAGAGAGAGAGAGAGAGCTACTCACTGACCGAGAGAGATAGAGAGAGAGAGAGAGAGCTACACACTGACTGAGAGAGAGAGAGAGAGAGAGAGCTACTCACTGACCGGGAGAGAGATAGCTATTCACTGACCGAGAGAGAGAGAGAGAGAGAGAGAGAGAGCTACACACTGACCGAGAGAGAGTGAGAGAGAGAGAGAGAGCTACTCACTGACCGGGAGAGAGAGAGAGAGAGAGAGCTACTCACTGACCGAGAGAGAGAGAGAGATAGAGAGAGCTACTCAGTGACCGAGAGAGAGAGAGAGAGAGAGAGAGCTACACACTGACCAAGAGAGAGAGAGAGAGAGAGAGCTACACACTGACCGAGAGAGAGAGAGAGAGAGAGAGCTACACACTGACAGAGAGAGAGAGAGAGAGAGAGAGCTACACACTGACCGAGAGATAGATAGAGAGAGAGAGAGAGAGAGCTACTCACTGACCGAGAGAGAGAGAGAGAGAGAGAGAGAGAGAGAGAGCTACACACTGACCGAGAGAGAGAGAGAGAGAGATACACACTGACCGAGAGAGAGAGAGAGAGAGCTACATACTGACCGAGAGAGAGAGAGAGAGAGAGGGAGATACACACTGACCGAGAGAGAGAGAGAGAGAGAGAGCTACACACTGACCGAGAGAGAGAGAGAGAGAGCTACACACTGACCGAGAGAGAGAGAGAGAGAGAGCTACACACTGACCGAGAGAGAGAGCGAGAGAGAGAGCTACACACTGACCGAGAGAGAGAGAGAGAGAGAGAGAGAGAGAGAGAGCTACACACTGACCGAGAGAGAGAGCGAGAGAGAGAGAGCTACTCACTGACCGAGAGAGAGAGAGAGAGAGAGCTACACACTGACCGAGAGAGAGGGAGAGAGAGAGAGAGCTACACACTGACCGAGAGAGAGAGAGAGAGCTACACACTGACCGAGAGAGAGAGAGAGAGAGAGAGAGCTACACACTGACCGAGAGAGAGAGAGAGAGAGAGCTACACACTGACCGAGAGAGAGGGAGAGAGAGAGAGAGCTACACACTGACCGAGAGAGAGAGAGAGAGCTACACACTGACCGAGAGAGAGGGAGAGAGAGAGAGAGAGAGAGAGAGCTACACACTGACCGAGAGAGAGAGAGAGAGAGAGAGAGAGAGCTACACACTGACCGAGAGAGAGAGAGCGAGAGAGAGAGAGCTACACACTGACCGAGAGAGAGAGAGCGAGAGAGAGAGAGCTACACACTGACCGAGAGAGAGAGAGAGCGAGAGAGAGAGAGAGAGAGCTACACACTGACCGAGAGAGAGAGAGAGAGAGAGCTACACACTGACCGAGAGATAGAGAGAGAGAGAGAGAGAGAGAGAGAGAGAGCTACACACTGACCGAGAGATAGAGAGAGAGAGAGAGAGAGAGAGCTACACACTGACCGAGAGAGAGAGAGAGAGAGAGAGAGAGCTACACACTGACCGAGAGAGAGAGAGAGAGAGAGAGAGCTACACACTGACCGAGAGAGAGAGAGAACTACACACTGACCGAGAGAGAGAGAGAGAGCTACACACTGACCGAGAGAGAGAGAGAGAGCTACACACTGACCGAGAGAGAGAGAGAGAGAGAGAGAGCTACACACTGACCGAGAGAGAGAGAGAGAGAGTGCTACACACTGACCGAGAGAGAGAGAGAGAACTAAACACTGACCGAGAGAGAGAGAGAGAGAGAGAGAGAGCTACTCACTGACCGGGAGAGAGAGAGAGAGAGAGAGAGAGAGAGCTACACACTGACCAAGAGAGAGAGAGAGAGAGAGAGCTACTCACTGACCGGAGAGAGAGAGAGAGAGAGAGCTACTCACTGACCGAGAGAGAGAGAGAGAGAGAGAGAGCTACTCACTGACCGGGAGAGAGAGAGAGAGAGAGAGAGCTACTCACTGACCGAGAGAGACAGAGAGAGAGAGAGAGCTACACACTGACCGAGAGAGAGAGAGAGAGAGAGAGAGAGAGCTACACACTGACCGAGAGAGAGAGAGAGAGAGAGCTACACACTGACCGAGAGAGAGAGAGAGAGAGAGCTACACACTGACCGAGAGACAGAGAGAGAGAGAGAGCTACACACTGACCGAGAGAGAGAGAGAGAGAGAGAGAGAGCTACACACTGACCGAGAGAGAGAGAGAGAGAGAGAGCTACACACTGACCGAGAGAGAGAGCTACACACTGACAGAGAGAGAGAGAGAGAGCTACACACTGACCGAGAGATAGAGAGAGAGAGAGAGAGAGCTACACACTGACCGAGAGAGAGAGAGAGATACACACTGACCGAGAGAGAGAGAGAGAGAGAGAGAGATACACACTGACCGAGAGAGAGAGAGAGAGAGAGAGAGAGAGAGCTACACACTGACGAGAGAGAGAGAGAGAGCTACACACTGACCGAGAGATAGAGAGAGAGAGAGAGAGCTACACACTGACAGAGAGAGAGAGAGAGATTGAGAGAGAGAGAGATACACACTGACCGAGAGAGAGAGAGAGAGAGAGAGCTACACACTGACCGAGAGAGAGAGATACACACTGACCGAGAGAGAGAGAGAGAGAGAGATACACACTGACCGAGAGAGAGAGAGAGAGAGAGAGAGATACATACTGACCGAGAGAGAGAGAGAGAGAGAGAGAGAGCAACACACTGA